>CABEGB010001204.1:0-82019 GCA_901521435.1 Crematogaster levior
ATTTTCAGTCCGCACCGCCATAACGGATACTGGAAGCCTGCAGCCGAGCAACCCGTTCCACCTGACAATGACGCACGCGTGATGTCATCGCTACACAGCAAGCCGCTGACCGTGACGCGCTCGCACACACGTCACAAAATAATCTACTTGTCGAATTGATAAGGAACGCATTAATAGTAATGCATAATCTCGATATTAACTCATCAGTACTAACTAGTTAATGACAAACTATATATAGAAGATGAGCACGCGCCTCTTTAGTAGTAAGAACAGAAGTATAGATACCGTAAAAGCACATAGAGATAGTGAGAATATAATACATTAATTAAAACGAGCGTAGTAGCAATGGATATGGTCATACACATGTATATATATATTAATTAGATATATATATATATATATATATACACATATATATATATATTAATTAGATAATGTCTCAAATTCATTATAGTTATTAGAGTATTATACGCGTACTGATCAGACAATATACATCTGTATGTGTACGTATATGTATACGTGCGTTGTACACATTCAAGTGAGCATGGTAACGGGAAGATATACACACATGTATGTACGTATACACAGATGACAGATAAATGAGCTATACAAATGATTGACCAACACTCTTAAGTATATTGATTCAACTGTAAATAGATAACAGAGCAATCCCATGCGTTAATTGTCTATTATTTTTACTCAGATATTGTGGATTCATAATAATGTCATTAATTGCGCATTGGATAGCTCCTCACGTTGGTTAATCATTATCACCAGCTTTAATTCTATAATAAGTAGTTAATCACTCATTAGCTATAGGGATTGTAATGAATTTATGTATATAGCACCTCAGGCGACTCCATGCGTTAATTATTTATTAATATATTCAGAGACTATTCTTCTTTAGCGATATTGAGTAATTGGCTATTGTTTCATTCTATTTTTGGGTTATAACAATGTAATGAATTAGATTTAACATTTCAATATTAATAGTAATGAATTAGTAATGCATGGAATGACTTTACATATTACAATTAGGTATTATCTTTCATATTAGCCTTATTAAGTAGTTACTGCTTAGTCCTTTTCAAATATTCACTTTCTATAGACACTCACCTATGTGATCTTCATTTTACATACATTTCTCTGTGTATCTCAACCAGAATAATTAGTCAATACAATTAAAAATTGTATCCTTATCATTAATAATGTGCAAGGTGATTCCACACGTTAACTGAGTATTGCTATTGGCTCGACATCTGATTCATTGTAAGTCAGTGGTGGTTAACGATGTGTGGAGTGACCTTATGTATTGATTAATTAATCTATTAGTAATTAAGCGTTAGTAATTAAGTAGGGAAAGGTGAATAATCAACGAGCCGTTATATTTTCAGTTAAACTTTCATTTATTCAAATCTTATTATTTCAAAACACGGAAGCGAGCTGATTGTTGACCGATCTTTCTTATATATATATTCTTATTTATATTAGTATACTTTTTCATTATAACCGAGCATGGACAATGTCAAATTAATATACAACCGGACAGCGCTCCCTCCGGGTATATATACGGTGCTCAAGCCGTACTTTCAGCATTCGATTTCCAACATCCGTCCGCTAGCATTTAGTATTAATCAGACATTCGTTATTCAATTTCGGAGATAGTTTGCGTTCATTAACCGTTAAACATTATAAGTATTATTCGATAGTAAAAGTGTATAATTTAATTAATATATAAGGCGAATAAATCTTTTACTACTACTCTTTATTTCACATCATCGTATTCTCTTCTCCAATCATCCTCAGGGATCTTCCAGTTGACGAGCCACTTCTTGACAATCATAATAAGTATTGAAATCTGTAACATAGTGAAACGAACCATTTCCTTTATGCGTTGTGCCAACATTTGAAATGCTCTAATTAAATATATTCTAATAAGCTAACGATAGCAACTTACCTGCCTTTATCTCTGGCAGTGCCTTTCGCACAGGGCACCCAGTCCTCCTGTCTCTTCCAGAACGCTTCAACCGGGGCGTTCTACACTCCTCGCAGGGCGCTTCTACAGGGCGACTTGCTTCTCCCGTCGTGCGCTTCATCCGAGGCGCGCAACTGACCTGCCTCCGGCGTGCCTCTTCGTGGCACCCCACACCCGTCAATTGCTATTGTAATTAGCTCCGGTAGAGAAATTATATACGTATACATCTACATTAATAATTAATATGGCCACGCACTGTAGATCATGGATCGTTCCCGTCGGTCCAGGCGAGCCCGCCGTCGCGAACCAAGTATAGACGACGTCATCCGAATTATATATAAACGGTTCCACCGTCAGAAACCACAGATAGTGAAGACAAAGGCGCCGTCGCCACCCGTGCACATGAATCCGGCGACCCAAGAGAATCTAGAAGTGTCAGATCGGAATCCCGTCACCGCTTCTAATTAAAATAGTAAAGCGAGTTACACCTCAGAATTAATAAGCTGGAAGTGAAATAAACGCAATAATATAACAAGGTGTCAAGTCCGAAATATTTACTCCTCAGTCCATCTTATCATAAGCCGCCACGCGCCGAGTGCCTAAATCCATTAAAGGGGTATTCTGGTCTAGAGGCATAAATTTTGGGCGTTTTGTCGAGCTCGATAAAAAAAAAACAAAAAATATTTTTACCATTTATTTTTTTATAACATATTTATTGATATCTTGACAATACACAAAAAAATTTTTGAAAAAAAAAATGAAAATTAAATAAGTTATAAGCTGGTAAAGTTGGGGGTAAAAAAAAACGAGGTGTGCTGGTTGACCCCTCCGTTGTGAGCCACCTTGCCGTGGTGGAGGGGCTCCCCCAGGAAACCTCCTGGGGGTCTAAGAGCTCACACATGGAAGGAAAACCATGTTAAAAAACCCGGGCAGGTCGGGCTCGTGAGGAGGGTTATCCCAGCCGACCTAGGAGTGGGGGGCTCCGAAATAACCACCCCCTGGAAGACAACCAGGTTAAATAATCACAACTTTATGAAGAGTATGTTAAATAAAGATAGAATCTTACCACCCCAGGGGTCTCGGAGCCCCAGGGGTCGGCGTGGGGGGGGTAGAGTCCCGGCTCCCCCCACGTCGTCATCGGACGACGGGCGGTGCGGGGGGTGCGGCGCAGGCCCCCCGCACTATCATGCGACTGCGGCCGGTGATGAGGCGTTCCGGATTTTGGTCTGGAACGCGTGTACTTGGATCCTCCAACTTTTGGGGGATCCAACACCGAGGGGTTTCTGCTCTGGGGGGTGTGCCCCCCAGGGCAGTTCGAGAGGCGTAGGCCCGGTTTCGTCCGGGTCCTGCGCCTCGGTGGTTAGAGGCAAAGGGAGGCCTGCGTCTCGTTCCGTCGGGACGCAGACCTCCCCGGAGGCAAGTGCCCCCCCCAGGTGCTTCAAGTGCCTGGGGCGGGGGCATATTCGTAGGTGGTGCCCGTCTGCCGTCGACCGGGGCAATTCTTGCCTCCGGTGCGGCGGGGACGGGCACCATGTGGGGGCGTGTGTGGCGTCGGCCGCACACTGCCCCCAGTGTGCCGACGCGGGGTTACCGGCCCGCCATAGAATTGGCGGGAATGGGTGCCCCGTGGTCCCTCCCCGTCGCGGGGGAGGGAGGAGGAAGAGGAGGAAGGGGAAGGGGGCTTCTCCCCCTTCCCCGATTGTTCCTGAGGTGGGGAGGGGGGCTTCACCCCCCTCCCCGATTGTAAGTCCTGGGGAGGGGCCTCCGCCTCCGGTTGAGGCGACCCCTCCCCAGGTGGATGTACCCATGGAGGTCGTCCCCGAGGCTGGCCTTGTTGCCAGCCCGGGGGAGGCCTCCGTGGTGTGTCTTCCCTCAATGGACTCCCTTGGTGAGCCCATAGAGGTGGTCGGAGGTAAGGGGGGAGGGGAGGAAGCTCCCCTCCCTCGCAGAAGGAAGCGGGAGAAAGACTCCCCTTCTATCTCGGACGGTGGGGGGGAGGCGGGAGTAGCTGATGCCAAGCTCTCCCGCCTCCTCCCCTCGGTCAGCCTTACGAGGCTGACCAACAAGGAGGTGGGGGGGAAATCCCCTCAGGATTCCGCCCCCTTGGCCACCAATCAGATGGTGGCCAAGAAAGTAACGGGAACTCCGGATCCTTTATCTAAGGAAAAGGAGGTGGTAGACACCGTAGGCCGGGAGTTCGGGGCCTTATTTTTGGGCCTAAACTTTAAACCCCCTCCTGAGGGGGACTCCGGGCTTAGTCAGGAATCCGTGGTGACTGACTGCCCCTCCCACCCGTTCCACCGTCAGGTCTGGGACAGGGTGGTGGGGGCAGTGAGGATGAGGGACCACTTGATTGCGGACGGACTGTGCGCCATCAAGTGGTCGAGGGAGGGCACCGTTGATTTTATAGCGGATGCCCTCCCTCGTGGTCGGTGGGACTCCGCCCAATTGGTTCGTGAGGCAATCCTCGATGTCTCCAGAGACAACCCGAGTTGGGGGATCGGTTTTTGTTATCTAACCGACGCCCCCCCGGACTTTAGACGGAGTACCGAAGTGGAGGAGTTGGGGGGCGGGGCTTTAAAGCCCCCCCCCAACCAATCATTAGAGGCGAACCGCTTCTTTGTCGCTGGGTGGAAGGAGGGGGAGGATCTTCCCCCCCCAGATCTCCACCCGAAGAAGACAAAGAAGCGGGGGGCACGAAAACAAATGTAAAGGTGGTTGGGGGCGGGGGCCGCCAGCCACCTTTAGCCCCACCAACATCCGGGGGCGGCCCCCCCTCATAACATCTGGGGGGGGCGGGGGAAGGCTGTGGTGACCCAGCCTTCCCCGGAGTATGGCAACTTTGTTGGGGGAGTTTCTCTCCCCCCAGGATAGGGGCTATTTATAGCCACGCCCGAGGGGGAGCCGGACGAATGCCACTGGCGATACCCGGCTCCCCCTCACTATGGGCAAGGATGGTCACCCCCAGGGGTTTTAGTGGGTATGCCGGAGGGGAATTCTTTCCCCTCCGGTGAGTCCCACATAACCCGTGGAGGTCCCCCCGGACCTCCCGGGTATCCATAAAGGATTTCCCCTGGGTAACCAAAAAAAAAAAAAAAAAAAAAAAGGTTAGGTTCCCCTCCGTTGTGAGCCACCTTGCCGTGGTGGAGGGGCTCCCCTGGGAGAGATCCCAGGGGTCTAAGAGCTCACACATGGAAGGAAAACCATGTTAAAAAACCCGGGTAGGCCAGACTCGTGAGGTGGGTTATACCAACTGGCCTAGGAGTGGAGGGCTCCGAAATAACCCTCCCGTGGAAGGAAACCACGTTAAAAAATCACACTTATGAAGTTTTTTATGACATGACGACTAATTTTGATAAGAGCGTACCACCCCAGGGTTCTCGGGTGCCCAGGGGTCGGCGTGGGGGGGGGGTAGAGTCCCGGCTCCCCCCACGTCGTCATCGGACGACGGGCGGTGCGGGGGGTGCGACGCAGGCCTCCCGCACTATCCTGCTACTGCGGGGTGCGGTAATCTCCTCCAGACCGCGGTCTGGAGGATATTCGAAAAGTTCCTCCTCTTTATAGAGGAGGAACTTACTAATAAGAGGTGTGCGTGCTCGGGGGGTTCTGTCCCCCCGAGTCGCTCGGGAGGCGTAGGACCGCGGTCCTACGCCTCGGTGGCTCGAGGTGTGGGGAGGCCTGCGTCCCGTTCTGTCGGGACGCAGACCTCCCCGGAGGTAAGTGCCCCCCCCCAGGTGCTTCAAGTGCCTGGGGCGGGGGCATATTCGTAGGTGGTGCCCGTCCGCCGTCGACCGGGGCAATTCTTGTCTCCGGTGCGGCGGGGACGGGCACCATGTGGGGGCGTGTGCGGCGCCGGCCGCACATTGCCCCCAGTGTGCCGACGCGGGGTTACCGGCCCGCCATCGAATTGGCGGGAATGGGTGCCCCGTGGTCCCTCCCCGTCGCGGGGGAGGGAGGAGGAAGCGCAAGAAGGGGAAGGGGGTTTCACCCCCTTCCCCAGTGGTATCTGGGGGAAAGTCTTTTTCTCCCCAGACGGAAGTTATGGAGGTGGATCCTCCTTTTGGGGGATCCACCTCGGAGAGACCGAATGAGGCCCGTATGGTGGTGGAAGAATCCGGGGGGCGCGAGGGTTTTGTCCCTCCCCCCCCGGTTCCTACAGTTGCGGAGAAGGAATCCGGGGGAGGTGAAAGTTCTGTCCTTCCCCCCCCGGTTCCCACTGTCGCCTCCACTTTGGTGGAGGCGGATAGGTCAGTTAATGCGGACCCGAAGCTCTCCTCCCTCCGCCCGGCAGTCAGCCTGGAAAGGCTGCCGGCTGGGGGGGAACGGGTGGCGGAGGGTCCTGCTGGCGACCATCTCCCGGCTGCGGAGGGTATGGCCGTGGGAAGGAAGTCGGATTGCAGTTGCTGCAACACTGGAAGCTATGATCCTCCAGGGAGGATGCTTATGGCTCCCATCAGGAGCAGTGAGTCCCTCAGGGAGTGGGCGGACTGGTTCTCCCTCTCCCTGGGGGACTTTGAGGAGGAGGAATTAATCCTCAACCGGGACTGGGCGAAGGGGATTCTCTCCAGTCTCGATGAGGAATTCCTCCGAGAACCGGACAATCGCGGGAACATAGAGTGGGTGGTGGAGTACCAGGCGTGGAAGGCTCTCGTTGAAAGTCGAGGCCTTCCTGCGCCTCCTATTCCTTCCCCCCCGTGCGTTCATCGAATGGTTGGGGAGGAGGTGTCGGAGTTGCCCCTTAGGAGTTCCTCCTTGCCCCCCTCTGTGGGGGTTGGGACTCCGGGGGGGCCTTCTTCTGTATTGATTCCGGGGACCTCCCGCTCCCACGCGGATGGGCCTGGCCGGGGAGAGGGGGAAGTTTTGCCTTCCTCCTCTTCCGTCGCTGCGGACCCATCTGTAGCTGCTGGGAAGCGGGTTAGGAAAAAGAAGAGGTAGTTGGGGGCGGGGGCCCCCAATTGCCTCTTGCCCCATTAAGATCCGGGGGCGACCCCCCTTATTGACATCAAGGGGGGGCGGGGGAAGGTCGAGGTGTCCCGGCCTTCCCCAGGTTTGAGTATTATAATACTGGGGAGGGAGTGCTATTACGAGACCCTGGCACTCCCTCCCCTCGAGATTGAGGCCGCTTAAGGCCAGCCTGAGGGGGGGCTGGATGAATGCCTAGTTGTGATGCCCAGCCCTCCCTCATTAAAGGCTCGAGATGGACACCCCCAGGGGTTTTAGTGGGTATGCCGGAGGGGAACTTCTTTCCCCTCCGGTGAGTCCCACATAACCCGTGGAGGTCCCCCCGGACCTCCCGGGTATCCATAAAGGATTTCCCCTGGGATACCAAAAAAAAAAAAAAAAAAAAAAAGGTGTGCTGGTTGACATGATTGCAACCCTTCTGGTCATCTGAAACAAAATTTAAAAAAAGATTCTTAATTAGTAAGAATGTCGTTATAGCCCCTACCTAAGAGAAAGTGAAAAACATTTTTTTCGCAAAATGGCAGCTGTTTGAAAAAAAAGGCATTTTTGGCTCTTTTTTCTCATGATTTTTAATTTTTTAAAATAGTAAAAAGAATAATTTTGATACAAAAGTAGTAGGGGCGATAGAGAGTTATACATTGAAGGTTTGTACCAAATTTGAAGTCAATCGGTCAAATAGAACTTGAGATATCATGTCAACCGTGTTGAAAAAAGTAGTTTTGAGAAAAACGCGTTTAAAGTTTTGAGCAAAAGTTTCAGGCAACCGCAGCGGTCTAAGTCATAGAATGGTTATACTTACATTTTGTTAATCGGCGATTCCTGGTTCATAGAGTGTGCCTTCTTCGACTTCAAAATATATCTATACCGTACGATCATTTTCTTTGCCAGTAGAAATTAAAACTCAAATGAAAGGAGACTAGTTGACGTCAAACTGGCATATAATTGATGAGCTACGAGCCGACTTGGTTTGTCAGACTTACACCGCAGTGATTCACCAATTTTTTGAAATCTAAATTCGATTTCCATTTAGGGGTAAATAGATCTAAACTTATAAGATGAAGAATTTATTGCGAAAAATATTACCTCAGCCAGGATTCGAACCTGGAACTCCCCCATTCCGTGCGGGTGTCATACCAATTCGACCACCGAGGCATGTGATAATATTTATCGCAATAATAAGTATACTAAGAGAGACGCTTTCTCAGGCAGCGCCTCTAGTGAGGGACATAAGTCTGACAAACCAAGTCGGCTCGTAGCTCATCAATTATATGCCAGTTTGACGTCAACTAGTCTCCTTTCATTTGAGTTTTAATTTCTACTGGCAAAGAAAATGATCGTACGGTATAGTTATATCTCACCAATGACTTAAAAATTTGGTGTCCCTCACTAGAGGCGCTGCCTGAGAAAGCGTCTCTCTTAGTATACTTATTATTGCGATAAATATTATCACATGCCTCGGTGGTCGAATTGGTATGACACCCGCACGGAATGGGGGAGTTCCAGGTTCGAATCCTGGCTGAGGTAATATTTTTCGCAATAAATTCTTCATCTTATAAGTTTAGATCTATTTACCCCTAAATGGAAATCGAATTTAGATTTCAAAAAATTGGTGAATCACTGCGGTGTAAGTCTGACAAACCAAGTCGGCTCGTAGCTCATCAATTATATGCCAGTTTGACGTCAACTAGTCTCCTTTCATTTGAGTTCAAAATATATATTTTCGGAAGCTCGTTCTAATTTACGAGCAATTCTAGCTTCCTTAGAAGCATCAGTACCTCTGGTACTCAAATGGCTGAAATAGCTATAACTCCGTAAATTATTAGAATTTTAAAATTTCCTCTCAAGGATATATTCTTAAAGTTCTAAACTTTAAGAATATGCAAAAAAAATTGATTTTTTCAAAATTCTAGACCAGAATACCCCCTTAACGCGCCCGATCGTTCCGCTTACCGCTCGGCCACGACGATCAGCCGCATCCTCACTTCATTTTTAAGGGGGCAATCTCGGGACCGCGTGACCTTTCGACGAATCGCGCAAGACGTGACATTATCCTTCTCGTCCGGATTTAGCAACCAAAATATGTTATTACTGTAAAACTCCGGGCCACTTCATGAATGAATGTCGTAAGCTTGCATATCGAAAAGCGCGTGAACAAAATCAATCGCAATTAGTCCCAGTGAATTTAACTAACGTTTCGGGAAACTCCCAAAGCGTTCCAGTAACAGACGCCCGACGGAACGAGCTTCAAGAAGGGTGTCCGGTGCTCCCGCCGTCAACTTCGAATATCTCGACCAATCAAGAAGAAATGTGCACTTCCCCGTCCTCGTAAAATCTACACCGTGAGAACCTCTGCAAAACTGCCTTCTGTAAAACTCTCTTCTACTGATATAGTTAATCCGTGTACGTTTATAGTAGATTCTGGTTCTGGAATAAAGGAGGGGTGTCAATAAGGCCGTTTTTTGGCCCACGCCAGAATCACTCCAAAGTGTGGTATTTTCTTCCTGCCGATGTAGCTCACAACCTCCTAGATCCGTTTGCTGTCCGAGCAATTAGAAGCTGAGAATGGGCAACTTGAAATCTCAAAAATCAATGGGGTTTACAATATTCTCTGAATTCACAATGAGAAAGTGAACAGTCAATGATTGAGGAATTGGGAGTAGGCGCCGGAAAATCTTCAATTAGAAGATTATTCGTCATTAGATTGATGGCCATCTTCACCTGACTCATTGTCAGATCAGTCTGAAATGTTCTCAGCTGCATCTTGGATGTATTATGCGTAGGATTGTGATGGTCGTTTTTGAAGTCTTTCAGAGTGTCTTAAATACCCCAAATACCAAAGGACGGATGCGACATGTGCACAACAACCAACGGTTCTAGCACCGACCTTGCATTGGCAGTACCAGGAAATGATGGGATTGATTCCTTGACTATATTCAATCCACAAGTTATACACCTTCGATGATGTGTGGCGCGATTGTATCTGGAGACGTAAGATATTTCTCTCTTGCCTATGGACGAACAGTTGATACATCCCATCTCCAGCTGTGTGCTCCTCTGCATAAGATTGCGCTTGTTTCAATTGATATGAGCCAATGGTCAGATGAATCAACTCGTGTAAGGTCAATTGAGGGAAATCAGGGATTGAATCCGCAACTACGGGTTGCCACATCACCCTTTTCCTGGACCAACCTTCTCTTTCAACTCTTTCCTGGAGGAGGTTCGGCATTTGCGATAGACGCAACATACGCTCAGCAATGATTGTATCATTTGGATCGTCACTGATCCTCGGTGGTCTGAAAGCATTGCAAAGAGCGGATACAATGCGCACGTAATCTCCCACATACGGTATCTGAGAATTTGGGAATACATGATCTAATGCTTTCCACTTCTTAAGGAGACCGTTAACCGCCTCTATCACCCAGCGTATTTTAGTCACGAGGCGTGATTCATTGGCCTCAGATGTAGTATATTGCGAACCTTCTCGGAGGAAATGGGGCATTTTAGTTATGAGACCTAGATCTTCCAACATCTCGAGGCAATCTCTGAAACCACGATCCACCACGAAAACATCGTTAGGTTGCAACCAAGATCGGAGCCTGCTCGCGTCAGATCGCATTATGCTGGTCAAAATGCTTGCATCATTATTTTTACCATCCGCAAAGTAAGGTCCAAAAACTTCTAAGATGTATCCTGTTGAACTTACAAGAATCATGGGTTTTACTAGTGAACGTCCTTTGTGGAGTGAAAAAGTTCGTCTCTGGAACTTGTAATTAGAACTTTTCTCTATATACATATACGTACCATCGGCTACAAGGATACAGACATCCTCTCCACCTGCGGAGAGCGTTTTAGCCATGGTTCTCGTATGCTTTGTGATAAAATCTTCTCGAGAGATGTGATTTGTTCCCAAAAAGTTCGGGACAAACATTGAAAGGAGAGCAGTACGAGCTGCAGCTATCGCCCTACCTACTCTCCTCTTTTGAAGAGCGAATAAGGTAGACAAAACTGAAAGGGAAAGACCAGTACGTAGTTTCATCAAAAGCAAGGCAAGACAAGTCCGAGGAGAACGTCCAGATGTAGATCTAATGTAACCAGAGATTGAAGCAAGAACGGAGTCGAATTGATCTTTCTTCAACCCGGTCAGATTATAATAATCGTCATCAGTAAGAGCAGGTGGATAATCAAAATTAAGTCCTTTCCGAGAAGCAACTGAACGTAAGTTTTGTAACAACCCACAAAGAGTTTTATCGTCTAGAATCGAATAGTTTGACTTTACTTCGATATCATCTGTTGCTGTTTTACTGAGAAAATCATTTTCCAAGTGTCTCATACAACATCGAGCATTTGGCGGAATGAGTATACCTCTGTCTATGAATATTTGTGTTCTCGCCATAGGAGATATACGTGTCAGTTTCTTAGCCTTCTTACATACGATGCATCTCGTCCCGGATGCTGTGCAACCCTGGATGCTGACTCTTATCTTCACTGAGGAAGGAATGTTGCTTGATTCTGAGATGTTGGAGCGCTGAGGAGTATCATTTGTAGCAACAGATTCAGTACTGATAGTACGTGAAATGCTGCTTGTACGATTGCTCATAATGCAATCGGATAATGGATATTAACGTAATAGTGACAAAAAAATAAGCAATGAAAAGTAATGAAAACGAGAAACTAAGCTACTGAAGATTAGCGCACACAGTTTATGCTCTGAAAGTGCGCTGATCTTTGATAAAGACGATTCATTTAAGCATAAGTGCGATGAAAATAATGCGGTGACACATACAATGCTTCCAGTTCAAAAACGCACTAAAAACAACTGTGTATCCAAGTCGATTGTTGAATCTGTTGAGAGGAACAAATGCCGGGAAGGAGACAGAACAACTAAGCTACTGGTCAGATGAAGAGTGCACAATACTATTTGTGCTCTAGGATTGTTTTTATCGTTGATGAGAAACCATTGATTGAATGAGGTGAAGAACTAATGCGTTGGGTCCTGATTTCGCGAAGACAAACGAATGACGGGAAGAAAAACAAGAGAACAAAGCTACTGAAAATGTGGATAGTGCATAGTACTATTCTCGTTTTGGAAATACATGAATTGTTAATTACAATGGAACAATTGATTATTTGTCGTACATACTATGCAGCAGAACACAATAATCTGAATGAAGATACCAATCTTAATAAATGCTTCGCGAAGCTGAGCATTGCATTCCATGAAAAAGAAGTACGTTCCGGAAAATATTCTTTACATCTCCTCACTGAGGTTTGGAATTCAAATATTTTTTCGTAATATGTGATTTCGAATATACATTGCATTCGCAAAATAATCTAATCCCTTAAAATCAAGTTTGGGCTTACAGTAGTATCGTCTGATTCATCGCAAGGGATGCTATTGTATGATTGTTGAGTAATATGGCAATTCGTTCAAAATATCAGGCTTGATTCTATCTTGAATGCATGAAGGTCAGATGAACTTTCTTTTGTATTAATTTAAAGCAGCGCATACTCTAGTAGTTTTTGAGAAAATATAGTGATGAAAGCTCAACAATAGCATACTGAAATGAGACCGGCACTACAACCATGTGAAAGACTCCAATGATTTTTGAGATTTCAAGTTGCCTATTCTCAGCCTCTAATTGCTCGGACAGCAAACGGTTCTAGGAGGTTGTGAGCTACATCGGCAGGAAGAAAATACCACACTTTGGAGTGATTCTGACGTGGGCCAAAAAACGGCCTTATTGACACCCCTCCTTTAATTAAATCTAAACTCTTGAGTTCTGAATCTAACGTTAATAAAAATGATATTGTACCCTTGAAAGGAATTTCTTCTGAAACTATATCCACCTTAGGATCTGTTAAAATTCATTTGTTAGGGAAACCAACTAAGTTTCATGTCATATCAGATTCCGCGAGCTTCCCACACGACGGAATCCTTGGAAACACGTTCTTGAGAGAAAAATCTGCCAATATAGATTATCAGAATAAATGTCTGTGCTATGATGAAATTAAAATTCCATTTATTGAAAAGAAAACTGTGCATCTTGAAAAACGATCTGTAATACCATTTTACGTTAATATAATTAACCCAGAGAAGCGTATTGGATATTTACCGCGTTATTTTATGGCTAATGATGTATACTTAGGCGAAGCCATAGTTACTAATTCTAATGGGAGAGCATATCTGCCCATCTTTAACACGTCCGAAAGGGAATATGATATAGAAATTCCATACGTGGAATTACAAGATTTTGAGTTCGTTAAATCCCCTATTTCTTCGTGTGATTTTGTCGAGACCCGAGGGCACACGACAAGTTATGACGAATCTTCTAAATCTGCAAGTGACGGAGAATCTCTGAATCATGATCGTAAAACTGCTTTGTGTTCTGTTTGCGATAATTCTCCTGATCCTGATCGCGAAACTGCTTTGTGCTCTTTTCGCGATACCTCCCCACATCTTGATCGTGCAACTGCTTTGTGTTCTGTTCGCGATACCCCCCTGAATCTTAATCACGAAACTGCTTTGTGTTCTGTTCGTGATATTCCTCTGAATCTTGAGTTTTCAAATAACGAATCTTGTAATTCTTCATATGTTACTGCTACCCGAGGGACTTCAGTAACCGGAATTTCATTCGAATCTACTACTTCACTGAGTCTGGAAAATATCGACGGTACCCGAGGGCCTCCGTTGATGGGTGGTTATTCTAATCCGATATATTTTAACGAAATTTCTTCTCATTCAAACCATGATTCTAATCGAGTATCAACTATTTTTCAATTATTGCGTCTTGAACATTTAAACTCTGAGGAAATTGAAAGTATTCGATCATTAATTCAAGAAAACGCAGATAGATTTCACATACCTTTTTTTTTTTGTTATCGGGGGGAAATCCTTTATGGATACCCGCGGGGTTTGGGGGAACCCCACGGGTTATGCGGGACTCTCCGGCAAGTCGAGAAAGGGACTTGCCGGCATACCCGCTAAAACCCCCCTTCTCTAGGGTGACCTTCTCTAGCCCATAATGAGGGGGAGCAAGGTATCACCATATGGCATTCGTCCTGCTCCCCCCCAGGCTCGGCCATCGCTGGCCTCTTCCCGGGGGAGGGAGTGTACGAACACTCCCTCCCCAAAAACTATATACCACGCCCGGGGAAGGCCGGATCACCACCGACCTTCCCCCGCCCCCCAGATGTTAAGAGGGGGGGCCGCCCCCGGGTGTTGATGGGGCAAGAGGCAATTGGGGGCCCCCAACCTCCAAAGAAGGGAGGGGGATAGGCCTCCCTCCCACTTCCACCTCCATGAGCTCCACAAAAGGGGAGCCCACAGGGGCAGTATCACCCGCCTAGGGAGGAGACATCCCGCCTAGAGACGGGGGCCCCTCCCCAGGTGTCTTAGAAGGAGGGATAGTCCCCCCTCCCCTTTTCTTCCTCTTCCTCCTTTTCCCTCCCCCTTTGCGGGGAGGGACAATCGGGCATCCGCCCCCACCGATACGGTGGGAGGCGGGAAGCTCCTCTTACTGACACTTTGCGGCCTTAGTCGCACGCTGCCCCACCAAGTGTCCCTCCACCCCGCAGCGGAGGCAGACCCCGCTGCGGTCAACGGCGGAGGGACACCACCTCCTAATGTGCCCCCTCCCCAGCACCTGAAGCACCTGGGGGGGGGCACCGACCTCCGGGGAGGTCTGCGTCCCAATCGTCCTATGAGACGCAGGCCTCCCCCCTCCTCTAACAACCGAGGCGTAGGACCCGGAGCAAGTCCAAGGCCCTACGCCTCCCGTACAATTCGGAGGGGCGAGCCCCCCCGAGCACATACACCTCCTACTCGGCTCCTCCTCCTCAAGAAGGAGGAGGAGTCCAACTAAGGCATCCCAGCCCAACGTCCGGAGTGCCTCACCACTCCTCGCAGTCGCCCTGTAGTGTGGGGCGCCTGCGGCGCACGCCCCACACCGCCCGTCGTCTGATGACGACGTGGGGGGGGCCGGGACACTACCCCCCCCCCCACGCCGGCCCCTGGGGGTCCGAATCCCCTGAGGCGGTAAACTACAATTCTTTATACTGTCCATCATCCATAATATTGTAATTTTTTAACGTGGTTGTCTTCCACGGGAGGTTACTTCGGAGACTCCACTCCTAGGCCGGCTGGGATAACCCTCCTCACGAGCCCGACCTGCCCGGGTTTTTTAACATGGTTTTCCTTCCATGTGTGCGCTCTTAGACCCCTGGGATTTCTCCCAGGGGAGCCCCTCCACCACGGCAAGGTGGCGCACAACGGAGGGGAGATTTCACATACCTGGTGAAAGTCTTGGAGCTACTAACACCGCGGAACATTTTATTCCTACAACAGATGAACGGCCAGTTCATACAAAACAATACAGATTTCCTCCGGTACACAAAAAAGAGATCAACAAACAAGTAAATGAATTATTTTCAAACGATCTAATCGAGGAATCCACTTCTCCTTATAACTCACCTGTTTGGATCGTTCCAAAGAAACCCGATTCTCATGGAAATAAACGGTGGCGAATGGTTATCGATTACCAAAATCTTAATGAAAAAACTATTGGGGATGCATATCCACTCCCTAATATTACCGACATTTTAGATCAGTTAGGATCCGCGAAATATTTTTCAGTATTAGATTTAGCCTCTGGTTTTCACCAAATTCCTATGGCACATAAGGATGCCCACAAAACAGCTTTTTCAACTCCCTACGGCCATTATCAATTTAAGCGTATGCCTTTTGGATTAAAAAACCCGCCTGCAACCTTCCAACGATTAATGGACAATGTTTTAACGGGTTTGCAAGGAAACGAACTCTTCGTATACATGGACGATATAGTCGTCTACGCTAAGTCTCTGCGAGAACATGATATCAAAATTTCACGATTAATGCAACGATTACGTCAAGCAAATTTGAAACTACAGCCGGATAAATGTGAATTTTTGAGACATGAAGTTATTTATCTCGGACATATAATCGGATCTGACGGAGTAAAACCTGATTTGAATAAAGTTAAAGCTGTTGCAGAATTTCCAACTCCAAGAACTCCTAAAAATATAAAACAATTTCTTGGTTTTGCCGAATATTATAGACGATTTATACCAAATTTCTCGAAAATCGCAAAACCTCTTACTGATTTGTTAAAGAAAAATACTCAGTTCATGTGGCAGGAGAAACAAATAGAAGCGTTTACTTCTCTTAAAACTTCATTGTGTTCTAATCCGATACTCCAGTATCCTGATTTTACCAAACCATTCATATTGACCTGCGACGCATCTGGATATGCAATCGGAGGTGTGCTAAGCCAAGGCCCTTTAGGAAAAGATTTACCAATTGCATACACTTCTCGAGTATTAAACTCCGCTGAACAAAATTATTCGACAATTGAAAAAGAATGTTTAGCCATCGTGTATTGTGTAAATTATTTTAGATCGTATTTATATGGAAAAACTTTTGTTATCGTGACAGATCATAAACCATTAATATGGCTACATTCGATTAAAGATCCATCTTCTCGACTATGGAAATGGCGTACCAAGTTAGCCGAATATGATTTTGAAATCAAGTATAAAAAAGGAACTTTGAATAGCAATGCAGATGCCTTATCTAGAAATTCTCCAGGAAATTTCGCATTTCCCTTGATAGAAGCTGACGATGAATATGATTCAGACAAATCCTTGTTTTTCTTCAAACGGAAAGACCCTTCTAAATCTGCCGATCTCTCATTAATACCTTTGAATAAAGGTAAACCAGCTGATCTCGTTCCGTACCAATCAAATAATGATGACTATATAGAAATGTCCCCTTTTAATCAAGCAAGTGACAATCAGGTAACAATTGAAGAAATACCAAATAGTGATAGGAGTGAAAAAGATGTGTCGAGCGACTCTGATTCTGATGACACCGAATTTTATAGTGATTTAATTGATCCAATTTCCGTACCTTATAAAAAATCCCCTCCAACGTCTGAAAATATTAATGAAATAATAGTAAACGAAAGTCGTGAAAATTTATTAAATCGGAAGGACAATCATGTCATATTTATGCATTTAAATGGAAATCCTTTTGATAACGGATCAGAACTTTATTCAAAAGCCAATCTATTACCACATTACGAAAATCTTACTTATGAACGAGCCAGCGTAAAAACAATTAAGGGTAATACTTTAATAACGATACCTATAAAATATAATAATCGAACATTAGTCGAGTCACAAACTTTAAAGAATTGTCTCCAATCCTTATTAGATGTTGTAACGGAATTACAACTTTCATCCATCAGTATCAGTAAAACAAACACCTTCGATGACCTACCTTGGTCCTATGTCATTAATCAAATAAAGAAATATCTTAAAGGAACCAATTGTTGTCTAACAGTATGCTATAATCTTGTCAGAATACCCGAAGAACGCGAGCGTGAAGCTTTAATTATTGAAAACCACGCTTCCGCCTGTGGAGAACATAAAGGAGTAACTAAAACATATAATAGAATCAGACCTCATTATTTTTGGAAAACCATGAAGAAGGATATACAAAACTTTATTCGTAAATGTAGAGCGTGCCAGTTGAAAAAATTAACTAGAGTAAAAACCAAACAGCCCATGATCATAACGATACCCCAGGCGCAGCCTTCGATAAAGTCGCCATGGATATTATGGGACCACTTCCAATAACTGTGCAAGAAAATCAGTATATATTGACTATTCAAGATTTATTAACCAAGTATTCTGTTGCTGTACCATTAAGAGAAGCAAACTCGTTATCAATCGCTGATGCTATAACTAAACATTTTATTTGTATATACGGTGCCCCGAAAGCAATACTCACCGATCAAGGGACAAATTTCATGTCTGCCCTCATGCGATCTCTTACTAAAAAATTCAATATACAACACTTTAAAACCACCGCGTATCATCCGCAATCCAACGGATTTATAGAAAGATCACATCATGTATTAATGGAATATTTAAAGACACAAATAAACAAGGAAGATAATTGGGACGATTATATTAGCACAGCCATGTTTTCATATAACACCAGTATCCATGAAGGAACTAAATTTTCACCGTATGAACTTGTCTTTGGAAAAATAGCGAGACTACCTTCATCGCATACTCCAATCGAATAAAATCTGGAACCAACTTATCATGAATATATAACTAACTTGTTCAATAAATTGCGTGACATTCAAGAAGAAGCACGACAGAATTTAATCAAAGCTAAAAAAACTAGCAAAGGATATTATGATCGACGAATCAATCCAAGAACTTTCAAAGTTGGAATGCACGTATTTTTATTAAAGGAACCAAGAAAAGGAAAATTCGCAGACCAATACACAGGTCCATACGAAATAACAGAAATTCTACCACTAAACAATGTTAGAATTCTTGTCGGAACTAGACACCGTGTGGTGCATATTGATAAATTAAAATTAGTACATGTAGATCCTGGATGAAATTAACATATTTATTTTTGTTCACAGATGCATTGGTATCGTACCAGGATCCGGCCTGAGCGCGCTCTGGTCAGAAATGTAAATCCAATATACTTCACGTATTGTACAAAAATTCTAGGTTACCGCAACAAAGTTACTGATAGTTGTTTATGTACTGCATGTTACAATAGAATTAAGACCCTCCTTATCCGAGCACAATATGAATTAATAATTTCTCACTTTATTGTAGTGGTCTATCGTACAGAATAACCCACTGTACATCTTGTTCAAATCCTGTCGCCAATCAGAAACCTTCAAGAGAATGCGACCCCTGTATTATTAAATTTTCTGAGTTTTGTGATGAAAGTGAAGAGATTGGGCGACCTCTGAATGATTATCATGATCCAGTTATTCTCTTTATAACAGGAGAATACTGCTAACTCATTATTCCTACTAATATTATTATTACTCAATACTACTCTAATCTTAGTGAATATAACATATTTATCCTATAATAACCACTACATGTTTTACTAACTTTGATATTAACTAGTGAAATATATAAATACAAAAGCAAATAAAAAAAATAATAAAACGATAAAATCCCTAAAACCTGTTATAAGTATATGTAATCGCGTTACACTTGGCCTTTCGTACCCACGGACAGCCAAGTAGAATAAGTAATTCCTGCTATATAATGATAATTGTAATATATAGTACGAATTTTTCTAATTGCAGTCTGCGAGCCATGAGATAGATTGCAATACTGGGTAATGAATACTATTCATTATCACGTTTCAAGACATTTACGTTTCACTGCTTTGCTCGCTCTTGAATAATGTAGACTCCTACCATGTTATGTTTAATCATATCGTATTAATATCTTAATGATAATTAGATTTATATGCAGTCTCATTAATGTTGAATCTCACCGCTGCCTTGTTAGGTTGCTTATCATTGCGTCAAATAATAAGCATGTAACTCAATTATTACTTATATCTCACCGTTGCCTTGCTAGTTCGTTTATCACTACATTAGATGTATCCCACCGCGAATACAGTACTACTAGATTCATTGAATTGTCATATAATTCCACCGCAGTCACCTTATTGTATTAATCGTCGTATTTCATTATGACTGCGTCACCATATTACTAATTCCGTGTTATGTATTATAGATCCCACCGCGTCAATATCGTACTACCTTACGTTAGATAATAAGCATAGAATTTATTTGTCATTTTTATCCCACCGCTTCATGTTGCTATATTAATTACCGCGTAGATAAGATTAACTCCACTATTTTACTAAAATCCTACCGCGATTATTGCGTCATGTTAATTAATTATTTCTGCTTTATTTTGTGATTGCAGACAACTGTCTTCGATTCCACTGCAGTTACCAGACTGTATTAAAGAAATCCCACCGCGCGAGCAATTATTTTAAGATTATTACGAATCACACCGCGCAAGCAATTGCTTTAATAATATCATAAATTCCACCGCGCCAAGTTATGTAAAATGTGCCCAATAATTATAAATCTAAGACGGCACCCGCTCCAAACAGAACATCCTTTATTATTTGAAATAACCTGCACGAGAACAACCAGTTATGATGGAAGTAATGTTAGGCTTTGCTCCGTCTGCTACGAAGCAACACCTAAACCTGAAATATTAACTCTGAATTTTACTCATGAATTTTTATTAGATTATCTCCCTAGTGGCACTTGTAGCCAATGTGGAAATTTGTTATATCAAGAGAGAAGTGCTCTCCTTTGTGAAGATTGCTCTAATGGTTATTTCAATTTACGTGAAGAAATGCGTTTTATTGGTTACCCTGTTCATGACATACTACATGTCCGATATGATGTTCTGGATGGAAGATTTTTACGTATAATTGTCGAAGATACGACTACACAACAACTTGTTCATATATACGATACACGTTATGCCCCTAATTTCTACCATTAGTTGTAAGATTTACTGTGAATCATCCAATCAAAAACGGGAAAGAATGTTATCCCACCGCACCGTTATTGTTAAATCAGATACTATATTATGTCATATGTTACAGACTATGCTACTAATCTTATTACTACTCGTCGCGATACGCCCAACGCTTACCTTCATCGGTTTCGACTGTGGAGGACGACATTTAAATATTACTACAGTTTCATTACTCGATGTCGGCGAGTGCAACTTAGACATTAAAAGGCCGAACAGTTCTACAGTGTCAATACAACTTTTGCAACTTTCAGATTATAGTTATGCCGAAGTGTTTCAGTGCAAAGTGGAAATCTCAAGAGTTATCTACCACTGCGGCATGCACTCACATATATCAGCCGTGCAAAATGGCCAAGCTAACTACGTACACGAGACAGGATATATCTCGTGTATTCGCATGTTTCAGGATGGAACACTTTCCTTGGGACCTGATAACCTATTGACTGGATTGAAAGCTAATTCAACTAATTATCGCAGCATCACCTTGGCAGGACGCATATCGCAAATCGCATATCGACGGAACCTGCAAAGGCACTCAATACTCCGATCCCTATGGAACATGGGATGACGTAATAGTTCAAGCCAGCGCACAGTGGGATAGAATCCCGAAAAAGTGGCAAAAAGTCGATTTTGGAATTTCAGTAAAATATGTATGTCATTGTCATCTCAATGTATCGAAGTAGGCTGGATTTAAATTTTATAACATTTGGCAAAGTACTTTTGTTTTGGCAGAGCTTTGAATATAAGAGCAAGTTTTAAATCAGGTGAAGAACATATATTATTAAAATGTATAAATTTCAAAATCCACAGCATATTTTTTGAGTTTTATTATTTATTGTTTTTTGGTATATATTTATGAATGTTGTTAGTTATTATTTATTGTTTAATATTACATAAATTAAAATTTTGTATCGATTGAGTGGAATATTTTAAATTTTTGTAAGTCAAAACTTGCTATCGATTGACCATGCTCGGAGATTCCGCTTCCTAATAAAATTTTCTTTACACCAATACATTCTCACATTACATCCCTTCAAAAAAAACCTGCTACTTTTTGCTACTTCGGCGAAATAGCCGTTCTATTCGACCGAACATCACTGTGGGATAGAATCCCGAAAAAGTGGCAGAAAGTCTGTCTAAAGTTAATTTGGTTTAAAATTGTAAAATTATATACTGATATAAGGTTTTTGGGGTCGCAGATTTCGAATTTGATATTGCAATTTTAAAATTCAAAATGGCGGATCCAATATGGCCACATAATATAATAATTATAACCGAACAACTCCTACGACCTTACTGAAAATAGTGTAATACACAGAAAAGAAAAATATAAAGAATAAAAAATTAAATTGTATAAAAAATTAAAAAATTAAAATTAAATGCATTCCCTCCTCATTATATCCGGGCTTGAGACCGACACATTAATAGTGGCTGTCGCGCACGGGATGGAGCCGTGGGAGAAAGATGGAAAAATCACAACACGCACACACAAAAAGAATTCACGCAAGTTTTTAAACACTGAATAACAAAAGTATATTTAAGACAGTCAAAATTATTAAAGTCGATATATACAGAACTATGTACAGTTTGCTCACACTCGAACACTTGTAGGTGCGGCGCACAGCGCGGACAATGCAAATCCGCGAGGAACGCGATGCCCGAAGGGAAGCACTCGAGGCGCGTGCAAGTGCGGAGTTCGCGAGCGCGTGGAGAAAGCGACTCCAAAGCGGCGCGCGTATTACACGTAGCAAAGAGTGCGACTTTGCTATCGCGAACTCAAAGCAAGATCGGATAAGAGGCGTTTATCCTAAACGGCTTGCGAATACTTTTGCGTGAATTTAAAGAATAACGAAATGCGGGTCGTACCTGAGCGGATCAAAGCAGACTGGCCCTCGTCCCCACCTCGCATTTGCTTTTATACCGTGCTTTTCTGGAATGTTCCTTCCTGTCGTCACTTCCTCTTGAAGGAAATGACGACATAAAAGGAACACTCCAGAAAAGCCCGGAAAGCTCTATATGAATAGTTTTATATAAATATGATTTGACACAAATAATTAGGGACGATGACAAGGCTTTTTGAATGCTTGGAGAAACGGCAGCGCCGCCGTCTCTCTCTACTTTAGCGCGCTCCGCGTGAGCGCGGCTAAGTACAAACATGTAATGATAGCGGGACGTAAGTCCCGCGTACAGCGTGACTGGAGAGCAACGACAGCAATGCGTGCGATAGAACACACATCACTGCCGCTACTCTCCACGTATAGCATTGCTGCATTACACCCCCTGTGTTGCACAGGCCATGCAACACAGGTGATGCAATGCAGCGTGATGGGGGCTTGGCGGAGCCCTAACGTTCGCTCGCGAACAGTGGCTGAGTTACTTTTTTTTTATTTTTATGTTTTTAATTGTTTTATTTTTATATGTATTTTTTATTATTTTTTTTTATTTTAATTTGTGTAATTTATTTTTATTTTTATTATTTCTTTAATTATTAATATTTTATGAAAATACGTTTTAACCCTCAACTTCTTCATCCGACAACACAACTTTGTCCAAGGATGAGAATATTTCTGGAAGTTCAATTATGTCTTCTTCTTCCTCTTCATCAGGATCTGCATTTACACTTGTACTTATTTCGGGTACAATAAGTAGATCTCGGACTTCTGTGGGAAGTTGTAATATTTTTTTTTTTTGAATTCGCAGATGAAGACTAGAAGAAGATACAATAGGATCTGATGTGTCCATTAATCTACAAAACATATCATATAAATTTGCTGTACGATCGTGTTTTCTACAATGCTCATTTCTATATGATTTGTAATGCTTATTCCGGGCTTCAGAAGCTTCCTCGCCAAGCATTCCTACTGGTAATATGCTATTTTCAATTATCTGAGTACCGTGAATAAGAACTTTATGGAGTGATGATGGCATGGGATACCATGAGTAATGAGATACGTAAATTCTAGCTGTGTCGAGGCACAGTTTGTTAAAAAGAACGCTAATTTATTGGAAATTTGCAAGACAAAGCAATTAAAATATTTTTTAAATTAAGAACAAAAGTACAAGTGTAAATGCAGATCCTGATGAAAAGGAAGAAGAAGACATAATTGAACTTCCAGAAATATTCTCATCCTTGGACAAAGTTGTGTTGTCGGATGAAGAAGTTGAGGGTTAAAACGTATTTTCATAAAATATTAATAATTAAAGAAATAATAAAAATAAAAATAAATTACACAAATTAAAATAAAAAAAAATAATAAAAAATACATATAAAAATAAAACAATTAAAAACATAAAAATAAAAAAAAAGTAACTCAGCCACTATTAATGTGTCGGTCCCAAGCCCGGATATAATGAGGAGGGAATGCATTTAATTTTAATTTTTTAATTTTTTATACAATTTAATTTTTTATTCTTTATATTTTTCTTTTCTGTGTATTACACTATTTTCAGTAAGGTCGTAGGAGTTGTTCGGTTATAATTATTATATTATGTGGCCATATTGGATCCGCCATTTTGAATTTTAAAATTGCAATATCAAATTCGAAATCTGCGACCCCAAAAACCTTATATCAGTATATAATTTTACAATTTTAAACCAAATTAACTTTAGACAGACTTTCTGCCACTTTTTCGGGATTCTATCCCACAGTGCAGCGTGAAAATCGCGCTCAAATCTTCCTTTGTTCCGGTGCAACTAAGCCCTGGAAAAATCAGACTGCAATCTGGCATTACCTGCCCACTCTCTGACAGTTTTTGCCTCGACCCAGATGACGGATATTCATACTGGAAGTCGATGCCCACATCATCCTGTAATTTCAACCAATACGATGTCCTTTACGAAGGACCAGCAACTAAAATCGAAACCGTCGATGGCGAATCAACCTCGCCTACTATATACAACCTAACCACAGATCAGACATCACCTTCGCCTTAACAAGTACTAAGAAACATCCTTTGTGCGGCTATACATTACTTCGCACCGAGCATCCTAAACTCTTCATTCTGGAAATTAAACAAGGAGATATCTTTGCAAGCCGAAGCAGCATTCCAATCCACAGCTTAGATATTTTCACGTACATGAATTCCAAATTTGTGTATGTGGAGAAACACGTTCGCAATCAGATGACCTCGTTATACTACAATGTCATGCAGCAAAAGTGCGAACTCGAACGTCAAGTTATTACCAATACCTTGTCCTTCGCCATTCTTCAGCCTGATGAATTCGCCTACAAACTAATGAAAGGACCAGGATATATGGCAGTTACTGCTGGAGAAGCTGTCTATATAATTAAATGTATTCCTGTTGAAGTAATTCTGAGAAAGACGGAAGGGTGTTACTCAGAATTACCAGTGACCGTACGAAACACCTCACTATATCTAACGCCCAAATCAAGAATCCTTACCAAAATTGGAAACGAAAGAGAATGTAGCAATGAATTACCAACGCTTTATCGTATCGAGGATACCTGGATCCAATTCACTCCAAAACCACAAATATTACAAGTCCCACCGCAAGAATTACAGCCCATGGTGAAATTATCTTGGATTACATCATCCCGGGACTCGCTATTAGCGGCATATATTCTGATAAGGATATCGAAAAATTACGGAACCACATCATGTTCCCTGCAGAAAGGCCTGCCCTTCTCAATGAGATAGCCAGAAGAATCACTGGTTATCCAATCAACGCCAACGACATCTCAGTATACAATCTGATCGACGAAGCATCACTCAATAAGATCGTCGATAGTGCGACCTCTCGAATTTGGAACGGATTCGTTTCGGTTCAGCAACTGCCGGAATTATCGGAATCTTTATGATTATTCGAATGGTGAAATTAATCATAGACACCACCATTCACGGTTATGCCTTGCATACCGTTTACGGATGCAGCCTGCATTTATTGGAAGCCGTGTGGAGCTCTTACACATTTGCTACTCCATTTGGCCAACGGATCTCCACGAAACCAATCGGAGGATCCTGCAACACCAACACAACGCCCTACCGTACCTCCCAGGCCTCCCACCGCTCCCCTCCGTTGTGCGCCACCTTGCCGTGGTGGAGGGGCTCCCCGGGGAGAAATCCTCGAGGTCTAGAGCGCACACATGGAAGGAATAACCATGTTAAAAAACCCGGGCAGGTCGGGCTCGTGAGGAGGGTTATCCCAGCCGGCCTAGGAGTGGAGTCTCCCCTCCAATGGTGCGCCACCTTGCCGTGGTGGAGGGGCTCCCCCGGGATTCGTTCCGGGGGTCTAAGAGCGCACCAGGGTTTTTGGGCCGCCCCCGGGCCGCCTGGACATATTCCGAGGTCGGGGCCGGGGGCGGCGAAGTGTTGGATGGGTGCTCCCGACTGTCTGGGCTCCCCCCGCGGCCGGTGTTCCGGACGCGTGGGGGCCCTGGCAGGAGGGAATACCCTTCTTTCTCTCCCAAACGGCTGCGGGACGTAGTCCTGCAGTACGCGGGAGGGAGGATGAGGGACGGGCCGGTGGTGTCCCGGAACTCCCGGGCCCACTGGGCTGGGCCACCCCAGGCCGCTCGGACGTATTCCGAGGTCGGGGCTGGGGTGGCGGAGGGGTCGGGGCGGGTCTGGGAGCATAGCTCGCGGATTCCGGCCTGACCCAGGGGGCTGCTCGAGCCGCTCGGATGTTTCCGAGGTCGGGGTCGAGCAGCCCGTGGCAAGGCCTGTACAGGCGGCGCCACAGCGTGTGTGAGCATGATGTATGCATGGGGTGCGGCCGGCCCCGGTGGATATTCCCAGGAGACTAACCAAGGGGGGAGTAGTAGCCCCCCGACCGTGACGAGCAGTGATGTCAGTACCTGACCTCTGTGGGGGAAGACGCGAGTGTATAAGTCCAGGCATCCATAAGTCCTGGCAAAAACCGCCTGAACCCACATGTTCAACGTGGAAAGACCGCTCCTGTTCGTTGTTCGGAGCCTAACCTGGGGTTGAAGCCGGGTAACCGGGCGTACGTATGGACGGGCGCGTGGCTAGCGTCCCCTCATACCACAGCTGGGGGTGGTTTTCCCCAGCACCGTCGAGCCTGAAGCCAGGGTATGCGCCGTTCGGATCGGTAGCGCCCTGGTAATAGGGGAGACGTTAAAACTTTAGCGTCATTTATGGAGCAGGCCTATCCTGTAACATTTTTTTTGTCGAGTCATAATGCATGGATAGAGCTAGCCACCCGAAAAGCCGCTTCTCGGCTTCCATGCACATAACTAGGGTCTTATAATTGGCAGGGACAGATGCCCCACCGCGGTGGGGTTCCCGCGACGGGCGAACTGTCGTTATTCACACACGCTTAAATATTATGGATTCAAACTCAATTTTAGAAAAGATGAAGATAAAGCCGCTTGTAATATTGGTGGAGAAAATACCCTCAGGGTCGGCCGAGGGTATTACTTTTGCGGCGTTAGCCGCAAAAAGGAAAGAAGAAAGGGATGCTGCAGGTGATGAGAAAGGGCTTTTCTCTTGGTTGTCTCCCTCCCCGCCCTGTCGCAGGGTTGAAAACCAGGTCCTCTCCCAAAAAAAAGATGAAGAGGGCCACGCTGGAAGAAGTGCTGAAATCGGAAGAAGATTCAGACGCCTGGTTGCCCTTGGCTCCACAAGTGATATCCCTGATGGCACTGGGATAAAAAAAAGGGGCTGGCCCAGCCCTGACTAGGGAGAATGTAGGCCCCTAAAAAGGCTATAAAGGAAGCAAGGCGACAGGAGGAAGAAACCCTAAAACGCATACAAGGGAAAAGGTGGTTTGCTGAGCAGGAAGCTAGACGAAACAGGGTCACAGGCTGCCGCTGGCAAAGATGATGAGTCAGACGGAGACATTAGATGAAATAGGTCTTGCCATCAATCCAAGATAGTGTCCGGTCGGGGTATAGACCTGCTCACTCGGGGCCATCCAAATCTAAGAACTTCAGAAGGGCACATTGTGCGTGCTTATAAGAGTGCCTACTGCAGTTATGTCAGAACAATGGAAACCCTATTTACTATGAAAAGGGCGTGAGCTCTCTAGATTAGAAAAGGAGAATGGGAATAAAAGTGTCTCTTAGAAAAAGGTTCGACACGAAGAGGCGCGCGATGAGGGGACATTAGAAAGGAGAATTTTAGTGCATGTCTGCTTTCTCCAAGCCCACAGGAGGAACACCTGGAGAGGCTCCACCCCCTCAATGTCACGGCCTCAGGGCTGGCAGGTGAAGAAAATGGCGCGTGACATACTAATGAGTTGGGCGGCCTTGGGTGCTGGATTCACAAAACCATAGAGGAGGCTCCTTCAGGTAGCTTGCAGGGCCTCCCTCCAAAGCAAGTGGACAGGAAACCTGGGCTGATCAAGGGGGAGCCACCTGTACAAAATGTGGCTGGCCTCAAGAGCAGGAGCAGCAAAAACCAAGTGCTGCGCTTGGTGGAGATACTCCCCTCTCAACTGCCCCGACCAGTGCCAAAAAGGACATTGAATGGACGGAGGTAAGGAGTAAGAAGGGGAAAAAGAGGGAGGGGAAGACGGATAAAGCTGGTGGTAATGGAGCTACCCTCAAGAAACCCCTACCCAAGGGTGCTTCTGGTCTCTCGCCGACCAACAAAAAGAAGGGAGGCCCCCCGGCAAAGCCCGGAAACCAGGTTGAGCCGGAGAAAAATAATAAAAGGAGGATGATCCGCACACCGCGAACGGCAGCGGTAATCCCTGACCCCGGTTGTGGAGGGGCTCACGCGGGCGGACGTCATGGCCGAGGCGCGCCGTAAGGTGCGCCTTGAAGACGTCGGCATAGGACATGTGCGCCCCAAAATTGCCGTTACAGGGGCCATTATTTTAGAGATCCCGGGAGAGAGGAGTGCGGAAAAGGCCGACCAACTTGCCGAGAAGCTTTGGTCGGCCTTTTCTGGAAAGAATGTCAGGGTTGCCAGACCCACCAAATATGCGGAATTACGCATTGGTGGGCTGGATGAATCGGTGACAAAAGAGGACCTTGTCAGTGCAGTTGCCAAGGGAGGTGGCTGTGCTAATGAGGAGGTTAAAACAGGTGAAATCCGATGGAGTGCTGCAGGGCTTGGCAGCGCCTGGGTTAAGTGTCCAGTGGTGGCTGCAAAGAAGCTGGCGGATGCGGGACGCATTGCAGTCGGGTGGGTGGCTGCCAGAGTGGAAGTACTGGCACCCCGCCCGCTGCAGTGCTTCCGCTGCTTAGAAAGGGGCCACACCAGAGCTCGATGGACCGCCCCGGTGGATAGGGGTAATAGGTGCTATAGGTGTGGTCAGGCGGGGCACACAGCAGGGGGCTGTGTCGAAAAGCCTGAATGCTCCCTCTGTAAGGACCTGGGGCGCCCGTCTGGACATAGGTTGGGGGCCCCATCCTGTGCCCCACCTAACAAAAGAGTGCAGAAACTAGCGGTCACCGCAAAAGGGGCTCTAGCCAAGCCCGAGAACAGGAAGGAAGGGGAGGATTGCATAACCCAAACCTCCAAGACAGTGGAAGGAACAACTCAGGTTCTGGAGGAAATGCCTAAGTCGCAGAGAGGACAGCAGGTCACCGGTGCGGCGGAAGCTGCAACCAAGCCAGACCGGGATACGAAGATGGCGGACATGGGGGACAGGGCGTCGAGTCAGACGGCGCCCCTCCCCCTGTCTGAAGATAACGTGAGAAATACGCCGGAGGAGGCGATGGACGTCTGTGGGGATTAATGGCTTCCACGGTTCATCAAATCCTCCAGGCGAATATAAACCACTCCGCCAGGGCGCAGGACCTGCTTATGCAGGCCCTGGCGGAGTGGCAAATAGGGTTGGCCGTCGTGGCAGAGCCGTACCGCGTCCCCGAAGACCGATCTGACTGGCTCGGGGACTCGGTCGGCTCTGTCGCGATTATTGGTGTTGCCACTGCGGATGCTCCTCCCTTCATGCTTCACAGCAGGGGAGAGGGCTTCGTAGTGGCAAACTGGGGGGAATTGGCCGTGGTCGGGGTGTATTTTTCGCCCAACAAGAGCCTCGCCTAATTTGAAGTGTTCTTGGACCGGATGGCGGCCGAGATTAATGGCCTGTCACCTGGACGCGTCATGGTTGCGGGGGACCTAAATGCCAAGTCGGCGCTTTGGGGATCCCCCGTGACCGACGTTAAGGGCGAGGCTTTGGCGAGCTGGGCAGCGGAGCTGGGCCTCACAATAGTTAATAGAGGCTCAGCTCAGACATGCGTGCGGCAGCGGGGAGGGTCAATAGTCGATGTGACCCTTGCTTCCCCTGTCACTGTCGCGCGCCAAGTGAGGAAGTGGTGGGTCGAGGAGGAGGCGGAGACGCTGTCTGACCATAAGTACATCAGAATGGTCATCTCCGCCTCTGAGCTCCCGACCCGCCAGCGCTGCCCAGGGGGCACTCCCCGACAGCCCCGGTGGACGCTCAGTAAAATGGACAAGGATGCCCTAATGGCAGCCTCCATCGCAACTGCCTGGCCCGAACATCCGGCCGGGCAGGGCGACGGGGACATTAATGAGGAGGCGGCCTGGTTCCGCGATAGCATGACGCAGATTTACGATGCTGCTATGCCGCGGGCCAGGCCGGTACAACCCCGTCGCCAGGTGTACTGGTGGTCGAGCGAGATCGCAGAAATGCGATCTGATTGTGTGAAGGCTCGACGCCGGTACACCAGGTATCGCCGCAGAAAACGCGGCGATCCTGCGGTGGAGGCAACTTTGTACGGGTCATATGTAGCAGTCAAAAACACCCTGCAAAGCGCCATTAGGGACGCCAAGACCCAGGCATGGGAGGAACTTATAGAGACCCTCAACAAGGATCCATGGGGGCGCCCGTATAGGTTGGTGCGGAATAGACTCCGTCCATGGGCACCCCCCATTGCCGAGGGTCTCCCCCCCGGACTGGAGGAGGTTGTGACTACCCTTTTCCCCCTGGCTGAAGGGGGAGGATGGGCTCCTCCAGGAAGCTTGGGAGAGGTCGGCGCTAACAGCGTCGCAACAAGGGAGGAGGCCTCTCCCGTTCCGGGGGTCTCCCAAGAGGAGTTGGCTGGGGCCGTCAAAAGGATGGGGGCAAAAAATACTGCCCCCGGTCCTGACGGGATCCCTGGCCGAGCCTGGGTCTTGGCACTGAGCGTCCTAGGGGAGCGACTCAGAGCCTTATTTGATAAGTGCTTGAGTCGTGGTCAATTCCCCCGCGATTGGAAAGCCGCGCGGCTTGTCCTGCTAAAGAAGGCAGGACGCCCCGCAGAATCACCGTCGGCGTACCGCCCGATATGTCTGTTAGACGAGGCGGGCAAGCTTCTCGAACGTGTTATAGCTGCTCGCCTCAACAGACATCTTTCTGAGGTAGGCCCCGACTTGGCGGACTGCCAATTCGGGTTCCGAGAGGGCCGCTCCACTGTAGACGCCATTAAGCGCGTGCGGGCCCTCTCGGACGAGGCCATCTCCCAGGGTGGGGTGTCTTTAGACATCTCCAACGCCTTTAACTCCCTACCCTGGGAGTGTATAAAGGGGGCACTACGCTACCATGGAGTGCCCCCTTACTTGCAGTCCGTCATTTCGGACTACCTCAGGGACAGGAATGTAACATATACTGGGCGGTACGGTACCCCACATCTAAGAGCTATGGAGAGAGGGGTTCCACAGGGGTCGGTCTTAGGGCCGCTTCTGTGGAATGTGGGGTACGACTGGGTTCTGCGGGGATTTCTCCCCCGGGGCACAAATCTGGTGTGTTATGCGGATTTATAGTGTCCCGTGGGGAGAACTGGGGAGAAGCCGCGCGGCTTGCGTCAATGGCTACGACCCTGGTGGTGCAAAGGATCCGAATGTTGGGTTTGAAGGTGGCGGTCGAGAAGACAGAGGCCGTCTGGTTCCACGGTTCAAGGAATAGACCGCCTCCTGATGCCCACATTCGGATAGAGGGAGTCCGCCTGAGGGTGGGGCGCACGATAAAGTATCTAGGCCTCACCCTCGACTGTAAATGGTCGTTCCGCGATCATTTCGCCCAACTGGTCCCCCGTCTTAGGGGGGAGGTGATCAATTTTGGTCGCCTCCTCCCGAATTTAGGGGGACCAAGAGATGGTTGCCGTCGCCTCTATGCGGCGGTGATTGGCTCTATAGCCCTATACGGTGCCCCTGTTTGGCACAAGGAGTTGGGGGCCAGTGGTCCGTCGCTGACTGCCATGTTGGCGGTCCAGCGCTCACTGGCCCTCAGGATAGCCAGGGGGTACCGCACCGTCGCATTGGAGGCGGCGCTGGTACTGGCCGGACAGCTGCCATGGGTGTACCAGGCCGGAGTCCGCGCAGAGTTGTATGAGTGGAGAGCGCGGCTCCGGGCTGAAGGTACCCGGCCAGTACCTAGGGCGGTCAAGATCGCGGGCGACCAATTCAGGCAGCACACAGTCGAAAAATGGGCAGTAGATCTGCAGCAGTGTAATAGGGGACTGCGTGCTGTCGGTGCGATCCGTCCAGTACTTCGAAACTGGATGGATTGCACACATGGCGGACTTACCTATAGGCTGGTGCAGATACTCTCAGGTCATGGGTGTTTTGGAGAGTATCTGCACCATAGAGCCAAAAGAGAGAGCACCATCAGGTGTCACCATTGTACGGAGGCCACGGATACGGCGCAGCACACACTGGAGTCCTGCCCAGCGTGGGCAGAACAGCGCCGTGTCCTAATGGAAATCTTGAGAGAAGAAAGGAGGACGGAAAGAGGAGCAGACGATCCAGGGGGGGAAGACCTCTCGCTGCCGGCCATGGTGGAAACCATGATCGGGAGCGAGAGGGCGTGGGGCGCGGTATCCTCCTTCTGCGAGGATGTTATCTCGCAGAAGGAGGAGGCGGAAAGGGATCGAGAGCGGGACCCCGACGCCGATCCCTGCCGCCGAAAGAGGGGGGGGCAGAGGAGGCGACAATACGGTCGCCTCCTCTGAATCGCCAGCGCAGAGCGATTCCCTCCTCCCCACACGAGACGCGGCCGGTAAGTGCGGGGGCACTTGTCGGCCACTAGGCGTCTCGGAGCGGGCGGGCGACTTTGCCAGGTGGTCCGGCAAGGCCGCCCCAGTCGGGGTCGGGGGGGTGGTGAGGGGGAGGCGCGCGCTTTTCATGCGTTAATTCCTCACTCCGCCCCCCTCTTCAGAGAAGGGTCCCTCTTCCTCTTGCATCGTTCTACCTCCCAGTCCCTTCGTGGGAGGGGAGGGGGGGTGCAAGTAGGAGGAGGGACATTGTGCACTGGGGGACACCGGTAGTATGCTATCGCGTTCCCGGGGTCCCCCAATAGTGCACGAGGAGGGCCACCGTAGGGTTTTAGCCGGTAAGAGTCCGGCATAACCTGCTCCTTCCCCCGGGGGAGCGGGTATCCATGAGGATTTCCCTACGTTAAAAAAAAAAAAAAAGGAGTGGAGTCTCTGAAGTAACCTCCCGTGGAAGACAACCACGATAAAAAATTACGTTTTTATGATGTATAATGGCCACAAAGGAAGACAACGTACCGCCCCAGAGGTGTCGGAGCCTCAGGGGCCGGCGTAGGGGGGTTTCGGGTCTGGGCCTCCCTACGTCGTCATCAGGCGACAGACCAGGTGGAAGGTGCAGCGCAGGCCTTCCATTCAAGGCAGCGACTGCGGACGGGGCTCTCCGAACTTTGTTTCGGAGAATCCTTGTGGAGGTCCTCCACCTCCTCGAGGAGGATGACCGGAAGGTGTGTAGGTGTTCGGGGGGGTTCTCCCCCCTGAACAGGAAAGGGGACGATAGTCCCATGGTGGCCGCGGCGTCATATGCCGCGGCGGTTAAGAGGGGGAGTGGGTCTGCGCTCACCCGATCTGTGGGTACGCAGATTCCCCCCGCTGCCGGTATTGTCCCCTCGACCAGGTGTTACAGATGTCTGGCGAGGGGACATATTAGAAGGTGGTGTCCCTCTGTCACCGACCGAAGCAAGTGCTGCTTCAGGTGCGGGGCAGAGGGGCACCACATTGGGGCGTATGCGGCTAAGACCGCACACTGCCCCAAATGCATGGAGGAGGGGCACGCTGCCTCCCACCGAATTGATGGGGGCGCGTGCCGGGAGGTCCCTTCCCGTAAGGGGGGAGGGAGGAGGAAGAGGAGAAAAAGAAAATCCTCTTCTCCTCTGGAGGTGCAAACGGAGGCTCCCCTCCGATGTGAGCCACCTTGCCGTGGTGGAGGGGCTCCCCTGGGAGAGATCCTCACACATGGAAGGAAAACCATGTTAAAAAACCCGGGCAGGTCGGGCTCGTGAGGGGGGTTATCCCAACCGACCTAGGAGTGGAGTCTCCGATGTAACATCCCGTGGAAGACAACCACGTAAAAAAATTACAATTATATGGATTAGATGACTGATAAGAGAAGAAACTTACCGCCCCAGGGGTCTCGGAGCCCCAGGGGCCGGCGTGGGGGGGGGTGTGGCCCTCCCCACGTCGTCATCGTGCGACACACCGGGCAGGGGGTGCGACGCAGGCCCCCTGCCCAAGAATGCGCCTGCGGGTGTTGCGTCGGAGGGTGCTAGGGTCCTTCTCTTAGAGAAGGCCCTGGCGGTTTTTGAGGGGCTCCTCCATTTGCTGGGGGAGCCATCATCGAGGGGTTCCTGCTCTGGGGAGTGCGCCCCCCAAGGCAGTTCGGGAGGCGTAGGCCCGGTTTCGACCGGGACCTACGCCTCGGTTGTTCGAGGTAAAGGGAGGACTGCGTCCCGTTCTGTCGGGACGCAGACCTCCCCGGAGGTAAGTGCCCCCCCAGGTGCTACAAGTGCCTGGGGCGTGGGCACATCAGAAGATGGTGCCCGTCCACCGTCGACCGGGGCAGTTCCTGCCTCCGGTGTGGCGGGGACGGGCACCATGTGGGGGCGTGTGCGGCGCCGGCCGCACACTGCCCCCAGTGTGCAGACGCGGGGCTACCCGCTCGCCACCGGATTGGTGGGAGCGGGTGCCCCGTGGTCCCTCCCCGTCGCGGGGGAGGGAGGCGGAAACGGAGGAAAAGGAGGGCGGCTTCACCCCTCTCCCCAGTTGCACCTGGGGAGGGACCCCCGCTTGTAGGGGTGATCCCTCCCTAGGAGGAGGTTATGGAGGTGGTGGGCTCTCCTTTGTTGGAGAGTCCACCCCTCCGGGCGGATTCTCCCATGGAGGTCGCCACCGAGTTAGGCGGTTCATCCGCCGAGACGGTGGTGGCCTCCATGAGGCTAGCTGTGGCGGGGCCCCCTTCAGGGGCCCCAATGGAGGTGGAGAGATCTCCCCTCCCCCCGCGGAGGTTAGTGGGAGTGAGGAGGGGGATGTTAAACTCTCCCTCCTCCTCCCTACTGTCAGTCTTCCGAGGCTGACAGAGCAGGAGGTAGTGGCGGCGTCCCGTTTGGACGCGGCCCCTCCTCCTTTGGCCAAGAAGGCCAAAGGAGGTAGCAGGAAAAAGGGGGGAGTCAAGGCTCCCCCCAAGGACGGAGACGGGGGGGACCGACGGCTCCCCTCCCCGAAAAGAAGGAGGTTTCGGTCCCTTTCGGACCGTCTTGTAGTGGGGGGGGGGCGGGGGAGGGTGCAACGAGGCCTGTCGCCTTTGCACTGCTCCACCGCCCCCTCTCCTGGGAGGGCTGGCCCGAGGTGGGCCATCTGCCCTTTCAGGAGAGAATAAGTCGTACCCTTCCGAGCAATAAGGAATTGCTCTTTATGCTGAAGAAGGTGGTGGGTGCTTTTGACCCCAGTGTGGCAAGGGGCATCATTATGACCGGGGGGGGGGACGAGGGGATACAAATCCTCGCCACCGTCCTCCCCCGCGGTTTGACGAGTGTCAAGACCATAGAGGCAGTCACCAAACAAATGGCGGTGCAATACTCTGCCTGGGGATTTCAATGGTTCCAGGAGGAGGTGCCCCCGAGCCGAGGTTCAGAGGGTGGCGATGTGGCACGATCGGGGGGAGTAAAACCCCCAGGGGCTTCCCCCCCCGATTTCTGCCTAGAGGCAAATCGCTTCTTCGCCTTGAGGTTGGGGGGTGGGGAGGGTCCTCCCATAGACCTCCACCCCAAGGGGAAGAAGCGGGGTAAGAAGGAGCGGCTGGGGGCGGGGGCCCCCAGTCGTTCCTAGCCCCATCTTAGTAGGGGGTGGCCCCCCCTCTTAACATCTGGGGGGGCGGGGGAAGGTTGTGGTGACCCAACCTTCCCCGGAGTTTGGCAATTTATTTTGGGGGGGAGTTCTCGATCCCTCCTCAGGATAGGGGCCGTTTGTTAAGGCCATGCCCGAGGGAGAGCAGGAAGGATGCTTTATGGCGATACCCTGCTTCCCCTCCTTTCTTGGGCCAAGGAAGGTCACCCCCAGGGGTTTTAGTGGGTATGCCGGAGGGGAACTTCTTTCCCCTCCGGTGAGTCCCACATAACCCGTAGAGGTCCCCCCGGGCCTCTCGGGTATCCATAAAGGATTTCCCCTGGGTAACCAAAAAAAAGGTGCAAACGGAGGCTGCCACTGTGGAGAGCGGGGATTCCTCCGTTGAAACGGTGGTGGCCTCCGGAGACGTGACCCCCATGGGGGCTCCCCTTGGAGTCCCCATGGAGGTGGATATGGGAGAAGGGGAGCAATCCCCCCTCCCTCTTATAGAGGTGGGTGGAAGTGGGAGGGAGAAATCCCCTCCCCTCCCTATGGATGTAGAAAGTGGGGAGGGGACGGCGGTCCCTCTCTCCCCTGTGGCCAAGGAGGTTGGGGAGGAAGGGGGTCTTTCCCCTCTTCCTCCCCCGGTTGTGGAGGTGGAGGGCGTTTCCCCTTATAGGGGGGGCGCTCCTTCTGTCCCTGAGTCGGCGGGGACTGGCGGCGGGGTGGCTGGAGATGCAAAACTCTCCAGTCTCCTCCCCGTCGTCGGTCTCCAAAGACTGAGGGACGAGGAGGTGAGGGCGACTGCCTTCACAGGCGACGTCCCCCTGGTCGTTAAGGCCAAGAGCAGGAAGCCTAAGGGGGGAACCAAGGTTCCTCCCAAGGTGGATAAAAAAGAGGGGGGGTTATTCCCCCTCTCAAAACGGAGGCGGGGACGGCTCCGGCACTCCCGGGATCGTCATCTGGGGGGAGGGTGGGGGTGATGGGGGGGAGACCAGTCTCCTTCTCCCTCCTCCACCGCCTAATTACAGAGTGATCAGGTCCTGGGAGGATGTGATCACGAACATCGAGTTCGGGGTCGTCCCCCCGCACCACAAGTTAATTTGGGATGCGGTCCTGGACGTGGTCAAACGCGGAGACCCCGCGTTGCCGAGGGCCTCCGCATGACCAAGTGGGGGGACACTGGCATCAACTTTGATGCCACTGTCCTCCCACAAGGGGCGGATGGCATCGATTTGGTGAGGTGCGCCACAAGATTGGCGGCGGAGCACCCAGGTTGGGAGCTCCGCTGCCATGTGACGGCGATCCCCTCTCAATACCGGCGCCCAAAAGTGGCCTCAACGCGGGTGTCGGGGGTAAGTGCCGTCAAGGCGCCTCCCGACGTCCGCCTTGAGGCCAACAAATTCTTCTTAAAAGGGGTGGAGGAGGGGGAGGGTCCTCTCTCCCCGGTGGACCCATGGTGGAAGGATACATGGTGTGTGCAGAACTCGTAAACCACGCCCCTTTTCAGCCTTCGGCGCCCGAAAAAATACAGGGCGGACAACTGCGAAAAACGAAATGTTTAGCTTTGAAAAGTTTGCACGACTAGTGTATAGCGTCCTTTTCGCACTCTCTGATTATTTTCTTCCATCTCACTTTGTATTATATATATAGTTTATTATATATATAGTTATTGTTGACATTCTCTGTCGAAACGTGAGTGACGTGAAATGTGAAAAATCATTGAAAATGGTGCGCTGCATAGTGAAAATTTGCAAAAATAATTGCAGAACATGCACACCCGAGCAAGCAAATTTTCATAAATTACCGGATAACAAAATAGTCCGTGAAGGATGGTTTCGGCGCATTGGAGAGGTTGTATTGCCTTCTAACGTCGTTAACGGTATGCTTCTGCATGATAAAATTCAAATTTGTTTATTTGGATATATTGTATTATGAAGTAACGAAAACTTGTTTGAAAGATCAGAAAAGTTTTGTAACGTGTAATCAATTTTATCTGTTATTTTAGCACGAATTTGTTTCGTACACTTTACTCCCAAATCTTTTGTTCAACAAAAGAAGAAGAGAGGAAAAAATAGTTTTAAGAGCCGACTTTTGCCAACTGCTGTACCAACGTTGCATCTGGTAGCAACAAACGAACGGTAAATTGGATGTGTTTTTTAAACAGAGCAAATATTGATCGATTTAAATTTTTTAAACAGAGCAAATATTGATGTTCGCTTTTTTAAAAATAATTATTAAGAATAATAAAGTTAAGTTAACATAAATTATTGATATTCATATGCTCATGACAAGATGACTATGGATCAACTGTTGCTCCAAGAATTATGTGACAATGAAACTACAATCAATTACATTTATATTTTCTTCATTAGGGCACATCATGAAGGCAATGTAAATTGTAACATTGTTAGGCGTACCTTTAATTTAGTTTGTCTATCTACGTCAACTGTAGCACCAATGTAGGACGATTTCACAAATGTGCTGACGATAATGTCCAAAAAGAAATAATTCTCACATAGGAATTATTTAAAAACATTATTAATATTATATGCGACGAATTATTGGAGGATTCCGCATATGAGAGAGTTAATCACAGAAGCGACAATTTCGACATTCCGGATGAAGATGTATGTGAGAATGAAAATGAAGAAAATGACTTGTGGAACTTTATACAATGTGGCTTCAAAATCCAACATCAAGAGAAGGAATCAGTCGGTTGTACCAATAGCAGCGACATAGTTCAAACAGCAGGACTGCAATATGTTGCGGGTTATGTAGCCCATCGCTTCAGATCAAAATATCCATTTTTAGGAGAGTGTACGATCAACATTGATAATACTGACAATTCTAGTACGGAAGAATGTGACTGGGTAAAAACAGTTTCCAAGGGGTACCTAATTCATCCATCAGAAGATCTCGTGAATCTAAGCACAGTTGTGGATAAATGTTTTGTAACTTTCCACGGTGAAGGCTTTTCAAAGGAAGACTACGTCATCCGAAAAGTTGTCTCCCTCGTTAAAAGCTACGGATATGATTCAAATTGGGTACCTGAGGAAGTGTTACAATGCCTCGTTAGAACTCGCACATACATTAGAGTAAAGGAAATTAATAAAAATGGATACACAAGAAAGGAAGAAAAAAAAAGAAAAAAACTGACAAAAATGAATGTTCTTTCTGTAAAAAGAAAGTGCAAATAACTCGTCTAGTCGACAATAAACAATGTGCAATAACATTTGTACACAATTTGAGTCTGATTTGAGACTTTCTTTGTTCAAATAACTCGTCTAGTCGAAAAAACGAAAATGTGGAAAAAGCTACAGAAATGATACAAAAGATTTAAAATGTTATTTTAAAATGTTAATTAAAATGTTATTTTAAAAATTTTATTCTTGTTATTAAAAATTTTATTCTTGTTATTCCTTTCCTTTTAGTTTTGTGCGAATTAGTTTTTGTAATTAATTGGCTAGAATTTGGTGGCAATATTCTATAATATACATATAAATATATATATAAATATAATTATATAAATATTTAATTATATTATATTGTATAATATGTCACATAATACACATTCGTATATTGTAACAGTCTAGTCAGTCAATTCTGCAATGTACCGCCACTTACATCCCTAGAATTCTAGGGATTTCCTTATGTTGGTAGACATGTATTTTTTCGGGACGCGATTAGAAAGAAACAGCAGATTTTAGAGAGAGAACGCGTCGTTCTGCACACACCATGTATCCTTCCACCATGGGTGGACCTCCACCCCAAAAAGAAGAAAAAGAAGAAAGAAGTGGCTGGGGGCACTTAAGCCTCCAGCCACTTTGCCCCCCCCCCACAACATCAGGGGGGCTGCGTTTTTTCCCCCTCCTAACATCTGGGGGGGATTGGGGGGGAGTGTCATTGGCCGGCCGACAGCGGGGGCTCTCGGTCGTGCCGATCCCCCCCAGGGTAGTGGAGGGGGAGCCGCTGGTCACGGCTCCCTCTCCCAAATTACGAGATGAGGCCCGGTCGGGCCAGCCTGAGAGGGGGAGAGAAGTATGTTTTTAGGTGATTCCTCTCCCCCTCTCATTAAGGGCCGGGATGATGACTCGGGGTGGTTTTAGCGGGTATACCGGCAAGTCTAGCTTCATGCTGGCTTGCCGAAGACTCCCGCATAACCCGTGGGGTTCCCCCGAACCTCACGGGTATCCATAAAGGATTTCCACCTCGTTAACAAAAAAAAAGGCCTCCCACCGCTGCATCACAATAAACTGCAAATTCCACTGCTGCATCACTGCGTGCAGGAAATCTCACCACATCCATATTAAATCCTACCGCTGCATCACAACGAGCCGAACATAACAACGTATATCCCACCGCTGTATTACAGCATGCCGAACATCCCACCACTACGTCGCAGCCAACTGCACGTCTCAATGATGTCACAACTTCAAATCCCACCGCATCGTCCAGCTCAAATCAGCAGGAAGAAATAAGGTGCAATAACGAATTACTAACTATAAATACTATTTCTTACAATACTAATCCACATAATATGTTAAAAGATCAACTCGATAGTTTAGAACAAATCCCTACGAAACCATCGGGATTTGTCCTAAAATAAAGGGGAGATGTTACGTCCCCGCCAAAAAATTTTCAAACTTATTAATTGTTACATTCATATTGCTTTATTATATTCATATATTTCTGTTTTCGCTACAACTATTTTGCTTATTACAATCTTGCTTATATTACATATCGTAATCCCGCCGCTGCACTTTTTTTTAAATTTAGAATATATTCAGTAAACTCATGTAAACGTAGCGTATCGATCGATATTCATATAACCTAGATTTAAGAACACCGTATTTTATCGTATTTAACCTATTGTATTTGCGAACACATGATTTCTTATAGTTTAACCTAAAAATCGTATATTCTAACCTAGAAATACTTGTTAGTTACCATTAGAAGAAGATAAGGTAGAAATCTCTTCTTTACCGACAATTTGCTAAGAGTTTCATCAACTGTGGCAGCACCGTCGCTGCAACAACAGAATCCAAAACGTAGAAGTATAATCCCACCGCTATATCTCGTTTATAATTCTTGTAATACTATATTTCGCAGTCTAGCCTCACTACAGTACGTTAACCACAATATTTAACCCGTCACTTAGCCTTGTTGCGTTATATACAAATTAATATTATATTCCACCGCTTGTTCTCTTTAAAGAGCTTCTCTAACCTAAATTTAAACATCTTGTGTTCGTACATAACCTAAGACTTCGTATTTCGATTATAATCTGTATATTTTACCATGTATAACCTAAAATCGCGTACATAACCTAAAATATCTTAATACGCTTTGAAGATAAGAAGAAAGACTACTTTATCAATTCACAATTACTTTATTACCATTCTTGTTACCATTAGAAGTGGATAAAGCAGGAATTCCTTCTTTACCGACGATTTACTAAAAGCTTCTACCATCAGTGGCAGCACCTTTGACGACATAACCTAGATAACCTAAAAATCAATCAATATTCATATTAATGTATTCTTTTACATACAATTACGCCACAAATAATCGTTTCTCTCATTAAATCGCAATAAACTATACTATTAGAGTCCCCGTAAGCAACGGAATAAGCTTTCTTCTTCTCTCATGCAAAATTATATATCTATCTCACTTGTAATTGCCGTTTCTAGCATCATGTGTCTTGCTCAGATTCGTGCAACGAGACTTCTTTTGTTAAGACACATTAGTTAAGTTATAGTAATAATCAGTCTAACAAAGGCATGAGAATGAACGTCTTATTAATATGCTTCATACTGTACCATTCTCTTGCGCTTGTTAAAGTCTTTATATAATAACATAATTACGGAAGCACGAGAATTAAATCTTAATAACAATTATGACAAATAACGACTTTATATGATTCTCTTGCTCTCGTTATAATAAGTGCGACAATCCCACCGTTGTTGTATGTAATGCATAAGTACGGAAACGTGAATTAATTAATATGTGCAATCGTTTCCTTGCTAATGCCGATTTAATTAATTTTAGTTCTACATGCCCTTATATGGACATCTTTAACTCTCTCGAAACGATGATTCATAAAGATGATGCAATATTCTAGAACCTTCCATAAGAATACTGCGCGTTAGAAGCTAATGCAATATCCCAGACGATGAGTCATAGTCCGTCGCTGTATTCTTCTTTGATCTTTTGCCGACCCGTTTCGGCATCCTTTGATTTTAAACTTTGAAAGCATTTCTCGGAATCACTTCCGACGCGGCATCTCTTTGTGAGTCACCGAAAGATTGAATTTTGCTACCTCTACCCACACACCGTGAACACCCCGCGGCCAACAAACTTCAGTATATAAGGCGCGCACATTCCAGAGCGCGGCGCATTCAGCATTTTTCATTCGAGCAGTTCGTCTTCAGTTCTTGACCAGTAATAACGTTCTATTTCTCGCAGTTCTCATCTGGTAACGACTTCCATGTGACCATTCGGTCTCTGAGTTGTCCGAGCCTCCTTGCATATTTAACCTAAACTCAGTGCGTAACAGTACCGCGTATAGCATCGACTTATTAGCTACGTGAGTACCTTGGTGAATTATTTTCTGTATTGATAGAGATAGGTGATTTATTCGATTCTTTTGAGTTTTGCGTCATTTGAGACAAGCGTTTTGCGTATTAACGACATTCCTTGTTTAATAAATATGTTAACCATTTGATAATTTGTATTACTATTTCTCGTGTATTAAATATTATAATCTTGAAATTTGCATATTAGTTAGTTAACTTAACCTAGATTTATAGTTATTTATCAATCAACTTCTTCAACCACTCCCTGCTTTAATTAACTCTATCGCTGTTCATCATACATCTTCTTTCGTGTGACTGAACCCTTTAGTCAGTAAGCAATATTGTCCCCTGCACATCTTTCCATTTTCGTGCCGGCGGACCCTCTAGTTGATAAGCAATATTGTCTCTTGCACATCTTTCCATTTTCGTGCAGGCGGACCCTCTAGTCAGTAAGCAATATTGTCCCCTGCACATCTTTCCATTTTCGTGCCAGCGGACCCTCTAGTCGATAAGCAATATTGTCCCTTGCACATTCTTTCTCTTTTCGTGCCGGTGGACCCTCTAGTTTAAAAGCAATATTGTTCTCTGCGCATCTGTCGTCTTCCATGCAGGCGGACTCTTTAACCTTCAATCTCCTACCTTACCTTGAATCTTTAATTCAGTGCTATATAAATTTGTTAATTAGTTCAACATAACCCTGTTATCCCTTCGTGCTACATGTAGCGTACGACTATTGATAATTTGAGTAAGCGGACTCATTGGTTCTTGCGTTCGAACCGAGTGACTACGGTCCTTGTCACAGCGTACGCTGCGTGAGATTCAGTTTAACAGGATTTCAGCAAGTCGAGTCATTAATTCATTTAATTCTAAATACAGCTTTGAAAGGAAGCATAATCAAGGAACATTCCCTTGTCAGATATCTGTTAATTCCTCACTCATCCTCTATTAGATATATTAATCAATATCCATTTTTATAGGAAAAGCAGAAAAGAATTATTAAATTTAGATTTGTTCGTAATATCAACGTAAGTATATATTATTAACCACTCCCTGTTTTACCTTCGAACGGAATTCTAACCTAAAAATTTGAAATCAGATGGTAAACCCTCAGACAAGGAGGAACCATCCTTACCGGCGAGTTGCACCGACTGTAGGTGGGCGGATCAGTCGTCGCAGACGTGCGCGCATAGGTGGCGCCCGTAACATTATTAGAATCCGAACTCCTCGAGAGATAAACGCGTTAGTCGAAGAGCCTCCGGTATTGTCCCCTGAGAACCAACCTACACCGATTACTCTTACATTTACTTCTACTATCCCTCCTTTGTTAATCCCCGGCCATTTTCATGGATCAGAATCTCCTACCAGAGACATAATAGAGTTCCCATTAAATCAACCTAACGAAATAAACGAGCCAGCCCCATCATACGTACCGACGGAACCGGAAGGAATAGCTCCGTCATACTTACCTGTACCACCTCAGGAACAAACCAACGACGACGATTGGCTCACAGATCTTTTGAGAACCATAGAAGAAGAAGATACCATCCCTCACTTTGATGAAAACTTATTTGAAGCAACCAATAACGAGGAGTTACCGCTCACAGGAGATATAAGCCCCACCTTAAGCGCCTTTATTGCAGCTTATCTGCAAGAGTACGATACAAGGCCATTTGACGGAATCGAGCCCGTTGACGAGGAATTGTTACTTGATGATATTTTTAACCAAGAATAGTAGTTTTATATAACTTCACAATAATTTGCTTGTAATTAATAAATAAATATATCCATATATTATATTCATGTATGTTAATTATCGATACAATTAATTAAACGAGGATTTTAATAAACCCGACATTGATTTTCTTGCAAAGTCGACACCTTTCATTAAGAATTCCATCAAATCTCGAACGACAAAGTATCTGCTCTCGACGTTCCCAGGATATAGCCGGCCCAGCAGGTTGTCCTAAAACAAATAGAGAGCACCTTCGGAAAAACCACCGAGGTAGGTTCTACGAGGGATAAGTCGCACGTAATAAAGCGTTGCGCAGCCGTTACGTTGAAACAACAACCACGACGTAACATACGTGATGCTATCTTTCTATTGATCCGTTTGATTGAGGGTGATATGCAATGAGCCGTGCAGGTCCTCTCCGTTGTGCGCCACCTTGCCGTGGTGGAGGGGCTCCCCTGGGAGAAATCCCAGAGGTCTAAGAGCGCACACATGGAAGGAAAACCATGTTAAAAAACCCGGGCAGGTCGGGCTCGTGAGGAGGGTTATCCCAGCCGGCCTAGGAGTGGAGTCTCTGACATAACCTCCCGTGGAAGACAACCACGTTAAAAAATTACGGATTATGAATAATGACGGTAAATGGAATTGACGTACCGCCCCAGGGGTCCCGGAGCCCCAGGGGCCGGCGCAGGGGGGGTAGGGTCCCGGCCCCCCCTGTGTCGTCATCAGACGACGGGCGGTGTGGGGCGTGCACCGCAGGCGCCCCACACTATAGAGCGACTGCGTGGAGCGGTGAGGCCCTCCGGACTTTAGTCCGGAGTGCTCTTGAAGGGCTCCTCCTTCTCTTGGAGGAGGGGGAGCCGTGTACGAGGTGTACTTGCTCAGGGAGGCTTGCCCCCCTGAGTGGTAAGGGAGGCGTAGGGAGGCTTCAGACTTGTTCTACGCCTCGGCGGTTAGAGGAGGAATGGGGAGGTCTGCGTCCTATAGGACGATTGGGACGCAGACCTCCCCGGAGGTTGGTGCCCCCCCCCAGATGCTACAAGTGCCTGGGGAGGGGGCACATTAGGAAGAATTGTCCCTCCGCCGTTGACCGCAGTGGGGTTTGTCTCCGCTGCGGGGCGGAGGGACACTTGGTGGGGCATTGCGTGGTTAAGGCCGCGCACTGTCCCATGTGTGAGGAGGCCGGGCACGTGGCGTCCCACCGTATTGTGGGCCCACGTGCCCGGTGGTTCCCCCCCGAAAGGGGGGAAGAAAAGAAGGTGGAGGAACAAGGGAGGGGGGGGGGTTTCACCCTCTCCTTTGGTACCTGGGGAGGGGCCCCCGCTTCTGTGCGGGGTGTCTCCTCCCCAGGCGGAGGTAATAGTGGTGGACTCTCCCTCACAGGAGAGTTCGCCCCTTTGTAGGTGGTCTCCCCTGTGGGGGAGACAATAGATGTGGATGGGGGAGAGGGGGAGAAATCCCCCCTCCCCCTGTGGTGGCAGGGGGAGAGATGGGGGAGGAGTCCCTCCTCCTCCCCAAGAAGGCGAAGGCCCCCCGGCCGGGTGTGGCCTTCAAAGGCCCCGAGTCGGGGGGAGAGGGTGGGGAGGTGGCGGGAGACTGCAAACTCTCCCGTCTCCTCCCCACGGTCACCCTTTCGAGGGTGACTAATAAGGAGGTGGGGGCGGCGTCCTCTTCAGACGCCGTCCCCCCGGCCACTAAAAAGGCCAAAGGGTAGGGCGGTGGGGGCGGCGACCTCATTGGACGCCGTCCCCCCGGCCACCATGGTGGCCGAGATAGGTCAACCCAAGGGGAGAACCGAGGTTCCCTTCATGGAAGATGTTAGAGAGGGGGGGTTACTCCCCCCTCAATACGGAGGCGGTGGCACTTCCGGGTCCATCGTCTGGGGGGGGGACGTGGGGGAGCCTGTCTTCCTTGGCCTTCGCTTCCGCCCTCCCCCCGGGTCGGCTTCCAGGGCTACTTCATTAGAGAGTGGCTCCCCCCGCCAGTTCCACACCGTGGTGTGGGAGCGGGTGGTGGGAGCGACTGCCAAACAGGACCCCCGGGTCGCCGGGGGCCTCTGTATGATCAAAGGGGGGGGACGAGGGAGTCGATTTCCTCGTGGATGTCCCTGTCCCTCCCCATGATCCTGAGGATGATATCGGCCTGATCGCGGAGGTGGTCTTCGATCTGGCCGAGAGGAACCCGGACTGGGGGCTGCAGATCTCCAAACTGAGATCGCCCCCCCCCGTCCTGGCGCCAGCACTTTCATGCGTGCGTGGCGGTAAAGCCGGGGGTAAGGCCCCCCTCGACGCTTTGTTGGAGGCCAACCGCTTCTTCGCGGACGGGCTAATTGATGAGGGGGGGATATTTCTTCCTCCCCCCCTAATGGTCCATCCAAGTCCGCGAAGAAGCGGAAGAAGAAGAGGTGACTGGGGGCGGGGGCCTCCAGTCACCTCTTGCCCCAATAACACCAAGGGGCGGCCCCCCTCTTAATACCTGGGGGGGCGGGGGAAGGTTCCTGGTGACCGGACCTTCCCCGAGACTGGTAATTAAATATGGGGAGGGAGAGCAAAAACTCTCTCTCCCCCAGGATAGGGGCCAATAATGGCCACGCCCGAGGGGGAGCAGGAAGAATGCCTCAAGGCGATACCCTGCTCCCCCTCATTATGGGCCAAGGAAAGGTCACCCCCAGTGGTTTTAGTGGGTATGCCGGGAGGGAAAGTTCTTTCCCTCCCGGTGAATCCCACATAACCCTGGAGACTCCCCCGGGTCTCCAGGGTATCTATAAAAGATTTCCACTGGGTTACCAAAAAAAAAAAAAAAAAAGCCATGCAGGGTGGTGGGTTTAAAACCCAAAAATGAATATACAGGGTGTATCCGATCACCCGGAATCGGAACACACTACCAGATTAAGCGTTTTATCCCGAATCTATCGATTCTAATAATTTGTTGATCCATAGCGTAGTTAATTAATAAATCATTTTTTTAAATTGACGGATTTTAAGTAGTATGATGACAGTTTCATTCTGCGCAAATTTCGAAATTGCGCGAATTGGCGGGACATTTTCACACAATTGGGAATCGTCACGCGCTACGACAAAACAACAATGAAATGTGGAGTAGGAACGGCAATAAGCATGAACATCGACACATTTCAATTTCAAGCTTAAGTGCGAATTCTTGACAGCGCCAACGTCATATAATTCGCAAACTGTCATCATACTACTTAAAATCCGTTAATTTAAAAAAAATGATTTTTTAATAGACTACGCTGCGGATCAACAAATTATTAGGATCGATAGATTCGGGATAAAACGCTTAATCTGGTAGTGTGTTCCGATTCCGGGTGATCGGATACACCCTGTATATCTTAACACTTTCACAACCGCATGACACCACATGAGTGTCACCGGCATACAACGACTGGCCTACCAATGACACCACATGAGTGTCACCGGCATACAACGACTGGCCTGCTCATGACACTACATTGGTGTCAGCGGTTGTGAAAGTGTTAACATCGACCAAAATAAAATTAATAATAATAAAATAATAAAGGAGGGAGGCTGCGATGTAAAGCAGCTCATTGATTATTTTCAGCATTTGGATGATCTGGCTAGAAACCCACCCCTTAGGATAAGGGGGTTCCCCTCCGTTGTGCGCCCTTGCCGTGGTGGAGGAGCTCCCCTGGGAGAAATCCCAGGAGTCTAAAGCCTCGTCTACAATACTCGCACAAGCTGTGTCGCAAGTCGTAAGTAGTAGTGTCACAGGAAAGTTGTCGCATGTGTCGCTAGACTACAATCTACAATATGTCGCAAGGATTGTTCGCGTGCATTAAGTCGACTGCAGCCGCAATAAATGATCGGCAGCAATTACTAATTTTTCTTCAACTTTGCTCCCAATTTTTAAATTTAATATGTTTATATTACCGTTTACTTACTGAATCGCACAACAGAAGATGGTGGATGCGACCACGGATAGCTAGCAACACACGCAAATTGTCAAAGCACTTCGCGCGGCAACGTTCTGTGCTGTGATTGGCTGATCTCATGCGACACTCTTGTCGCAGTCGCAGAAAGTTGAAGTTGACTTAACTCCGTGCAACAAGGGCTCTTGCGACTGCGACAGCCTTGCGACACAGCCTGCGACATGCGACACAACCTGTGCGACTATTGTAGACGAGGCTTAAGAGCGCACATGGAAGGAACTACCATGTTAAAACGGGCAGGTTGGGCTCGTGAGGGGGGTTATCCCAACCGACCTAGGAATGGAGTCTCCGATATAACCTCCCGTGGAAGACAACCACGTTAAAAAATCACAAATTTATGGATGATGAGTAAATATAATAGGAGTAACTTACCACCCCAGGGGATTCGGACCCCCAGGGGTCGGCGTGGGGGGAGTAGTGTCCCGGCTCCCCCCACGTCGTTATCAGACGACGGGCGGTGCGGGGCGTGCCATGCAGGCGCCCCGCACTATAGGGCTACTGCAGTAGGAGCCGATGTTGGTGGGGCTTCTCCGCCTCTTAGAGGTGGAGGAGCGGAGGGAGTGTGTTAGGACCTGTTCCCCCGAGCAATACGGGAGGCGTAGGTTCTCGGGTTTCCTACGCCTCGGTTGTGAAGAGGGGAGGGAAGTCTGGGTCCTCAAGGACGGTGGGGACCCAGACCCCTCCGGAGGTTAGTGCCCTCCCCCCAGGTGCTTCAGGTGCCTGGGGCGGGGGCACATAAGAAGGTGGTGTCCCTCTGCCACCGATCGGGGCAAGTACTGCCTCAGGTGCGGGGTGGAGGGGCACCACGTTGGGGCGTGTGCGGCTAGGGCCGCACACTGCCTCAAATGTCAAGAGGAGGGGCTACCCGCCAACCACAGAATTGGTAGGGGCGCGTGCCCTCCCCTCCGTTGTGAGCCACCTTGCCGTGGTGGAGGGGCTCCCCCAGGAAACTCTCCTGGGGGTCTAAGAGCTCACACATGGAAGGAAAACCATGTTAAAAAACCCGGGTAGGCCGGACTCGTGAGGAGGGTTATACCAACCGGCCTAGGAGTGGGGGGCTCCGAAATAACCCCCCCTTGGAAGAAAACCAAGTAAAAAAATTACATTTTATTGAATTTTAAATATGGACAGTACGACCTTTAAGAATGTAAACTTACCGCCTCAGGGGATTCGGACCCCCAGGGGCCGGCGTGGGGGGGGTAGAGTCCCGGCTCCCCCCACGTCGTCATCGGACGACGGGCGGTGCGGGGGGTGCGGCGCAGGCCCCCCGCACTATTACGCGTCTGCGGCCGGTGATGAGGCGTTCCGGACGTTGGTCCGGAATGCGTGCAAGTGGATCCTCCAGCTCTTGGGGGATCCAACACCGAGGGGTTTCTGCTCTGGGGGGTGCGCCCCCCAGGGCAGTTCGGGAGGCGTAGGCCCGGTTCCGAGGCCGTCCTACGCCTCGGTGGCTCGAGGTGTGGGGAGGCCTGCGTCCCGTTCCGTCGGGACGCAGACCTCCCCGGAGGTAAATGCCCCCCCCAGGTGCTTCAAGTGCCTGGGGCGGGGGCATATTCGTAGGTGGTGCCCGTCTGCCGTCGACCGGGGCAATTCTTGTCTCCGGTGCGGCGGGGACGGGCACCATGTGGGGGCGTGTGCGGCGCCGGCCGCACACTGCCCCCAGTGTGCCGACGCGGGGTTACCGGCCCGCCATAGGATTGGCGGGAGTGGGTGCCCCGTGGTCCCTCCCCGTCGCGGGGGAGGGAGGAGGAAGAGGAAGAAGGGGAGGGGGGCTTCACCCCCCTCCCCGGTTGTCCCTGGGGAGGGGCCTCCGCCTCCGGTTGGGGCGACCCCCCCCCCAGGCGGATGTATCCACGGAGGTCGTCCCCGTGGCTGGGCTTACTCCCAGTCCGGGGGGGCCTCCGTGGCGTGTTTATCCTCCATGGACCCCCCACCTGGGGAGTCCATGGAGGTGGACGAAGGAAACGAGGGAGGGGAGGAAGCTCCCCTCCCTCGTAGAAGCTCTAGGAAGCGGGAGAAGAACTCCCCTCCTACTTCGGATGGTGGGGAGGGGACGGGAGCTGTATCTAAGCTCTCCCGCCTTCTCCCTTCGGTCAGCCCTGGGAGGCTGACCGATGGAGAGACAGGTTCCCCCATGGAGGTCGCCGCTGAACCCGGTGGTTTACCCGCTGGGGCGGTGGTGGCCTCCATGGGGTTGGATGGTGATGGGCCCCTTCTTGGGGTCCCTATGAGAATGGTTGGAGGAAAGGGGGAGGAATTCCCTTTCCCTCTGGAGGGGGGAGGGGGGGAGAGTCCGCCTGTCCCCCCAGTGGAGGTGGTCGAACCCGGGGAGGCGTCGGCGTTGTCTTGGGATCCTTCCTTGGATCCCAAACTGTGTCTCCGTCCCCGGGTTCGGCTTGGGAAATTAGAGTGGTGTTCTGACCAGGCCCCTTCTCTAGAAAGGGTGTCTAGTTGGAAACCAATTTTTACGGACGTCTTTGATATTTCCCCTAAAGACTCCACCGATGTAAGCGGTGGGGTCATAAGGGGAAAAAAAAGGAAAAGAAAAAGAAAGCCAGGGGATGACATTAGATTCCCCTATCCGAAGGGTCGGGGAACTCAGTTTCTCCGGCCCAATGGAGGGGGATTCGCAGTCATCCCCTGGCCCAGATAATATGTAGAGGTGGCTGGGGGCGGGGGCCCCCAATCACCTCGAGCCCCATTATCACCCGGGGGCGGCCCCCCCTTCTAACAACTGGGGGGGCGGGGGAAGGCTGTGGTGACCCAGCCTTCCCCGGAGTATGGTAATAACTTCTGTTGTTGGGGGAGCTTATCTCCCCCCAGGATAGGGGCTACTCTTAGCCACGCCCGAGGGGGAGCCGGACGAAATGCCACTGGCGATACCCGGCTCCCCCTCACTATGGGCAAGGACGGTCACCCCCAGGGGTTTTAGTGGGTATGCCGGAGGGGAACTTCTTTCCCCTCCGGTGAGTCCCACATAACCCGCGGAGGTCCCCCCGGGCCTCCCGGGTATCCATAAAGGATTTCCCCTGGGTAACCAAAAAAAAAAAAAAAAAGGGGCGCGTGCCCTGTGGTTCCCCTCCGTAAGGGGAGTCGTAGGAGAAGGAGGATTGGAGGGAGAGGCGGCGTTCCTCCTCCTCAGGAGGAGCCAACGGAAGTGGCTGAGGATTCCACCCGCAAGGGGGGCCGGTTTGGTGCAGCTGGGGGACTCACTGTGGAGTCCCCCATGGAAGTAGAGGTGATGAAGGGGGAGAGTTCTGCCTCCCCCCTTCTATCGAGGGGAAGGAGTCGGCTGATGTGGAGCCACTCCATAAATCCCCCCCGAGGTCGCGCAGATTCCCTTGGCAGTGGGGAGTCTTCGAATTTGGGAAAAGGAGAAAGAATCCCCCGGATGCGGGGGCGGAGTTCTCCTTCGTAAAGGAGGTTTTGGGGCCAGAGGGGGGAGTGATAAGGGTTTACCCTTCTTTCTCCCCCGTTGTTAGGCTCCGGGTGCGGGGGCCCTCCGAGAGGCCCCCGAGGAGAGGAGTTAAATTCTTCCCTAAGGGGAAGTACAGGAGGGAGTGGGTGCCAGCCCTTCCCGCCGAATTCCTTTCCGGTATTTTTCCGGGGGAATCGGCGGGGAGGGTTTTGGCTGGAGCCCTAGTCCCGGACCTCGGTGTTGAGGTCCCGGACTGGGCAAAAAGGTCCCGGAGTTCGACGAGGATTCCGGAACCTACATTCTTAAAGTCGGGGCGGAACCACGGCACGGGCTGTGCCGTTGATCCGCCCCTGGAAATTTCTTTGGTGGCCAACCGGTTCTACGTCGAGGGGCTGGAGGAAGGGGAGGATTTCTCCTCCTCGTGTGTTACCCCTCGACGTGGGGCCGGTGGGGGCAGTAAGAAAAAGTAAGGGCGGCTGGTGGCGGGGGCCCCCAGCCGTCCTTAGCCCCATAACACCCGGGGGCGGCCCCCTCCTAACAACTGGGGGGGCGGGGGAAGGTCGAGGTGACCCGGCCTTCCCCAGTGTAGTATATTTGGGGGAGGGAGTGTTCTGTCACTCCCTCCCCCCAGGGAGGCCGCCAGCTAACCCCTCCGTTGTGCGCCACCTTGCCGTGGTGGAGGGGCTCCCCGGGGAGAAATCCTCGGGGTCTAAGAGCGCACACATGGAAGGAATAACCATGTTAAAAAACCCGGGCAGGTCGGACTCGTGAGGAGGGTTATCCCAGCCGGCCTAGGAGTGGAGTCTCCGAAGTAACCTCCCGTGGAAGACAACCACGTTAAAAAATTACGGATTATGATTATAATGTTAGAGAAGAATATTGACGTACCGCCCCAGGGGTCCCGGAGCCCCAGGGGCCGGCGCAGGGGGGGTAGGGTCCCGGCCCCCCCTGCGTCGTCATCAGACGACGGGCGGTGTGGGGCGTGCGCCGCTGGCGCCCCACACTATAGGGCTACAGCGAGGAGCGGTGAGGCCCTCCGGACTTTGGTCCGGAGCGCCTTTGAAGGGCTCCTCCTCCTTTTGGAGGAGGGGGGGTCGTGGTTGAGGTGTGAGTGCTCGGGGGGCTTGCCCCCCCGAGTGGTAATGAAGGCGTAGGGCTTCGGACTCCCGGGTCCTACGCCTCGGTGGTTGGTAAAGGAAGCGGGAGGTCTGCGTCCCATAGGACGATTGGGACGCAGACTTCCCTGGAGGTTAGTGCCCCCCCCCCCAGGTGCTTCAGGTGCCTGGGGAGAGGGCACATTCGGAAGTATTGTCCCTCCTCCGTTGACCAGCGGGGTTTGTCTCCGTTGCGGGGCGGAGGGACACCTGGTGGGGCAGTGCGTGGCCAAGGCCGCGCACTGTCCCATGTGTGAGGAGGCCGGGCACGTGGCGTCCCACCGAATTGGTGGGCCCACGTGCCCGGTAGTTCCCCCCCGGAAGGGGGAGAGGAACAGGAAAAAAAGAGAAGGAGTAAAGGAGGAGGGATTTCACCCTCCCCCTTGTCGCCTGGGGAGGGACCCCCGTCCTTGGCCAGGGTGTCTCCTCCTCAGGCTGAGGTAATGGAGGTTGATCCTCCCTCTGGGGGATCTGCCCCATAGGGGCCTTCCGAGGCCCCCATAGAGGTTGAGGAGCTCGGGGGGGGGGTGAGATTTTTACCCCTCCCCTCCTGGCTCCTGCTGTGGCCCCCACTTGTGTGGGGACGGCCGAGTTGGTGAAGACGGACCCAAAATCGTCCTGTCTCCTCCTGGAGGTCAGCCTAGTTAGGCTACCGGCTGGGGGGGGCAGGCGGTGGAGGGTGCCGTCGGCAATACCTCCCTGACCCCGGAGGATGGGGTCGGGGGGAGGAAGGAGAAAAGCGGAATAAAAAAAAGCCACAGGAAAGCCAATAAAGCCACAGGAAAGCGGAATAAAAAAAAGAGGTGACTGGGGGCGGGGGCCCCCAGAAACCTCTTGCCCCATTTCCATCTGGGGGCGGCCCCCCCTCATAACAACTGGGGGGGCGGAAGAAGGTTGCGGTGACCCAACCTTCCCCGAAGTTCGGTAGTCAATCTGGGGGGGAGTTTTGTTCTGCCCCCCCCCCAGGATAGGGGCCGATCACGGTCACGCCCAAGGGGGGGGCCGGATGAAATGTCTCAGGCGATACCCAGCCCCCCCTCCTTATGGGCTGAGGAAGGTCACCCTCAGGGGTTTTAGTGGGTATGCCGGAGGGGAACTTCTTTCCCCTCCGGAGAATCCCACATAACCCTGGGGACTCCCCCGGGTCCCCAGGGTACTTATAAAAAGTTTCCCCTGAGTTATCAAAAAAAAAAAAAAGGATAAGGGGGGGCTCGGACAGAGCGACCGCTGGGAACGTCGTTCCCGGTTGCTCCTCGGGCCAATTTTTAACTAGCCCCTTAACTAGCCCCAGGTCCTTCTTGAAAGATGCGAGCTAGGGGACAAACCCCATGCAATAGACTTTGACCCCACTCCTACGAACTCCGGTTCGGAGTTCAGGCAGGAGAGAGACCCAGGAGGAGAATGACGGAGGAGAATCGGATGTGCCCTGCATCTCGAGAGCCTCTTCCGCCATCTCTTTTCTTTCTCTCCCAGAGATGAAGAAGAGGAAGATCTTTTTACGGTCTTCATCGGAGGATGACCTGGCTGATCCTGACAGTCAGGCATCATCCTCCAAAAAGAAGAAAAAAGGCCGGCCCCCCAAGACACCCGAGCAAGAGGGGCAACACACGGCCAGAAGAAGAAGAGAGAGGGCCGTCCTACAAATTGAGGAAAAGCATTCGGACCTGGCGAATGCTATTATGGATGGGGTTGACCTGGATCAGACCACCAAGCGATTCAGGAAGAACCTAAAAGATATCCAAGTCCAAATCGATAACTTCAATAAGGTGCCCGATCAGGAGATCGTCACCTCTCTTTTGAGGCAGGTGAACGTGATCAGGGAGATCGCCGGGAAGAGCACCCACATAAGGGGTGATTTGAGGGGCTCGATGTACGGTGCCGCCAACTTGCTGGAGGCGGGTGCCCGCACGATGGCTTCCCGCAATAGTAGGGGTTTTTACGACCCTGTTGCGGGACGAGCCCCCTCCCCATTAAATGCACAGCTCGAGGAGGTGCTGGAGGCAAACCGCCGCCTCGAGAGGGAGAACAAAGATCTCCGCAATGAACTCGCGGAGATCAGGCGTACCTCCCCTCCCCCTCCCCGCCGCTTACGAGGGCAGCGTCTAAGGCTGCAGAAGAGGAGGATGACGCAGGGGTGGACGTCGTTTCGGTCGACCCACCCATGGTCCCTTCCCCCATACCCAAGCCCCCCGTGATCACGGAGGAGGATCTGGCCCAGTTTCCAGCCAGACGTCCTCCGATCCAGGGGGTGTCCAGGGTCCTGGAGGATCGGCAGTTGCCGGTAATCACTGGCAACACAGTGGTTCCAAAGGGCTCGGACCATGACTTGATTGGGTCCGTCGCCAAGAGGGTTGAGGCAGGACTCGAGAACTCGGTGTGCCAGGTCCTCAAGAAGCTTTTGGGTGTCAATTTTACTATCCCCTCCGTTGCGCCCAAATTCTCTTCCTCTCCTTCCAACCCCTCGCGTGTTCCGGGCCAATCCCCGGTTAAGGGGATAACTCCGTCCGTGGAGGGTCCGGCCACGAGGGGGAAAAAGAAGAAAAAGAAGAAAGGGAAGGAAGTTAAAAAGGGGGGGCAAGACAAGCCGACCGCGTCGCGGCAGGCCAATCCCGCCCCCCCCCCCCAATATCCTCCGACGGGGAATGCAAAGGGCCCCCGGGCCAAGGCTCTGGGTCCGGTTGAGACCCCTCCTCCCCGAAAGGTCGATGCTACCAAAAAGGCGACAACCAAGACCCCGGCCGCCCCTCCGTCACAAGGACCCCCCTTGTGGTCGGAGGTTCTTGGTAGGAAGAAGAAGAGGACCAACCCCAACCAGGGAGCCGCTGCTCCCAAGGTTGGTAGACCGGTCCCCCCCAAGACTTCCTCTGCCCCTCCCAAGCAGGTGGGAGGTGGCAAGAGGAAAAAGAGAAAGGCGCCCAGTACCTCCGCAGTCTCAATAACCTGTGATGCAGGCAGGTACACGGAGACATGGAAAGAGGCCAAGGCAAAGATATCCTTGGCCTCGCTGGGCATTCCCCAGCCCCGTCATCGAACGGGCCAAACGGGGGCCTCTATTTTAGAGATCCCCGGCCCGAATGGACGGGAATTGGCGGACAAACTCGCCAAGAGTTTGTCCGAGCTGTTTGCCAATAGGCCGGGCATAAGGATAGGCCGGCCACAAAAGATGGCGGAGCTCAGGGTGCACGGCCTGGATCCCTCCACCACTTCGGGGGAGGTGTCCCAGGCTGTGGCACTGGCTGGGGGATGCCCCATAGATGACGTTAAGGCAGGGGATCCCAGGAGGTCCTTCAGAAATCAATGGACCTCCTGGGTCCGCTGCCCGGTGGCGGCCGCAACAAAAATTGCAGCCGCCGGTCGCCTTAGCCTGACTTTCGTTCAGGCTAAGGTGGAGTTGCTGGAGGCGCGCCCCATGCATTGTTACAAATGCATGGGGCGGGGGCACGTCCGGGCAACCTGCCCGAACGGCGACACCGAGGTCGGTAACATTTGTTACCGCTGCGGTGCCGCCGGGCACTTTGCTAAGGTGTGCACGGCCCCGGCACACTGTGTGGTCTGCCAAGCGGCGGGCGCCTCTGCCTCCCACCGCATGGGAGGGAAGAAATGCAGGCCCCCGAAGAGGGGCAAGAAGAAGGGCAAGGGGGGAACGGTGATCCCTCCCCCTGCTCCCCAGGGAGGTTGGTAGTGGTGGAGATGGCGACTCCACCCGGAAATTCGGGAGGGGTTCCCCCCCCGAATTAATGGAGGTTGATCCATCACCAGTCTCGGCTGGTGATGGATCCGAGGAGACGGGCCTGCAGGAGGGACAGCTGGCCACCACCAAGGTCGATGTCCACTAAACTCCTGCAGGCCAACTTGAATCACGCCCGGCAGGCCCAAGATCTTTTTCTCGCGGACCTGGCCGGGCGTGATGCTGGTATTGGGATCGCGGCGGAGCCATACCGCATTGCCGCCCGTGACCCTAATTGGGTTGCGGCTGCGGATGACTCCGTCGCGATTATCAGAAGGCACTCCCCGCGCTCCCCTCCCATCTCCCTTATCGTGAGTGGGAGGGGTTTTGTTTTAGCGCGGTGGGGTGCCTTCAGGATTGCTGGGGTCTATGCCCCGCCCAGCCTGTCTCCCCCTGACTTTCGTAACTTATTGCGGGATCTGGGGGCGGGCATTCGCCAATGCCACCCCCATCCCGTTATCGTGGCCGGGGACTTCAACGCCTGGAATATGGCGTGGAGTTCCCGGCTCACGAATAGAAGGGGTGGGTTACTGCAGGATTGGGCGGCGGAGCTGGACCTCCTACTACTTAATAGGGGGTCCACGAGCACTTGTGTGCACCCGAGGGGGGAATCGATCGTCGATTTGACGTGGGTATCCTCCCGGGGTGCACGACTGGTGGAATCCTGGGGGGTGGTTACAGACAGGGAATCGTTATCGGACCACCTCCTTATAGAGGTGGTCTTGACTGCCACCCCCCGGGATGTGCTGCTCCGCCGCCTGAGGCGGGGCAATAGACCCCCCAAGCGGTGGGTACTTTCAAAGCTTGACCCGGACCGTTTGGGAGCGGCTGCTGCGGCGGAGACATGGTTGGTGCCGTCTACCGACTGTGTCGACGCCGAGGCAGAAGCCGCGGAGATCGGGAGCATGGCCCGTCGAATTTGCGACGCGGCCATGCCCCGGTCGAGGCCCGCCCCTCGCCGGGCGGTGTACTGGTGGTCGGAGGAAATCGCGGAGCTACGGGCCGTAGCTAATAGGGCCCGCCGCGGTTTCCAACGCGCCCGCGCCCGGCAAGGGTGGGCGGGCCGCGAAAATGAGGAGACTGCCATGGCGCGCAGGGAGTACTTAGCCGCAAAGTGCTCCCTGCGGACAGCCATTGGCAGGGCCAAGGCCAAGGCCTGGGATGAGCTCCAGATGGAGCTCGACCGGGACCCCTGGGGGCGCGCTTACAGATTGGTTCTGAACAAGCTCAGACCAGCCGCGCCCCCAATCTCGGAGAGGATGGATCCGTCGTTCCTCGGTCAGGTGGTGGACGACCTCTTTCCTATTAGGAATGTTCGCATCCCTGAAAGAGGTCCCCCTCCCCCCTGGTCCGGGGAACTGGAGGTTACGGACAGCGAGCTCTCCGAGGCAGCTCGGAGGCTGGGGGCCGCAAGTAAGGCCCCTGGTCCCGACGGGGTTCCCGGGAGAGTGTGGGCCTTGGCCTTCGGCGAGGTCAGTGCCCGTCTGAGGAGGCTGTTCAACGCCTGCCTCAAGACGGGCACTTTCCCCTCCGCGTGGAAGAGTGCCAATTTGGTGCTCCTCCACAAGGAGGGGAAGCCGGCGGAGCAAACTTCGGCTTACCGTCCTATTTGCCTACTGGACGAGGTCGGCAAACTTTTCGAGAGGGTAATTGCCGGCCGAATCGTCCAGTGGCTTACGCGGGAGGGTCCCAACTTACATGGGTCCCAATACGGATTCCGGGAGGGTCGTTCGACGATAGATGCGGTTATGCGTCTAAAGACCCTCTCGGACCGTATTGTAGGGGAGGGAGGGGTTGCGTTGGCGGTATCGCTTGATATCGTTAACGCGTTTAACTCCCTCCCCTGGGAATATGTGGGGGAGGCCCTCGAACATCATGGCCTCCCCCAGTACCTTCGAGATGTCATATGGGACTACTTCCGCGGTAGGACGCTCCAGTACAAAGATCAGCTGGAGCGGGTGAGCCGAAGGCCTGCGTACTGCGGGGTTCCACAGGGGTCAGTTCTAGGCCCCTTACTGTGGAACCTCGCGTACGACAAGGTGCTCCGCACGGCGCTCCTCCCGGGCAGTCATCTTATTTGTTATGCAGATGACACCCTCGTGGTTGCCCGGGGGGAGAATTGGATGGAAGCCCGGGACGCAGCTAACGAAGCGACCCGGGCTGTCGTGTGCTCCATACGAGCCATGGGGCTCGAGGTCGCCCCGTCTAAGACGGAGGCCGTGTACTTTTACGACAAGGCCATGGGGCGACCTCCCCCTGCCGAATTGTGGGTAGGGGAAGCTCGCGTCCGGGTGGGGCCCCAGATAAAATATCTGGGCCTCATCCTGGATGGGCTTTGGGGATTTGAACGACACTTCGTTCAGACAATCCCCAAAGCGGACAGGATGGCGGCAGCGCTAAGCCGCCTCCTGCCCAACGTGGGTGGTCCTGGTTCCAGAACAAGGAGCCTTTACGCGAATGTTGTGCAGTCGGTGCTCCTGTATGGAGCACCGGTATGGGCCGAGGCCGCGGCGGCCAACCGCAAAATCCAAATGACCCTACAACGGGTCCAGAGGCGGTTGGCCATTCGCGCGGTCCGGGCCTACTGCACCACTTCGTACGCGGCAACCACGGTCCTGGCGGGTTCCTTCCCCATCGTTTTCCTGGCCCAATCGTGCGCCGAAATTTATCGGCGCACGAGGAAGCCGGGAAGCGTGGGGTGAGTCCGCCTGGCACCAAGGGCTGTCGCAGAGATTAGAAGGCAAGCCCGCCAGGGTTTGGAGGCATGGGAAGCCTCGCTATGGAGCGCCTCGGCGGGCAAATGGACCATCGACGTCATCCGGCCTTATCTACCCGGATGGGTAGATAAGTGCGGACGCGGACCCCTCCGTTGTGCGCCACCTTGCCATGGTGGAGGGGCTCCCCTGGGAGAAATCCCAGGGGTCTAAGAGCGCACACATGGAAGGAAAACCATGTTAAAAAACCCGGGTAGGCCGGACTCGTGAGGAGGGTTATACCAACCGGCCTAGGAGTGGGGGGCTCCGAAATAACCCCCCCGTGGAAGACAACCACGTAAAAAAATTACATTTTATGATAGGATGAAATGGATGAAATATATAGATAGTGACGTACCGCCTCAGAGGGAACGGACCCTCAGAGGCCGGCGCAAGGGGGGTATGGTCCCGGCCCCCCTGTGTCGTCATCGGACGACGGGCGGTGCGGGGCGTGCCACGCGGGCGCCCCGCACTATATGGCGACCGCGGATGATGAGGTTTCTCTCCGGGTTTTGGCCCGGAGAGTCTTGGAGGTGCTCCTCCTTTTTATGGAGGAGCCGGGGCGTTCTAGCGCCCGGGTCCCGGAGACCCACTCTCCGGGATGTGTGAGGTGTTCGGGGGGGGGGGTAAATCCTCCCCCCCTGCCACCGGGGCGTTCGCGTCGTCGTACGCCTCGGTGGTAGGGAGGAGGAAGGGGTGGTCTGCGTGCTCTAAGAGGACGGTGGGCACGCACCCTGGAGACCACCCTGGAGCACATTAGGAGGGATGTCCCTCCACCGCCGATCCAAGGTTTGTCTCCCCATCTGGTTGGGCCAGGTAATGTCTGGCTAGGCCGGGCACGATGAGAATAATGCGGGGTGGAGGGGCCTGCTCCACTCCCGGCCGGGCGCGTGGCGTCCCACCGAGTTGGTGGACCCACGTGCCCGGTAGTTCCTCCCCGCAAGGGGGGTCGAAGGAGGAAGCCTAGGGGGGAGGTGACTCTTCTTCCTAAGGTGTCTGGGGAGGCGTTCCCACTCGTTGGGACGCCCCCCAGAGAGGTTTTCTCTGCGGAGGTCGCTGCCGGGGGCGGCGAGTCTGTCGTCCCGGTGGCGGCCCCCGCGAGGTTGACACCCGTGGGGGCCTTTCTAAAGACTCCCATGGAGGTGGTGGTGTGTAGGGGGGAGGACTCTCCCCCCCTAGTTACATGGTTGGAGGTGGCGAAGAAAAGGGTACCGCGTCAAAGCGGTTTCCAGTCCTCCACCTCCAAAAAAAAAAAGGAGTGCGGCCCGGGGAAGGGACTCCTGGAGGTTACAGAGGTGAATACCCCCTTACCGGGGTGAATAAGCAGGCGCGGACAGCAGAGCAGGCGGGTCTGGAGGGGGCGTGGGAAGTTAACCCGTCTTCGCCCCATTGTCTATAAAAAACCGCTGAGAGGTGAGGATGACCGCTTCTTCGCGAGTAAGTGGGTTTGTACTCCAAGGAGGTGGAGTTGGGGGTGTGTCACCACTTTACCCCCCCCTCCGATGAGAAGGAAAACCGAAAATAAACCAAAAAAAGAAGAGTATGGAAATGCACACTTTTACTGGGGGGAAACTTCACGTCTCCCCCCAGTAATCGGACACTCAGGGGTCGGCAGGGGGGGGCTCCTGTCCGACTTCCCCCACTAACGTCATCCAACGACGGAAGGTTCCGGGGTGCCCGCAGGCGCCCCGGGGCATCTACCTCTGCGAAGGGGGTGAAATCAGGGGCTTCTCAAGAAGCCCCCCGAAAAGAGGCCGAAGCTACGGCCTCCGCCTAGGGGGAGCCGGTGGGGGACGAGAGGTGCCCATAAGGTTATACCCGTGGTGGTCCCGTTGAGAGACTGATCACCAGGTCCCGTACAGGGTTTTAGTGGGTAAGTGGGGAGGGGTCTGTCCCCTCTCCGGGAGACTCCCACATAACCGAGGGGCTCCCCACGGAGGGTACCTATCTCGGTTTCCCCCTCGTGAACAAAAAAAAAAGGTCGCTTCAGGTGCCTGGCGCGGGGGCACAGACGGAGGGGTGCCCCCCTTTGTTGACCGACCGGAGTACCTCCGTTCTCCGGTGCGACTCAGATGGGGAAATGTGAGTCGGGTGATCGACCCTCCTTTGTGAGGGGCCTCTGCCGTGGTGGAGGGGCGAGGCCATTGGGACGATCCCAGGGGAGGCGGAGCTCGCCGTATGGAGGAAAACCATGTTAAAAAACCGGGGGAGGTAAGAAGGCTCGTGAGGAGGGTTATCCCAGGAGGCTTAGGGCGGGACAGCGTAATGTGGACCTCCCGTGGAAGACAACCACGTTAGGTGATTACATAATATGGAGGTGAGAATGTCTAAAAAAGGTTGAACTTACCGCCCCGGGGCTCCCGGAGCGCGGAGGGCCGGCGCGGCGGGGGTTCCCGCCCCCCGTTTGTCGTCATCGGACTCCGCGCCGCTTTGGAGCGTGATGGGGCAGAGGCTCCGCACTATTGGGGACTGCGAAGAGCCCCTGGGCTCTCTGGGGAGAGTCCCCAGGGGGGTGGGGGGGGGGCTCGGCCTCCGTTTTCTGGAGGACTCACGGAAGTGCCTTGTCCTGGGGGAGCTCCCCCAGGTCCAGTTCGGGGAAGTGGGCTCGGATGGCCCCCCGACCGGGTCCTACTCCTCGGTGGTTCTAGGCGGAGGGGTGGCCTGTGTCTGTGGGACACAGACCTCCCCGGAGGGTCGCCCCCGTCCCAGGTGTTATAAATGCCTGGCGCGGTGGCACATTCGACGTGGGTGTCCCTCCGTCGCCAACCGGGGAGTTGCCGCCTCCGGGGCGGCGCCTGGCGCACCATTGGGGGCGTGTGCGGCGCAGGCCTCACAGGGCTCCCAGGTGCAGACGTTGGGGCTCCCGGGGGCCAAGGATCAAGTGGGAGCGGGTCGTGGTCCCTCCCCGTTGCGGGGGAGGGAGGAACCAAACGGAGGGGGGGAGGGGAGCTTTGCCCCCTCTGGCGAGCCCATGGAGGTCCGTGACCTCGACGACTCTCATCACCCGGGAGGGTGGTCCCTCCGGTTGAGGTCGGGGGTTGTTGACCCGGGCCCCCTCCTGGGGTCCCGATGGAGGTCCCCCAACGGGCTGAGAGGGGCGTGGGTCCGATGCCCCGTCGCCGGAGGTAGGTGCGGAGGAGGGGCCGGATCGCCCCCCCTCCCGGTCCGTAGAGTCGAGCTGCTGGAGGAGGGCCCGCTAACTTCCTCTCCACTGCTGGGAGCGGTTGCACGGAGCAGCAGGTGGAGGCGGCGCAACGCTCGTCGGGGCCGCTTTGGACAGATGGGTGAGCCCGGCCATAAGGAGGAATTGTGTGACTCCGCCGCGGTGCCTGGTCCGTACAGACATGGGGCTCCCGGCGGGCCACAAAGGGGTGCGGTGGAACCGGCTTTGCACTCCGCCACGCTCCCGCAAAGGCGGGGGGGTGGTGGGGTGAAATCTCAGGGCCCTCCCCCGCATTCCGCTTGTCAAGCCGGCCCTATGGGACTGTTTGAGTATTGGGAAGGAGGGGCCGGTTGGCGAGTGAGACAACGGTGAATGAGACGGCTTACGGCCAAGCGAAAGCCTTTGCTGGGGGGGGCGTGGAAAAGGCCGGAATTCTTCGCTACTGTCCTCCCCCTCGGCGCAGGAGAGTGTCGCCGGTCGCTGGCGGACGAGTTGAGTCCAACCGGGGGAAGGCCGTTTGGGGTCTCCCCCTAAAAAGAAGGAGAGCGGAGGTGCCTCGCGGGCCGTTGCGTATCAGGGTTATGGAGGAGTCAGTGGGGGGTGCCGCTGATGTGGCTTCCCCTCCCCTCCTTTGTTTATAGGGAGGTGCTTCTTCGCCGGCGGTGGAGGATGGGGATGTTCTAAACACACCATCCTCCCATAGCTGGGTCCACCCCGGGGGGAAGGACCTCTCGCCGCCGGCCATCGTTCAAAAGGGTCGGGGGCGGGGGGCCAAGGGGTGGATAACCCCTCCCCCGCGGGGTCGCCCGCGGAATGGGGGAAACCGAACATCAGGGGGCGGACCCCCCCGATCCCGTTCGCAGAAAGAGGAGAGGGCATCAGGGGGCGGGATTGCCCGGGGCAAGGCCAGCATGGTGACCGGACCTTCCCCGGGTTAGGAATTAGTTTTTGGACAGGGAGGGCATTGCCCCTCCGTTGTGCGCCACCTTGCCGTGGTGGAGGGGCTCCCCTGGGAGAAATCCCAGGGGTCTAAGAGCCCACACATGGAAGGAATAACCATGTTAAAAAACCCGGGAGGGGAACGTGAGGGGGGTTATCCCAACCGACCTAGGAGTGGAGTCTCCGATATAACCTCCCGTGGAAGACAACCACGTTAAAAAATCACAATTTTATGGATGATGAGTAAATATAATAGGAGTAACGTACCACCCCAGGGGGCATCAGGGGTCGGCGTGGGGGGCGTAGTGTCCCGGCACACTGCATGTCGTCATCAGACGGCGGGACAGGTGGCGTGCCACCGGCAGGCGCCCCCACCTGTCCAGTTGTTCCCCCCCGTAAAGGGGGGAAACGGTTGAGAACCAGGGGGAGGGCTAAAGCTCCCCCTGGGGAGTCGGAGGCGTCCCCTCCGGGTGGGACATCTTCTGGGATGTCTCCCCCTGGAGGGGAGGCTATAGAGGTGGATGCCCCTGCTGAGCATCCGGAGGAGGGTTCGCCCCCCGCGGGGGTTATGGAGGAGGCCCCCCAGGAGGGGCACTCGTCCGGAGCTCTAATGGAGGTTGAGAAATCGGGGGGAATGGGGCTCCTACCCCTTCCTCCCGGCTCCTACAGCTGTCCCCACTGATGCGGGGACAGCGGCGGCGGCGGAGGCGAACCCGAAACTGTCCTGTATTCTTCCGTGGTGGAGCAGATTGCCTCCCAGCACTTCTCGACCCGTTCTGCGGATGTAGGGGAGCTGGGAGTGCCTCTCCCCAGCCACAGCACTGTAGCAAGTTGTCCTCTCGCGGCCAGGCCTTGTGATGGGGGGACGGAGGCTTCTCCTCCCTCCGTCGATTCCCCCAAAGCCGTGAGAGGGGGTAAAAAGAAAAAGAAGAGGTGACTGGGGGCGGGGGTCCCCAGTCGCTTCTTGCCCCAACACTATCTGGGGGCGGCCCCCCTCCTAACATCTGGGGGGGGCGGGGGAAGGTCGAGGTGACCGGGCCTTCCCCAGTGTAGTTAATTTGGGGGAGGGAGTGTTCTGTCACTCCCCCCCCAAAATAATTACCGAACTCCGGGGAAGGTTGGGTCACCGCACCCCCCCCCCCAGTTGTTAGAAGGGGGCCGCCCCCGGGTGGAAGTGGGGCAAAAGGTGAATAAGGGCCCCCGCCCCCATTCACCTTCTCTTTTTCCTTCGCCTCCCCATGGCCTTACTCGGGTCATCGGCGGGAGGAGAGGAGGAGGACAACCCCCCCTCTCCCCCACCGACCCCGACCATGGGGAGGCGGTATGTTTTACTTAAGTTGGGGACGGAAGCCTCCAAAATCCTTGCTCCCTCAAAGGAAAGCGGAGGATATCCAGTGGCAGTAGCGATGGACTCGATTGCCAGGTCCACCGACCTGTCCTTCCACACAATCTGAAATCTAATCCAAGGAGGGACGGAGGGTCCCTCCTCAGGTATCTTTCCCTCCTCCTCCACTCTCTTGGCCCCAACATCCAAGGCCAAGGGAGGGGTATCGGCGGTACCCGCCACTGCCCGCCCCCCCCAACCGGTAGTCTGTTTAGACTGACCGTCGGGAGGAGGACGGACAGCTTTGGGTCCGCAGTGTCCTCCGTGTTCGCCTCCATCAAAGAAGTGGAGGCAATTGTAGAAGCCGGGAGGGGAGGGACAGAACCCTCGTCCCCCCCGGTTCCTCCACCACCATACAGGCCCTTGCTGGCCTCCCTGAGGTGGATTCCCCAGAAGGAGGATCCACTTCCATCACCTCAACCTGGGGAGGAGATATCCCACCCAAAGGCGGGAGCTCCTCCCCAGGTACCAAAAGAGGGGGTGAAACCCCCCTCCTTTCTTCCTCCTCACCCTCTCCTTCTTCCCTCCCTTCCGGGGGGGGAACTACCGGGCACGTGGGCCCACCAACTCGGTGGGACGCCACGCGCCCGGCCTCTTCGCACAAGGGACAGTGCGCGGCCTTAGCCGCGCACTGCCCCACCAAGTGCCCCTCCGCCCCGCAGCGGAGACAGACCCCGCTGCGGTAAACGGCGGAGGGGCATTTCCTCCTAATGTGCCCCCTCCCCAGGCACTTATAGCACCTGGGGGGGCACCAACCTCCAGGGAGGTCTGCGTCCCTACTGTCCTCTGGGACGCAAGCCTTCCCAATCCTCCTCTAACCGCCGAGACGTAGGACCCGGAAGACCGAAGCCCTGCGCCTCTCTCACCGCTCGGGGGGCTAACCCCCCCGAGCATCCACATCTCAACCACGACCCCTCCTCCAAAAGGAGGAGGAGCCCTTCAAGGGCACTCCTGACAAGGGTCAGGAGGGCCTCACCACTCCTCGCTGTAGCCCTATAGTGTGGGGCGCCAGCGGAGCACGCCCCACACCGCCTGTCGTCTGATGACGACACAGGGGGGGCCGGGACCCTACCCCCCCTGCGCCGGCCCCTGGGCTCCGGGACCCCTGGGGCGGTACGTCTATTCCAATATTCGTCATTATCATCATTATCCGTAATTTTTTAACGTGGTTGTCTTCCACGGGAGGTTACTTCGGAGACTCCACTCCTAGGCCGGCTGGGATAACCCTCCTCACGAGCCCGACCTGCCCGGGTTTTTAACATGGTTTTCCTTCCATGTGTGCGCTCTTAGACCCCTGGGATTTCTCCCAGGGGAGCCCCTCCACCACGGCAAGGTGGCGCACAACGGAGGGGGAGCGCCGAGCCCTTTTTTTTTGTTGTCGAGGGGGAAATCCTTTATGGATACCCGAGGGGGAACCCCTCGGGTTATGTGGGACTCACCGTATTTAGCCGGCATACCCACTAAAACCCTCCCGGGTCAATCAACTCTGCCCATAGTGAGAGGGGGAGAGGAATCACCTAAAGGCATGCTTCTCTCCCCCTCTCGGGCTGGCCCGCACGGATGAAGTCCGTGCGGACCTCTTCCCGTAATTTGGAGGAGGAGCCGTGACCAGCGGCTCCTCCTCCACCACGCTGGGGGGGATCGGCGCGACCGAGAGCCCCCGCTCTCGGCCGGCCGGTAGTGTTCCCCCCCAATCCTCCCCCAGATGTTAGGAGGGGGGAAACCACAAGTGCCCCCCGATGTTGTGGGGGGCTAAGGTGGTGACTGGGTGAAGCCCAGTCACTTCTTTTTCTTTAAACTCTTCTTCTTCACCTTCTTCTTCTTCGACTCCCCCAAAATCCTTGGAGAAGCGTCGGAAGAAGAGGTCTCGAAGGCCTTAAGGGAAGCTAAGGAGGGAACCCTCATTCCCTCCCCGCCCTCCCAGACAAATCCGGGAGGGCCGACATTATCGCCGGGTTGAGAAGGGGGAAAAATCTCCATAATTTCTACCCCCCTAGGGGGACTTCTGGGGGAAACCCGAACGTCCCCCAAAGTAATAATTTTACCCCTCATGTTAATCCTCCTTCTCTTGGGGCAGGGCCGCCCCCGGGAGGAATATCCAGGGGCAGCCAACCTGGGCAGGCTGACTGTGGGGAGAAGATGTGACAACTTGATGTCCTCCCCCCCCCACCGCCAACCCCATCCACTCCCCAAGAGAAGGAGGACTTTACCTCCTGACAAGGGGAGGAGGATTCTCCTTCCCCCCTTTCACCAAAAAAGAATACGCCCTCCAAAGGAGGGCACATCCTCCACTGAAGGAGGTGTTATTGAGGGCCCGCCATTCGCGGACCCTTCAATCCCCTCCAGAGGCGTCCCGACGTTCGGGAGCGCCTCGTCAAACACCCTGGGAGGGGGGGTAGCCCCCCTACCTTATTCATCCTCCTCCTGTTTTTCCCCTTCTTCCGAGGGGGAACAACTGGACAGGTGGGCCCACCAATTCGGTGGGACGCCACCTGTCCAGCCTCCGAACATCGCGGACAGTGCGCGGATTTTGCCGCGCACGCCGCCACCTGATGCCCCTCGACATCGCACCGGAGACATAAAGTGCTCCGGTCGGTGACCGAGGGGCAGAACCTCCGGGTGTGCCCCCGCGCCAGGCACCTGAAGCACCTGGCGGAGGACACACCCACAGCCGAGGGGGTCTGGGTGCCCACCGACCGCGTGGGACACTCAGACCTCCCTCCCCTCTTCACGACCGAGGCATAAGACACCTCGGTCGTTTTCCCCTGCTCCTTTTTTTTTTTTTTTTGGTGACGGTGGAGAAACCTTTTATAGGTACTTCAGGGATTCTGGGGGATCCCTGGGGTTATGTGGGACTCACCCGGAGGAGAAAAACACCTCCTCCGGGCATACCCACTAAAACTCCACCGAGGTGCCTATCCTTGGCCCAAAATGAGGGGTGGAAGGGTATCGCCATAAGCATTCGTCCTTCCACCCCTCGGGCATGGCCATTAACGGCCTCTGCAGGGGGAGAGGGCAAAGACCCCTACCTCCCCCTGCCACGTTACTAACCGTAAAGGGGAAGGTCCGGCACCCCGAAACCTTCCCCACCCCCGAAGTGGGGGTAAAGGATCGGTCAGGAGCCCCAGCTCCTGACCGACCCCCACCAAGGGAATTCATAATTCCCATACCTTCTACAAAAGGAACGACTGGGGAGGAGGACAAACGCCCCTACCCTCCCCACGCGGACCCCCCCCCCATCATCAGACCGGGGAAAGAAGTTTCCCCGGTCCTCAGGAAGGGGAGGACCACTAATGTCATTCCTTAACCTCTTTCTGGGCCCTCCTCACAGGGGGGGGACCAGCTGCCTGAATTGAGGGCCTGGATGGCTGCCATAATAATGCCATCCCCGTCCTCCTTACACACATCCAGATTCCCAGATTTCTTATACCTTCGACGGGCAGACATATATCTATCCCAGAAGGCATCGCCTTCCTCGCTCATCTCATTCCATACATCATAAAGGGAGTTTACACAGACCGATGGAACATCCTCGAAACTCTCCGGCGTCCAAAAACAGCCGTCTTTCAGCACAACGTCCCCCGGCCGATATTTGACCTCCCCTTTTCCCTCCACTTGGGCCTTGACAGCCACAGGGGTGTCAACAGCCACAGAGGCGTCAAAAAGAGACGACGCCCCCTCCTCCTTATTGGCCTTATCCAAGGCCTTACCGGACTTATTGTCCACGGGGGCGGAGTCCAGAAGGAGTTCCGCCCCGATCTCTTTGTCGGTCAGCCTCGTAAGGCTGACCGAGGGGAGGAGGCGGGAGAGTTTAGCATCTACAACTCCCGCCTCCCCCCCGTTCGAACCAGGAGGGGAGTTCTTCTCCCTCTTTCTGTTTCTATTACTCCTGCGGGGGAGAGGAGATTCCTCTCCTATCCCTTTACCTCCGATCTCCTCCATGAGTTCCCCCGATAGGGAGCCCATGGAGGGTAAGCACACCACGGAGGCCCCCCCCGGACTGGCAACAAAGCCAGCCTCGGGGACGACCTCCATGGGGACATCCGCTTGGAGAGGGACCACCCCACCCGAAGGCGGGAATCTCTCCTCAGAAACTACCAGGGAGGGGGGTGAAGCCCCCCTCCCCTCCGCAGGAACAACCGGGAAAGGGGGTGAAGCCCCCTTCCCCTTCCTCCTTTTCCTCCTCCCTCCCCCGCGACGGGGAGGAACCACGGGGCACCCGCTCCCACCGATACGGTGGCGAGCGGGTAGCCCCGCGTCGGCACACAGAGGGCAATGTGCGGCCGGCGCCGCACATGCCCCCACATGGTGCCCGTGCCCGCCGCACCGGAGGCAGGAACTGCCCCGGTCGACGGCAGACGGGCACCATCTTCGAATGTGCCCCCGCCCCAGGCACTTGAAGCACCTGGGGGGGGGCACTTACCTCCGGGGAGGTCTGCGTCCCGACAGAACGGGACGCAGGCCTCCCTTTACTTCGAACAGCCGAGGCGTAGGTCCCGGACGGAGCCGGGCCTACGCCTCCCGAACTGCCCTGGGGGGCGCACCCCCCAGGACAGAAACACCTCGAAGAAGTTGGCTCCCCCAACAAGTGGAGGAGCCACGAACATGCGTTTCGGACCAGAGCCCGAAACGCCTCATCAGCGGCCGCAGTCGCATGATAGTGCGGGGAGCCTGCGCCGCACCCCCCGCACCGCCCGTCGTCCGATGACGACGTGGGGGGAGCCGGGACTCTACCCTCCCCCCACGCCGACCCCTGGGGCTCCGAGACCCCTGGGGCGGTAAGATTCTACTATTATTAATCATCCTATTCCATAAAAATGTAATTTTTTAACGTGGTTGTCTTCCACGGGAGGTTAATTCAGAGACTCCACTCCTAGGCCGGCTGGGATAACCCTCCTCACGAGCCCGACCTGCCCGGGTTTTTTAACATGGTTTTCCTTCCATGTGTGAGCTCTTAGACCCCCAGGAGAGTTTCCTGGGGGAGCCCCTCCACCACGGCAAGGTGGCTCACAACGGAGGGGCCCCCTGCTCCTCCCCCAAAAAGTGGAGGAGCTCCTCAATTGTCCTAAGTACAGCCCTTAACAGGGCTGTACCCGCGGTAGCTCAATGGTACGGGGCGCCCGCGTTGCACGCCCCGCACCGCCCGTCGTCCGATGACGACGCAAGGGGGGCCGGGACTGTACCCCCCTCTGCGCCGACCCCTGGGCACCCGAGATCCCTGCGGTGGTAACTTTACACTTTGCCTCGACATATCATCCATTAAAATGTAATTTTTTAACGTGGTTGTCTTCCACGGGAGGTTAATTCGGAGACTCCACTCCTAGGCCGGCTGGGATAACCCTCCTCACGAGCCCGAGTTTTTTAACATGGTTTTCCTTCCATGTGTGAGCTCTTAGACACCTGGGATCTCTCCCAGGGGAGCCCCTCCACCACGGCAAGGTGGCTCACAACGGAGGGGGAGCGCCGAGCCCTATCCGAGTGGACTGGCACCGATAACCTCTCCCTCCAGGTCATAATCCCGAAAATCCTGGAGGGAGAGGCAAGGTGGAATGCGTTTGTCTCCTTCTGCGGCAAAGTTATGTCGCAGAAGGAGACAGCGAAACGCATAAGGAGAGGGGAGGTGGAGGTGGTGCCTCCATCCTCCCCCTCCCAAGGAGATGATGGCGGCGACGGGGATCCGCCTCCTCCATCATTAAGGAGGATCAGGCGGATACCCCTTCGCCGCCTCGCGCATATGCGCAATTAACAGTGGCGGGGTCCCCCTGGGGGGATGCACCTGTTGCAGGATGCACTAGGTTAGTGTGGGGGACCCCGCCACTTCCTCGGACAAGAGAACTTGCGTAGTCCACACACGCACTCGTGGAGAGGAGGTCCCCCCTAAGGTGGGGACCTCCTTAAATGTTTGTAGCCCGCACGCCCGATTTTTCGGGCGTGCGGAGTTGAGAGGAGGGGTGGAATCCCGAGGGGCACCCAATCTTGGATGCTCGAAGTAAAAATAGGGATTCCCCCCAGGGGAGGGACTTTACACCCTCCCCAACAAGAGAGCCAGCCGGGAGGGAGATCTATATTTTTCTCCCTCCCGGTGGGGTGTGGCTGTCCTGGGGGCTAGGGCCCCCAGGACACCACGGCCCCCCCAACAACATCCGGGAGGGACGGAGAAGGCCTCGGGGTGCCGGGTCTTCCCCATTAAGTCGGATCCTGAGGGAGAGGATGATTTATTCCCTCTCCCCCCAAGTGGAGGCCGTTACGACGGCCAGCCCGAAGAGTGGGTGGAAGTATACCACTGGTGATGCCCACCCACTCCTCTCAGGGGCTGAGGAATGGCACTCCGGGGAGGTTTTAGTGGGTATGCCCAGGGGGACTGTTTTCCCCCTGGGTGAGTCCCACATAACCCTAGGGACCCCCCAAGGTCTCTAAGATACCTATAAAAGGTTTCCACCTCGACAAAAAAAAGAACGCTAGAGATCACGAGTTCGAAACAATCTTTTTTTTTCTATTTCTTAAAACATTTTTTTTTAATGTGTCTAAATCATTTATTATGCAATATATTTAACCTATATTAATCGTTAAAAAATATTATATTTATATAATAAAATTATATATAATTATAATATTTTATATTTTATTTTGTTTTATTTTTTTAATATTACATTTATATAATATTTTTTAAGGATTAATAGGTTGAATATATTGCATAATAAATGATTTAGACACATTAAAAAAAAATTTTTTTAAGAAATAGAAAAAAAAGGATTGTTTCGAACTCGTGATCTCCAGCATTCTTTTTTTTTTGTTGTCGAGGGGGAAATCCTTTATGGATACCCGAGGGGTTCGGGGGAACCCCTCGGGTTATGTGGGACTCACCGTATTTAGCCGGCATACCCACTAAAACCCCCCCGGGTCAAACAAACCTGGCCCATAGTGAGAGGGGGAGAGGAATCCCTTCCGTTGTGCGCCACCTTGCCGTGGTGGAGGGGCTCCCCTGGGAGAAATCCCAGGGGTCTAAGAGCGCACACATGGAAGGAACAACCATGTTAAAAAACCCGGGCAGGTCGGGCTCGTGAGGAGGGTCATCCCAGCCGACTCCCAGAGGCCGGCGAAGGGTGAGGATTCGGACCCCCAGAGGCCGGCGAAGGGGGGGTAGTGTTCCGGCCCACCCTACGTCGTCATCGGACGACGGGCGGTGCGGGGGGTGCGACGCGAGCCCCTCGCACTATTCGGCTACCGCGGGGAGTGAGGACCTTCTCTGGGCCATGGCTCGGAGATTGATGGAGATCTTTCTCCAATGTGTAGAGGTGCGTGGGCGCTGCGGTGCTCGGGCCCCGGAGGGTTACCCTCCAGGGTGTTCGAGGTGTAAGGGGGGAGTGAATCCCCCTGTCCCTGCTGCCGGGGCGGGCGCTCCGTCGTACGCCTCGGTAGCGGGGAGGAGGAACGGGCGGTCTGCGTGCACCACGAGAACCGTGGGCACACAGACCCCCCTGGAGGATCGGGCCCCCCCAGGTGCTCCAGGGGCCTGGGGAGGGGCCACATAAGACGTTGGTGTTTCTCCGCCACTGACCGAGGCAATTGCTGCCTACGGTGCGGGGCGGAGGGGCATCATGTTGGGGCGTGTGCGGCGCGAGCCGCACACTGCCCCAAGTACCATGGGGATGGGCTACCCGCCTCCCATCGAATCGGTGGGAGCGGGTGCCCGTTGGTTTCTCCCCGTAAAGGGGGAGGAAAGAAGAGGAAAAGGAGGAGGACTGGGGAAGGGGGAGTTACTCTTCCCCCGGTAGTACCTGGGGAGGCGCCCCCGCTTCTGTGCGGGGTGTCTCCTCCCCAGGCGGAGGTAATAATGGTGGTGGACTCTCCCTCACAGGAGGGTTCGCCCCTTCGTAGGGTGGTCTCTCCTGTGGAAGAGACAATGGATGTGGATGGGGAAGAGGGGGAGAAATCCCCCCTCCCCCTCTCAGAGGTGGGAGATGGAGTGGGGGAGGAATCTTTTCTTCCCCCCGCGGTTACGGCTGGGGTTGCGGGGGAGAAACCCCCCATCCCCACCGTGAAGGCGGGGGGAGGGATGGGGGAGGAGTCCCCCCTCTCCCCCAGGAAGCCGAAGCCCCCTCGGCTAAGTGGGACCCTTAGGGGTCCCGAGTCGGGGGGAGAGGGTGGGGAGGTGGCGGAGGATCGGAAACTTTCCCGTCTCCTCCCCACGGTCACCCTCTCGAGGGTGACCGATAAGGAGGTGGGGGCGGCGTCCTCTTCGGACGCCGTCCCCCCGGCCGCCATGGCCGGGAGCAAACCCAAGGGGGGGACCACGGTTCCCTCCAAGGGTGATGGTAAGGGGGGGCAAGGTTCCCCCCAAGGCGGAAAACCGAGGGAGGGGGTCCACCCCTCCCAAAGGGTGGGGGTCGTCGCCCTCTCATAAGAGGCCGGCTCCTCCGGTATCGTCTGCAGTGGGCGGGGAGGGGGCGGGGGGGACGGAGCGTCCTGTTTCCTTTGTCCTCCTCCACCGCTCTACCGTAGTGGAGGGCACTCTGGAGGGGATCCTGCCCCTCCAATGGTGCGCCACCTTGCCGTGGTGGAGGGGCTCCCCCGGGATTCGTTCCGGGGGTCTAAGAGCGCACCAGGGTTTTTGGGCCGCCCCCGGGCCGCCTGGACATATTCCGAGGTCGGGGCCGGGGGCGGCGAAGTGTTGGATGGGTGCTCCCGACTGTCTGGGCTCCCCCCGCGGCCGGTGTTCCGGACGCGTGGGGGCCCTGGCAGGAGGGAATACCCTTCTTTCTCTCCCAAACGGCTGCGGGACGTAGTCCTGCAGTACGCGGGAGGGAGGATGAGGGACGGGCCGGTGGTGTCCCGGAACTCCCGGGCCCACTGGGCTGGGCCACCCCAGGCCGCTCGGACGTATTCCGAGGTCGGGGCTGGGGTGGCGGAGGGGGTCGGGGCGGGTCTGGGAGCATAGCTCGCGGATTCCGGCCTGACCCAGGGGGCTGCTCGAGCCGCTCGGATGTTTCCGAGGTCGGGGTCGAGCAGCCCGTGGCAAGGCCTGTACAGGCGGCGCCACAGCGTGTGTGAGCATGATGTATGCATGGGGTGCGGCCGGCCCCGGTGGATATTCCCAGGAGACTAACCAAGGGGGGAGTAGTAGCCCCCCGACCGTGACGAGCAGTGATGTCAGTACCTGACCTCTGTGGGGGAAGACGCGAGTGTATAAGTCCAGGCATCCATAAGTCCTGGCAAAAACCGCCTGAACCCACATGTTCAACGTGGAAAGACCGCTCCTGCTCGTTGTTCGGAGCCTAGCCTGGGGTTGAAGCCGGGTAACCGGGCGTACGTATGGAGGGGCGCGTGGCTAGCGTCCCCTCATACCACAGCTGGGGGTGGTTTTCCCCAGCACCGTCGAGCCTGAAGCCAGGGTATGCGCCGTTCGGATCGGTAGCGCCCTGGTAATAGGGGAGACGTTAAAACTTTAGCGTCATTTATGGAGCAGGCCTATCCTGTAACATTTTTTTTGTCGAGTCATAATGCATGGATAGGGCTAGCCACCCGAAAAGCCGCTTCTCGGCTTCCATGCACATAACTAGGGTCTTATAATCGGCAGGGACAGATGCCCCACCGCGGTGGGGTTCCCGTGACGGGCGAACTGTCGTTATTCACACACGCTTAAATATTATGGATTCAAACTCAATTTTAGAAAAGATGAAGATAAAGCCGCTTGTAATATCGGTGGAGAAAATACCCTCAGGGTCGGCCGAGGGTATTACTTTTGCGGCGTTAGCCGCAAAAAGGAAAGAAGAAAGGGATGCTGCAGGTGATGAGAAAGGAGCTTTTTCTCTTAATTTCGCCCTCCCCGCCCTGCCGTCGCAGGGTTTGAAAAAACCAGGTTCCCTTTCCCAAAAAAAGATGAAGAGGGCCGCGCTGGAAGAAGTGCTGAAATCGGAAGAAGATTCAGACGCTTCGGTTGCCTCCTGCTCCACAACGGTCTCGATATCCTCGATGGCATTGGGAGCTAAAAGAAGGAAAGGCTACCCCCCGACCACCGGGGAGAATGTAGGCCTCGCAAAGGCTATAAAGGAAGCAAGGCGACAGGAGGAAGAAACCCTACGTATACAAGCGGGAAAAGTGGTTGCTGAGGCAGCGTTAGAAGCTAGACGAAACAGGGCTGCTAGCTTTAAAGCGTTTGCCGCTGGCAAAGATGATGAGTCAGACGGAGACATAGATGAAATAGGCCTGCTATCGATCCAAGATAGTGTCCGGTCGGGTATAGACACTATGCTCGAGGTTGCGTCCAAATCTAAGAACCTGAAGGGCACGTACGTGCGTGCCCTTAAAGGTGCTGCTGCGGTTATATCCGGAGCAATGGAAACCCTGTTTACTATGAAAAGAGACGTGGAGCTCTCTAGATTAGAGAAGGAGAACAGGGCTCTAAAAATCAATATGAAAATGCTCCAGAAAAGGTTCACGACACTAGAAGCCGCGATGGGGGACATTAAGAAGGAGAACATAGTAGGCATGTCTCTTTCTCAGCCCCACGCAGGAGGAACACCCACGGAGGGGACTCCACCCCCCTCAATGTCACGGCCTCAGACCCAACCGGAGGCCAACGAAGAAATGGCGCGTGACATAATAATAAGGATAGGCGGCCTTATAGACGCCAGATTCGCGGCCATAGAGGAGAGGCTCCTTCCAGAGCAGCGCAGGAGGCCTCCCCTCAAAGTGGACGGGAAACCTGGGCCCAGTCAAGGGGCCACATATGCAAGTGTGGCGGCCTCAAAGGGCAAGGAGAAGCAGCAAAAAAAAACAAGTGCTGCGCCGGTGAATGCTCCCCTCTCAACTGCCCCGACCAGTGCCAAAAAGGACATTGAATGGACGGAGGTAAGGAGTAAGAAGGGGAAAAAGAGGGAGGGGAAGACGGATAAAGCTGGTGGTAATGGAGCTACCCTCAAGAAACCCCTACCCAAGGGTGCTTCTGGTCTCTCGCCGACCAACAAAAAGAAGGGAGGCCCCCCGGCAAAGCCCGGAAACCAGGTTGAGCCGGAGAAAAATAATAAAAGGAGGAAGATCCGCACACCGCGAACGGCAGCGGTAATCCTGACCCCGGTTGTGGAGGGGCTCACGCGGGCGGACGTCATGGCCGAGGCGCGCCGTAAGGTGCGCCTTGAAGACGTCGGCATAGGGCATGTGCGCCCCAAAATTGCCGTTACAGGGGCCATTATTTTGGAGGTCCCGGGAGAGAGGAGTGCGGAAAAGGCCGACCAACTTGCCGAGAAGCTTCGGTCGGCCTTTTCTGGAAAGAATGTCAGGGTTGCCAGACCCACCAAATATGCGGAATTACGCATTGGTGGGCTGGATGAATCGGTGACAAAAGAGGACCTTGTCAGTGCAGTTGCCAAGGCAGGTGGCTGTGCTAATGAGGAGGTTAAAACAGGTGAAATCCGATGGAGTGCTGCAGGGCTTGGCAGCGCCTGGGTTAAGTGTCCAGTGGTGGCTGCAAAGAAGCTGGCGGATGCGGGACGCATTGCAGTCGGGTGGGTGGCTGCCAGAGTGGAAGTACTGGCACCCCGCCCGCTGCAGTGCTTCCGCTGCTTAGAAAGGGGCCACACCAGAGCTCGATGCACCGCCCCGGTGGATAGGGGTAATAGGTGCTATAGGTGTGGTCAGGCGGGGCACACAGCAGGGGGCTGTGTCGAAAAGCCTGAATGCCCCCTCTGTAAGGACCTGGGGCGCCCGTCTGGACATAGGTTGGGGGCCCCATCCTGTGCCCCACCTAAAAAAGGAGTGCAGAAACTAGCGGTCACCGCAAAAGGGGCTCTAGCCAAGCCCGAGAACAGGAAGGAAGGGGAGGATTGCATAACCCAAACCTCCCAGACAGTGGAAGGAACAACTCAGGTTCTGGAGGAAATGCCTAAGTCGCAGAGAGGACAGCAGGTCACCGGTGCGGCGGAGGCTGCAACCAAGCCAGACCGGGATACGAAGATGGCGGACATGGGGGACAGGGCGTCGAGTCAGACGGCGCCCCTCCCCCTGTCTGAAGATAACGTGAGAAATACGCCGGAGGAGGCGATGGACGTCTGTGGGGATTAATGGCTTCCACGGTTCATCAAATCCTCCAGGCGAATATAAACCACTCCGCCAGGGCGCAGGACCTGCTTATGCAGGCCCTGGCGGAGTGGCAAATAGGGTTGGCCGTCGTGGCAGAGCCGTACCGCGTCCCCGAAGACCGATCTGACTGGCTCGGGGACTCGGTCGGCTCTGTCGCGATTATTGGTGTTGCCACTGCGGATGCCCCTCCCTTCATGCTTCACAGCAGGGGAGAGGGCTTCGTAGTGGCAAACTGGGGGGAATTGGCCGTGGTCGGGGTGTATTTTTCGCCCAACAAGAGCCTCGCCCAATTTGAAGTGTTCTTGGACCGGGTGGCGGCCGAGATTAATGGCCTGTCACCTGGACGCGTCATGGTTGCGGGGGACCTAAATGCCAAGTCGGCGCTTTGGGGATCCCCCGTGACCGACGTTAAGGGCGAGGCTTTGGCGAGCTGGGCAGCGGAGCTGGGCCTCACAATAGTTAATAGAGGCTCAGCTCAGACATGCGTGCGGCAGCGGGGAGGGTCAATAGTCGATGTGACCCTTGCTTCCCCTGCTGTCGCGCGCCAAGTGAGGAAGTGGTGGGTCGAGGAGGAGGCGGAGACGCTGTCTGACCATAAGTACATCAGAATGGTCATCTCCGCCTCTGAGCTCCCGACCCGCCAGCGCTGCCCAGGGGGCACTCCCCGACAGCCCCGGTGGACGCTCAGTAAAATGGACAAGGATGCCCTAATGGCAGCCTCCATCGCAACTGCCTGGCCCGAACATCCGGCCGGGCAGGGCGACGGGGACATTAATGAGGAGGCGGCCTGGTTCCGCGATAGCATGACGCAGATTTGCGATGCTGCTATGCCGCGGGCCAGGCCGGTACAACCCCGTCGCCAGGTGTACTGGTGGTCGAGCGAGATCGCAGAAATGCGATCTGATTGTGTGAAGGCTCGACGCCGGTACACCAGGTATCGCCGCAGAAAACGCGGCGATCCTGCGGTGGAGGCAACTTTGTACGGGTCATATGTAGCAGTCAAAAAGACCCTGCAAAGCGCCATTAGGGACGCCAAGACCCAGGCATGGGAGGAACTTATAGAGACCCTCAACAAGGATCCATGGGGGCGCCCGTATAGGTTGGTGCGGAATAGACTCCGTCCATGGGCACCCCCCATTGCCGAGGGTCTCCCCCCCGGACTCCTGGAGGAGGTTGTGACTACCCTTTTCCCCCTGGCTGAAGGGGGAGGATGGGCTCCTCCAGGAAGCTTGGGAGAGGTCGGCGCTAACAGCGTCGCAACAAGGGAGGAGGCCTCTCCCGTTCCGGGGGTCTCCCAAGAGGAGTTGGCTGGGGCCGTCAAAAGGATGGGGGCAAAAAATACTGCCCCCGGTCCTGACGGGATCCCTGGCCGAGCCTGGGTCTTGGCACTGAGCGTCCTAGGGGAGCGACTCAGAGCCTTATTTGATAAGTGCTTGAGTCGTGGTCAATTCCCCCGCGATTGGAAAGCCGCGCGGCTTGTCCTGCTAAAGAAGGCAGGACGCCCCGCAGAATCACCGTCGGCGTACCGCCCGATATGTCTGTTAGACGAGGCGGGCAAGCTTCTCGAACGTGTTATAGCTGCTCGCCTCAACAGACATCTTTCTGAGGTAGGCCCCGACTTGGCGGACTGCCAATTCGGGTTCCGAGAGGGCCGCTCCACTGTAGACGCCATTAAGCGCGTGCGGGCCCTCTCGGACGAGGCCATCTCCCAGGGTGGGGTGGCGTTGGGGGTGTCTTTAGACATCTCCAACGCCTTTAACTCCCTACCCTGGGAGTGTATAAAGGGGGCACTACGCTACCATGGAGTGCCCCCTTACTTGCAGTCCGTCATTTCGGACTACCTCAGGGACAGGAATGTAACATATACTGGGCGGTACGGTACCCCACATCTAAGAGCTATGGAGAGAGGGGTTCCACAGGGGTCGGTCTTAGGGCCGCTTCTGTGGAATGTGGGGTACGACTGGGTTCTGCGGGGATTTCTCCCCCGGGGCACAAATCTGGTGTGTTATGCGGATGACACGTTTATAGTGTCCCGTGGGGAGAACTGGGGAGAAGCCGCGCGGCTTGCGTCAATGGCTACGACCCTGGTGGTGCAAAGGATCCGAATGTTGGGTTTGAAGGTGGCGGTCGAGAAGACAGAGGCCGTCTGGTTCCACGGTTCAAGGAATAGACCGCCTCCTGATGCCCACATTCGGATAGAGGGAGTCCGCCTGAGGGTGGGGCGCACGATAAAGTATCTAGGCCTCACCCTCGACTGTAAATGGTCGTTCCGCGATCATTTCGCCCAACTGGTCCCCCGTCTTAGGGGGGAGGTGATCAATTTTGGTCGCCTCCTCCCGAATTTAGGGGGACCAAGAGATGGTTGCCGTCGCCTCTATGCGGCGGTGATTGGCTCTATAGCCCTATACGGTGCCCCTGTTTGGCACAAGGAGTTGGGGGCCAGTGGTCCGTCGCTGACTGCCATGTTGGCGGTCCAGCGCTCACTGGCCCTCAGGATAGCCAGGGGGTACCGCACCGTCGCATTGGAGGCGGCGCTGGTACTGGCCGGACAGCTGCCATGGGTGTACCAGGCCGGAGTCCGCGCAGAGTTGTATGAGTGGAGAGCGCGGCTCCGGGCTGAAGGTACCCGGCCAGTACCTAGGGCGGTCAAGATCGCGGGCGACCAATTCAGGCAGCACGCAGTCGAAAAATGGGCAGTAGATCTGCAGCAGTGTAATAGGGGACTGCGTGCTGTCGGTGCGATCCGTCCAGTACTTCAAAACTGGATGGATTGCACACATGGCGGACTTACCTATAGGCTGGTGCAGATACTCTCAGGTCATGGGTGTTTTGGAGAGTATCTGCACCATAGAGCCAAAAGAGAGAGCACCATCAGGTGTCACCATTGTACGGAGGCCACGGATACGGCGCAGCACACACTGGAGTCCTGCCCAGCGTGGGCAGAACAGCGCCGTGTCCTAATGGAAATCTTGAGAGAAGAAAGGAGGACGGAAAGAGGAGCAGACGATCCAGGGGGGGAAGACCTCTCGCTGCCGGCCATGGTGGAAACCATGATCGGGAGCGAGAGGGCGTGGGGCGCGGTATCCTCCTTCTGCGAGGATGTTATCTCGCAGAAGGAGGAGGCGGAAAGGGATCGAGAGCGGGACCCCGACGCCGATCCCTGCCGCCGAAAGAGGGGGGGGCAGAGGAGGCGACAATACGGTCGCCTCCTCTGAATCGCCAGCGCAGAGCGATTCCCTCCTCCCCACACGAGACGCGGCCGGTAAGTGCGGGGGCACTTGTCGGCCACTAGGCGTCTCGGAGCGGGCGGGCGACTTTGCCAGGTGGTCCGGCAAGGCCGCCCCAGTCGGGGTCGGGGGGGTGGTGAGGGGGAGGCGCGCGCTTTTCATGCGTTAATTCCTCACTCCGCCCCCCTCTTCAGAGAAGGGTCCCTCTTCCTCTTGCATCGTTCTACCTCCCAGTCCCTTCGTGGGAGGGGAGGGGGGTGCAAGTAGGAGGAGGGACATTGTGCACTGGGGGACACCGGTAGTATGCTATCGCGTTCCCGGGGTCCCCCAATAGTGCACGAGGAGGGCCACCGTAGGGTTTTAGCCGGTAAGAGTCCGGCATAACCTGCTCCTTCCCCCGGGGGAGCGGGTATCCATGAGGATTTCCCTACGTTAAAAAAAAGGGGGGGGAGGATCCTTCCTCCCCGAAAGACCTCCACCCCAAATCGGAGAAGCGGAGAAAGAAGAGGTGACTGGGGGCGGGGGCCCCCAGCCACCTCTTGCCCCATTAACATCCGGGGGCGGCCCCCCTCTTGACAACTGGGGGGGGCGGGAGAAGGTTGTGGTGACCCAACCTCCCCGGAGTTTGGTAGTTAATCTGGGGGGGAGTATTGCTCCCCCCGGATAGGGGCCGATCACGGCCACGCCCGAGGGGGAGCAGGAAGAATGCCTCTAGGCGATACCCTGCTCCCCCTCATCATGGGCCAAGGAAGGTCACCCACAGGGGTTTTAGTGGATATGCCGGGAGGGAGACTCATTCTCCCTCCCGGAGAATCCTACATAACCCTGGGGACTCCCCCGGGTCCCCAGGGTACTTATAAAAAGTTTCCCCTGAGTTACCAAAAAAAAGGGGGGGAGAGGAATCACCTAAAGGTATGCTTCTCTCCCCCTCTCGGGCAGGCCCGCACGGGCAAGTCCGTGCAAGCCCCTACTCGAAGTTTGGAGGGGGAGCCGTGACCAGCGGCTCCCCCTCCCCAACACTGGGGAGGATCGGTCGATCGAGAGCCCCCGCTCTCGACCGGCCGATGGTGTTCCCCTCCAGTCCCCCCCAGATGTTAGGAGGGGGGACACACGTAGCCCCCCGATGTTGTAGGGGGGCACAACGTGGCTGGGGGCTAAGTGCCCCAACCACATTTTTCTTTTTCTTCTTTTTACCTGTGGCCTTGGGATGCGGATCAACAGGGTGGGACAAGTCTGCCCCATCCCGGCCACAGGGGGTCTAATGTTGGGCTCGTCGAGGAGCACCTCCTCCACCATAACCCCCTCGCTATCCCCCGGATGCTCCAAAACGGGAGGCATAGAGAGACCTCTTTTTTGGGCGAGGGTTCTCCAAGTTACCTGCTCTACCGCCCACATCATTGCCTCATGGGTAAGTTTGGGGCCGGGACAACAGGACAAACCCTCCTCCACCCACTTACGGGTGGAGGCTATTTCCTCGAAGTCCTCCGGGACAAGGGAAACCCAGGCTGCTGCCCGAGCCATCAACGATTTTCTATCCCAAGAGGACTTAGTTCCCCCTTCGGAAGGGGTACTAACAACAACTGCCTTCCCCCTGGCTTCCTCCTCCAAGGCCAGGGGGATATTTTCAGCAATGCCCGTCGCCGCCCCCCCCCACCCGGTAACCTTTCTAGGCTAACAGCCGGGCGGAGGGAGGACAGCTTCGGGTCCGCTGATTCCAACCTAACCACCTCCACCAAGAGAGTGGGGGCGGTAACAGGATCCGGGGAGGGGGGGACAGAACCCACACCCCCCCCCGGAGTCCTCAGCCTCCATGCGGGTCACGCGCGACCCCTCTGAGGTGGATCCCCCAGAAGGAGGCTACCCGCGGTAGCTCAATGGTACGGGGCGCCCGCGTTGCACGCCCCGCACCGCCCGTCGTCCGATGACGACGCAAGGGGGGCCGGGACTGTACCCCCCTCTGCGCCGACCCCTGGGCACCCGAGATCCCTGCGGTGGTAACTTTACACTTTGCCTCGACATATCATCCATTAAAATGTAATTTTTTAACGTGGTTGTCTTCCACGGGAGGTTAATTCGGAGACTCCACTCCTAGGCCGGCTGGGATAACCCTCCTCACGAGCCCGAGTTTTTTAACATGGTTTTCCTTCCATGTGTGAGCTCTTAGACACCTGGGATCTCTCCCAGGGGAGCCCCTCCACCACGGCAAGGTGGCTCACAACGGAGGGGGAGCGCCGAGCCCTATCCGAGTGGACTGGCACCGATAACCTCTCCCTCCAGGTCATAATCCCGAAAATCCTGGAGGGAGAGGCAAGGTGGAATGCGTTTGTCTCCTTCTGCGGCAAAGTTATGTCGCAGAAGGAGACAGCGAAACGCATAAGGAGAGGGGAGGTGGAGGTGGTGCCTCCATCCTCCCCCTCCCAAGGAGATGATGGCGGCGACGGGGATCCGCCTCCTCCATCATTAAGGAGGATCAGGCGGATACCCCTTCGCCGCCTCGCGCATATGCGC
>CABEGB010001204.1:83290-186112 GCA_901521435.1 Crematogaster levior
AGGGGCGGTTAGGTTCCTCCCTGCCCCGTTTCTCTCGTGAGGCCGGGGACGTGGCCAAGGGGTCCCCGGGGCGGAGATCTCTGGTTCCTTCGGTGCCACACAACCTCAGTGAGGAGTCTGAGCGCTCGCTTATGATGCGCATTGGAAATTTAATAGATACGCGGCTGGCGGTGATCGAGGAGAGGCTTCCTCCTGAGCCCAGGAGGAGGCCCCCCTGCGGGCGGATCGCCGAGAGGGGCCCGACCCTGCCCCTGGGGTTACTTACGCCGCTGTTGCTGCTTCCAGCAACAAAAGGGGGCAACGTGTAAAGCCGAAGCCGTCGTTGGCGAATCCCTCCCAGTGATGCGCTGTCGTGGGATTTTTTCCCGTACAGGAACCTTCGTGCGCATGCGTAAGCTGACGTCACGGCTAGACGTCGGCTGCTACCACAGATGTATCTAGGCGTACTGTAACGGATCTATGGTAGTTTTCCCGCATTTTAATAACAAATAAAACAAATAAACAAACAAATAAATAAATTTTCTTATTACTATTTATATTTAATGTATTTTATTTCTTTAATCTAAACTTTTTTCTCTCCCTGCAATTTCTTTCATATTTCTTTTACCGCTGGGATCTAACGATACCTTATATTTGATTATCATAGATACATTACTGAGGATTCAAAGCGTTTGCTTAGTGCGCAGACGCAACTTTATTCCCACGACAGCGCATCACTGATCCCTCCTCCTCTGCTGCTGTGTCGTCTGCGCCATCTGCTACAGAAGGCGGCAAGTGGACGACGGTGGGGAAGAAAAAGAAAAAGGAGAGAAAGAAAGCGACGGAGAGCCGGAGGGTGGAGACAGGCGGAGGAATCCCCCCCAGAAAGCTTCCCCATCCTAAGGGTGCTCCCCCGCCTGCGGCCGAGGGGGGAAAGTTCCACTTGCCCGCGGTGAAGCGGGGAAAAGCGACCTCGGCTAAGAAAAAGCCTAAAATTCGCCCGCCGAGGGTGGCGGCGGTTATTCTGACTCCTGTGGCGGAGGGTCTCTCCCGTGCGGAGGTGATGGCTGAGGCGCGCCGCAAGGTGCGCCTCGAGGACGTCGGAATAGGGTATGTCTGTCCGGGGACTACTGCCACGGAGGCCATCATTTTGGAGGTCCCGGGCGAGCGCAGCGCCGAGAAAGCGGATCTCCTTGCTGAGAAGCTGCGGTCAGTTTTGGACGCCGAGCGTATTAGGGTTGCCAGACCCACCAAGTTCGCGGAATTGCGAATTGATGGGCTGGACGAGTCGGTATCCACCGAGGAGCTCGTCGTCGCGGTTGCCAGGGCTGGCGGCTGCTCCGGCGAGGAGGTCAAGGTCGGCGCTATTCGTCGGGGTTTTGCCGGACTCGGGAGCGCCTGGGTTCGATGCCCCGCGGTGGCCGCGAAAAAACTGGCCGACGCCGGCCGCGTTGCAGTCGGGTGGGTCTCGGCCAGGGTCGAGGCACTGGCCCCCCGCCCGCTGCAATGCTTTAGGTGCCTGGAGAAAGGGCACACCCGTGCGCGGTGCACTGCCCCCGTCGATAGGGGGTTAGGGTTGCCAGACCAGTGTTACCGCTGCGGTCGGCCAGGGCACACGGCCGGGGGCTGTCGGGAAGCGCCTGAGTGCCCCCTGTGTCGGGATCTGGGGCGCCCCTCGGGGCACAGGCTGGGGGCTCCCTCGTGCGCCCCCGCGCCGAAAAAGAGAGTGCGGGAGCCGGCGAGGGTTGCCGATGTGGCGACGGCCGCCACTCAGACCACGGGTGGGGGGAGCTCGGGGATTGCTAGGGTTCCTCTAATTCCCCCTACGCCGCCGAGCGATAATAGTGGGGCGATGCCGGCTTCGGTGGAACCGGCGCCTCTGCCCCAGCGTGAGAAACGCATGACTAGGACCTCACCCGCTGAGGTGGGGCAGAGTATAGAGCGGGTGGACATGGAGGGTGAGGCGTCGGGTCAGACGGCGCCCTTACCCCGTCCGATGGGGACAAGGAGCCGCTGGAGGAGGCGATGGATGTCAGCGGGAACTAATAGACCCCGCGGTCTATCGTCTCCTCCAAGCGAACATTAACCACTCCGCCAGAGCGCAGGACCTGCTTATGCAGGCCCTGGCGGAGCGGCGTATAGGTTTGGCTATCGTGGCGGAGCCGTACCGCGTCCCTGAGGACCGTTTTGACTGGCTCGGGGACTCGGTCGGCTCCGTCGCGATCATCAATGTCGCCGCCGCGGATGCTCCTCCCTTCTCACTGCACAGTAGGGGGGAGGGCTTTGTGGTGGCAAATTGGGGGGATTTGGCTATTGTCGGGGTGTACTTCTCGCCCAACAAGAGTCTCGCCCAATTCGAGGCATTTCTGGACCGGGCGGCGGATGAGGTCAATGGCCTGCCGCTCGGTCGCGTCGTGGTTGCGGGGGACCTGAACGCCAAATCGGCGCTCTGGGGGTCCCCCGTGACCGACGCGAAGGGCGGGACTCTGGCGGACTGGGTGGCGGAGCTGGGCCTTACTGTCGTCAATAGAGGCTCAGCTCTAACGTGCGTGCGGCAGCGTGGCGGGTCGGTCGTGGATGTGACCTTTGCTTCTCCCGCTGTCGCGCGCCGCGTGACGCAATAGTGGGTCGAGGAGGAGGCGGAGACGTTGTCCGATCACAAATATATTCGTATGGTCGTCTCCGCCTCCGCATTCCCGGCCCGCCGGCGCTGCCCAGGAAGTGCACCTCGGCAACCCCGATGGACGCTCGTTAAAATGGACAAGGATGCCCTAATGGCAGCCTCCATCGCCATCGCCTGGCCCGAACACCCGGCCGGGTGAGGCGACGGGGACATTGAGAAGGAGGTGGCCTGGCTCCGCGACGGCATGACGCAGATATGCGATGCCGCTATGCCGCGGGCCAGGCCGGTGAAGCCCCGTCGCCAGGTGTACTGGTGGTCGAGTGAGATCGCGGATCTGAGGGTGATTTGCGTAAGGACTCGACGCCGGTACACCAGGCATCGTCGCAAAAAGCGCGGCGATGCATCGATGGAGGCTTCCCTATATGAGTCATACGTAGCTGCGAAGAGGACTCTGCAGGGAGCCATTAGGGATGCCAAGACCCGCGCTTGGGAGGAATTGTTGGAGGCTCTTGACAAAGATCCATGGGGGCGCCCGTACAAGTTAGTGCGGAACAGGGTCCGCCCGTGGGCGCCCCCCGTCATCGAGAGTCTCCCCCCTGGACTCCTGGGGGAGGTGGTGTCAGTCTTCTTCCCCTCGGCTGAGGGGAGGGGCTGGACTCCTCCGGGAAGCTTGGGAGAGGCCGACGCCACTGGCGTCGTAACATGCGAGGAGGTCTCTCCCGTTCCGGGGGTCTCCCAAGCGGAGCTGGCCGGGGCCGTCAGAAGGATGGGGGCCAAGAATACGGCCCCCGGCCCGGACGGGATCCCCGGCCGGGTGTGGGTCTTGGCGTTGAGCGTCCTCGGGGACCGGCTCAGGGTCCTTTTTGACAGGTGCCTGAGCCGGGGCCTTTTCCCCCGCGCCTGGAAAGCCGCGCGGCTGATCCTGCTAAGGAAGGCAGGGCGCCCCGCAGAATCCCCGTCTGCATACCGCCCGATATGCTTGCTAGATGAGGCGGGTAAGCTCCTAGAGCGGATTATAACTGCCCGCCTCTGCAAGCATCTCTCTGGTCCGGGCTTGGCGGACTGTCAGTTTGGTTTCCGAGAGGGCCGCTCCACTGTCGACGTGATAAAGCGTGTGAGGGCCCTCTCGGATGAGGCAGTCTCCCGGGGGGGGTGGCGTTGGGGGTGTCCTTGGACATCTCCAACGCCTTTAATTCCCTCCCCTGGGAGTGCATCAGGGGGGCACTGCGGTATCATAAGGTGCCCCCCTATCTGCGGTCCGTCGTCTCGGACTATCTCAGAGAGAGGATGGTCATATATACCGGGCAATATGGTACCCCACACCAAAAGTTAATGGAGAGGGAAGTTCCACAGGGGTCGGTCTTGGGACCGCTCCTGTGGAACGTGGGGTACGACTGGGTTCTGCGGGGATTTCTCCCCCGGGGCGCGAGCCTCGTGTGTTACGCCGATGACACGTTTATCGTGTCCCGTGGGGAGAATTGGGAGGCAGCCGCGCGGCTCGCGGTGGTGGCAACGACTTTGGTGGTGCGTCGGATCCGGATGCTGGGTCTGAAGGTGGCGGTCGAAAAGACCGAGGCCATTTGGTTTCACAGGCCAAAGAAAAGACCGCCGCCGCATGTCCACATCCGGATCGAGGGAGTCTGCCTGAGGGTGGGGCGCAGTATCAAATACTTAGGCCTCACACTCGACAGCAGGTGGTCGTTTCGCGATCATTTCGCCCAACTGGCTCCCCGTCTCAGGGGGGAGGTGATCAACTTTGGTCGCCTCCTCCCGAACTTAGGGGGGCCTAGGGACGGTTGTCGCCGCCTCTATGCGGCGGTAATCGGGTCTATCGCCCTTTACGGTGCCCCCGTCTGGGCACCAGACCCCCCTGGCTACGGTGGTGCCCTCGTCGCCGCGGTGCTTTAAGTGCCTGGCGCGGGGACACACCAGGAGGAATTGTCCCTCTGCCACGGACCAGGGCACTTGCTGCCTCCGGTGCGGGGCAGGGGGACACATGGTCGGAGCATGTGCGGCCAAGGCCGGGAGCGTGCTCTCGCAAAAGGAGGCAGCCAAACGGGATCGGGAGGTCGACCCCGACGCCGATCCCGTTCGCAGAAAGAGGAGGGGGCAGAGGAGGCGGCAATTCGCCCGCCTCCTCTGATCCGCCAGTATAGTGCGGTCCCCCTCCTCCCCACACGAGACGCGGCCGACAAGTGCGGGGGCACTTGTCGGCCACTAGGCGTCTCGGAGTGGGGGCGGCCTTGCTCGGTGGTCCGGCAACGTCGCCCCAGTCGGGGTCGGGGGGTGGGGGAGGGAGGCGCGCGTTTTTCAAGCGTTAATCCCAACTTTTCTGGGTGCCTGTCGTCCGGTACTCCGGGCGGCAGGCGTCCCAGAGGGGGGGGTCGGGTGCTCCCGACCAAAACCGGGTGTCCTGGCGTTCGGTGCTCCGGGCGCGGGACATCCGGCAGGGGGACGTGGGTACCGGTCCACCGGTGTCTGGGGGTGGCCAATCCCTTTTTTTTTTGGTTACCAGGGGAAATCCTTTATGGATACCCGAGAGGTCCGGGGGGACCTCTCGGGTTATGTGGGACTCACCGGAGGGGAAAAAATAAGTTCCCCCCGGCATACCCACTAAAACCCCTGGGGGGGTACCTTTCCTAGCCCATAATGAGGGGTGGAAGGGCATCGCCAAGAGGGCATTCTTCCTTCCACCCCTCGGGCAGGGCCGCAGGCGGCCTTACGCAACCCCGAGCTCGGGGAGGGGGGGGCGTGAACCCCCCCTCTCCCACAGAGCACGAGCAACCGCAGCCGCGTGGGCCTCAGACCTTGGAGGAGGAGGGGAAGATTAGATCCCCTCCTTCTGTGTTGCCTGACTGGAATAATAGGGAGAAGGACCGGTACCCCGAGCCCTTCCCCGCCGAAACTTGGGGGGCGGAATCTCCCAGGGGCCCCCGCCCCTGGGACACCCCCACCGCCGGGAAAGGGGATGTGAAAAACATCCCCCCCCCAGCTAAAATAATAAGTTGAAAGGAGGGAGAACCCTCCTTCCATGAGGAAGAAGAGGGGGCCCTCCCCTTGGGCCGGGAGCACGCCCCGGTCCTCCGGGGGGACCCCCGCGTAATCACGGCCGCTGATGGGCCAGCCGACGCCGGGGGATTCTCCGAGTCCTCCTAAAGATAGGAGGGGGAGGGGCCCCAACGCCGGCGACATCCTGGATCCCACTCTGGGAGGGGGAGGTAGGAGGTACTAACTCCACCTCCCCCCTTCTTATCCGCTCCGCCTCCTCCTTCCGCGACATAACTATGCCGCAGAAGGAGGAGACGGCCCCCCATTTGTCCTCCCCTCCCAGCATTGATTTGACCAAAGCCGGGAGGGAGAGGTGAGTGCCAACCATTTCGGTCAGGACCCGGCGCTCTTCCACCCATGCATCACACTCAACCAGAGTGTGGTGCGCCGAGTCCTGACCAGCCGCTCAATGGTGACACTCGGTCGTGCGCTCCTTGCCAATTCTGTGCAGGTACTCACCGAAGCAACCATGCCCGGTGAGCACCTGCGACAGATGGAACGTTAGTCCGTGCCCTCTCCTACCTGCCCACTCGGGCAGGCAGGGCTGGACGGCGTCGATGGTCCAGCGGCCCGCCGTGGCGTCCCGAATGGAGGCCTTCCAGGTCTCCAGGACGTCCCGACGGGCCTGCCGCCTAATTTTTCCCACGGCCGCTGGTGTTGAGTGGGCCCTCCCCAAGCCTCCCGGGTTCCTCGTACGCCGATAAACTTTGGCGTACGAGTCCGCCAGGAGCTCTAATGGGGGAAGGCCCGCCAGGGCCGTGCCCGCCACCCACGACGTCGTGCAGTAGGTCCGGATTATGCGGACGGCCAGCCGGCGCTGCAATCGGCGAAAGCTCGCCTGAATCCGCCGGCTGGCCCCCGCGGCTCCGGACCATATCGGTGCCCCATAAAGGGTCACCGACTGCACGACGTCGGCGTATAGCCTCCTTGTTTTGGAGGCTGGACCACCGACGTTGGGCAGGAGGCGGCCTAGCGCGGCTGCCATCCTGTCCGCCCTGGGGATCGTCCGAGCAAAATACTCCTCGAATCCCCAGAACCCGTCCAGGGTGAGGCCCAGATATTTCATATAGGGCCCCACCCAGACACGGACTTCTCCCACCCAGATTTGGGTGGGGGGAGGCTGCCCCTGCTCCTTCCTGTGGAAGAAGACTGCTTCCGTCTTCTGAGGGGCAACCTCCAGTTCCATGACACTCATGGAGCGCACGACCTCGCGGAGCGCGGCGTTGGCCGCGTCCCACGCCTCCCTCCAATTCATCCCCCGGGACAGCACCAGCGTGTCATCTGCATAACACAGCAGATGACTGTCCCGGGGGAGGGCCGTACGGAGCACCCTGTCGTACGCGAGGTTCCACAACAGGGGGCCCAAAACAGACCCCTGTAAAACCCCGCAGTACATCGGCCTACAGGTTGCCAGCTCCAGTCGATTAACGAACTGGAGCTGCTTGTCGCGGAAATAATCGGCGATTATCTCTTTGAGGTAAAGGGGGAAGCCGTGATAATCCATGGCTTCCCCCACCCATTCCCAGGGGAGGGTATTAAAGGCGTTGACGATGTCTAACGACACCGCCAACGCCACGTCACCCTCCCCCGTGATTCGGTCCGAGAGGGCTTTAAGCCGCATGACGGCATCCACCGTCGAACGGCCCTCCCGGAATCCGAACTGGTCCTCGCAGAGTTGGGGACCATTCCGCGACAGGTGCTGGACGAGGCGACCAGCAATGATACGCTCAAAGAGCTTTCCTACCTCATCCAGCAAGCAAATCGGCCTGTAGGCCGAGGGGTGCTCCGCCGGCTTCCCCTCCTTGCGGATAAGGACCAGGTTGGCCCTCTTCCACAAGGAGGGGAAGGCGCCCGTCCTGAGGCACGCGTCGAAGAGACGCCTCAGGCGGGCACCTACTTCGCACAAGGCCAGGGCCCATACTCGACCGGGAACCCCGTCCGGGCCGGGAGCCTTACCACTGGCTTCCAGCCTCTTGGCTGCCGCCAAAAGCTCGATCTCTGAGACCCCGAGCCCCGGTCCCAGGAAGGAGAATCCCCCTTAGGAGGGAGGCAGACCACCCTCCGGGGGAAAAGCTTCTCCACTACCTGGTCCAGGAACTCGGGGTCCAGAGCCTCGGCAGCCGGGGGCGCCGCAGGCCTCATCCTGTTAAGGACGAGCCTGTAAGGGCGCCCCAATGGATCCCGGTCGAGCTCCTTCAGGAGCTCATCCCAGGCCCTGGCCTTGGCCCCGCGGATGGCCGAACGGAGCGCGCACCGCGCGGCACGGTACGCGTCCGCGGCCACCGCGGTCCTCTCACTATCACGGCCCGTCGCCCGCCGGGCGCGGAGGAGACTGCGGCGCATCAGCGTGGAATGACGCCTAAGCTCCGCAATCCCCTCGTTCCACCAGTACGCCGCCCGACGGGGGGCGAGCCGCGAGCGGGGCATGGCCGCGTCGCACATGCGAGCGGCCATGTCCCCTACCTCCTTGGCCTCGGCCTCGGGGTCGACGTGATCCGTTGGTAAGTCGGACCACGTCTCCACCGCGGCCGAGGCCAACAGCTTGTCGCGGCAGAGCCGCGACAAGGCCCATCTCCGGGGGAGTGAACGCCCCCCCACTCGGCGGCGAAGCAGCACCTCCCGGGAGGTGGCCGTGAGGACCACCTCTATCGAGAGGTAGTCCGAGAGTGTCTCCCGCTCTGCCACCCCCCATGACCTGACTAAACGCTCCGCCCCCGGGGAAGCCCAAGTCAAGTCGACAACGGACTCCCCCTGGGGGCGGACGCAGGTGCTGTGGGCCCCCTCGTTCAACAGGAGGAGGCCCAGCTTCGTCGTCCAGTTTAGCACGATCTCGCCCCGAGCACGGGTTTGCCGGGAACCCCAAGCCTCGTGCCAGGCGTTGAAGTCCCCGGCAACCAGAACCGGATGGGGGAGGCACCGGCGAATGCCGTCCCCCACTCTCCGGAGCTGTTCCTTTAGCTCGGAGCGGGATCTAGTGGGGGGGGGGCGTAAATCCCCACCACATGGAGGGCACCCCACTTCGCAATGGCGAACCCCTCCCCGACCGCCACCTGGCTGATCGGGGAGGGATCGCGGGGAGTGCCTCCGTATAATAGCCGCGGAGCCGTCCGCCGCCACGATCCAATTAGGATTTGGGTCGGGCAGGCGGTACGGCTCCGCGACCACGCCCAGGCCAGCGTCACGCCCGGCCAGGTCCTGCAGGAACAGGTCCTGGGCCTGCCGGGCGTGATTTAAATTGGCCTGGAGGAGTCTGGTGGACATCACTGAATGTCCATCGGCTCCTCCTGGCCTAATCTCTCCGTATCCGTGGGCACTGCTTCACCGGAAGCAGCTACGGTTGAGGGGATGACGCCACCTAGTATCTCGCCCAGAAGCCCCTCGGCAACAGTATCAGGGGGGGAGGGGGGCCCTCGGCTCCCTCCTCGGGAGAGGCAGGGAGTCCATAACCTCACCCCCGGAAGTGGGGGGAGGGACGGTCGCCGGAGCACTCCCTCCCCTTTCCCTTCCCACCTTTCCTCTTGGGGGGCCTGCACGCCGGGCCCCCCATACGGTGCTCGGCCGGCCTCCCCGCGGCCTTGCATACCGCGCAAGAGGCCGGCACGGTACACTTTCCGGCCAAGTGCCCCTCGACACCGCAGCGGTAACAAACCCCGCTGCGGTCCTCATTGGGACACTTGGCCCTCACGTGCCCCCTCTCTAGGCACTTAAAGCAGTAGAGGGGGCGAGGCTCCAGCAGATCAACTCCAACTGCTACCAGTTGGAGCTGGAGCCTGCCCCCCCGCGCCACCTTATTCGCCGCCTCCACGGGGCAGCGCACCATAACGGTGCTCGAACCCCGCGGGAGCGGGGAGGGCTTCAAGGCCCCCACCTTCACTTCCAAGGAGGAGCAACCACCTTTCTCCGCAACCGCGGACGCGATTTCCTCCCCGGTGGCGGAGGGCTCCACTCCTCGGAGGCGGATGTCCGCCACTTTACGGGGTCGGGACACCCGAACCCCGGGCTTATTTGCGAACAAGCTGGCGAGCTTAGCCGCCAGCTCGTCCGCCTTCACGGACCTTTCCGGCCCGGGGACTTCGATAATCGTGACCCCAGTCACAGCATTCCTGTGTCGGGCGCCCACGATTCCCATCTCCCGGACGGAGAGGACCTTCTTTGCCGCGCACAGCAGCCCGGCGTATCCCCCGTCATCCGAGGTGATGACGATGGCCGCTGTGCTCGGCTGCCTCCTCTTCCTTTTATTCCCACCCCTCCTTTTTCCTTGCCCTTTAGAGGGTGGAGGGGGAGGGGGAGGGTTTGGAGCCCCCTTTCTTAGGTGTCTTTGAGGGGGGAGGGGCCTTCCTCCTCTTCTTGCCCCTCCCCCTCTCTCAACCACCTGACTCCAACTTTCCTCGGGACGACCTGAGGAGGGAGCCGGCTTGGAGGGGGGGAAGCGGAGTTCCTCTCATATTGGAAGAGGAAGGGGAAGAGGGGGGAGCCACCGGCCTGGCGAGGGGGGTACTCCCCTTCTTTGCCCCGGCCGGGAGCAGCCTCCCCGCGTTCCGTTGCCGTCCCTGGGCCTCCTTGCTCCTTTTCTGGCCCCCGGCGTTCTTTCCACCACTGGGCTTTTTCTGACCCATGGTGTTCTTCCCGCCAGGCCTCCCGGCATTAGCCAGCGGAGGGGGGACCCTGGCAGCCCGGTCATCCAAACTCAATGGGCCGCCAGAGGATTTCTTTTCAAGCGCCTCCAGGACCGCCTTGGTGACCTCGCTGACCAACGTCCCGAAGTCGACATCCGCTACCGCTCTGCCCCTCCACGATGTGTCACCCCGAGCGGGCGGGGGGCCCGTCCCCAGCGGGCCACCGGGGTCATCCGGCAGCCTCACAGGGGGTTGTCCCAAAAGGGGGGGACGGAGCGCCGGGAACCTCTCCTTGTCTCTCTCTATCTCCCTGAGGAGCTTTCCAGGTGGGCGGAAGGGCTGTGGGTCCCCCTCGATCATCTCCACTTCCGTACTCTCTCCCGCCGGCTTAATAAGAGGAGAGGGCGGGGGGGAGGACCGCTCCAGGTCCGCTACCTTCCTCTTGAGGGCGTCCAGCTCCTCCCTAAGGCGCCTGTTGGCTTCACAGGCCTCTCTAGCCTCGACACTAAGGTGGGGGGGGGGGCCCATCCCGAGAGAGGGTCGTAAAACCTTCCCCCGGACCTCTTCGCGAGCATCCCCATCCCCACCTCGAAGGACGCTACCGCCACAAGGTGAGCCTTCGCATAGCCTCCCTGGACGCCCAAGCGGGCTCCTGCTAGTTTCCGAAGACTTATCACCTGCGACTTAAGAACCCTGTCAAGCTCCCCGGGGGGGGGGGCGACTCGAATTGATCGCGAGCCGCCTGTAACTTAGCCTCGTAGCTGCGGCGGACATAATCAGTCTCCGCGAACGGGGCATTTGGATCGATAGCAATCCGGGCAGCCTTCTCCCTAGCCGCCTGCTTCTTCAGGCGGGCCCGCTCCTCGCACTTCTGGCCCGTAAATTGTTCCGCGTGCGACGGGTCCTTCGGAGGGCGGCCCCTGCTGTCCAATTTGGGTATTTTGGAAGTGGACCGCCGGTCCTCCCCCTCGCTGGATGATGAGCCCTTCGCGTGCGCCACGCTCTTCCTTTTGGAAGAGGCCGCGCTCACCATAGACTCCATCGAGGGGGACCTCGTCACCGGCATATCCGGCGGGTCCAGATCCAACCCCGGGATGTTATCCTCAGACGTAGCCGCAGAAAGGACCTTGGAACCAGCCCTGGAACCGGCCTTGCTGCGGGTCAGTCTGCCCGAGGCCTTGCTGGACGCAGGTCCCGGCTTGGACAAGGAGGCACTAACCATCTCCTCGTCCGAATTAGCCCCACCCTTCAATCTGAGGGGGGGTACCCCCCCCCCACAGGCCCACTCCCCGGAAGACCAGGGAGCGGAAACCCCCTCCAAGACAATCCCTCCCTCTAACCAGCACGGCTGAGGGGGGGTGCCAAGAACCGCCGTCTGCTCTCCAGAGATCGGAGAAGCAGACCTTACGGTCGTACCGGGCCGAGGCCCTTTCGCAGACGCCAATTCTCCAGTGGGGCCTGCGGTGCACCCCACTGGTAGCCCGTCGTTTGATGACGACATGGGGGGAGTCGGGACAATGCCCCCCCCACCCCACGCCGGGACCTGGGTGTCCGGTCACCCTGGTCCAGTAAGGTTATTTCCATTTCTGAAGTCATAACCATAAATTTTTATAAGGGTTGGTTTATTCGCGGAGATTTCCTTCTCCTAGGGCGGTTGGCGGCCAAGCCTGACGACCCCGCCCTGGCCCGAGCCTAAATGGCTCCTTCCGCCGCTCCGGCCCCGACCTCGGAATACTTCCGAGCGGCCCGGAGCGGCCCAGCCCGGTGGGCCCGGGAGTTCCGGGACACCACCGGCCCGTCCCTCAGCCTCCCCCCCGCGTACTGCAGGACTACGTCACGCAGCCGTTTGGGAGGGAAGGAAGGGCACTCCCCCCTGCCAGGGCCTCCACGTGTCCGGAACACCGGCCACGGGGGGAGCCCAGACAGTCGGGAGCACCCATCCAACACTTCGCCGCCCCCGGCCCCGACCTCGGAATAAGTCCGAGCGGCCCGGGAGCGGCACCACCCCAACAGTGGGACATCGGACCCCGCCCCATGCCAGGTGGCATGCCCCGAAGGACATCCACCCCAGACACAGGGGAAGCCGGCACCCACATCGCCCCGGTGCGCTCTTAGACCCCGGAATGAATTCCGGAGAGCCCCTCCACCACGACAAGGTGGCACACCATCGGAGGGGGGGTGGCCAATCCCTGCCCAGTCCTGGGTGGGGGGAGGTGTGCCTTGGTATCAGTGGAAGCGGCGTCCCACAGTGTCTTACGCCCCACCTCTCCTCCCAAACGGCTTCAGGGGGCGGCCCTGGAGTACGCGGGAGTGAAGTGGGGGGACGGGCCGGTGGTGTCCCGGAACTCCTGGGCCCACCGGGCCGGGCCACCCCAGGCCGCTCGGACGTATTCCGAGGTCGAGGCTGGGGTGGCGGAGGGAGCCAGGGCGGGTCTGGGGGCATAGCTCGCGGATTCCGGCCTGGCTAGGGGGTTGCTCGGGCCGCTTAGACGTTTTCCGAGGTCGGGGTCGAGCAGCCTGTGGCAAGGTCTGTACAGGCGGCGCCACAAAGCGTGTGTGTGCATGACGCATGAATGGGGTACGGCCGGCCCCGGTGGATATTCCCAGGAGACTAACCAAGGGGGGAGTAGTAGCCCCCCGACCGTGACGAGCAGTGACGTCAGTGCCTGACCTCTGTGGGGGAAGACGCGGGTGCATAAGTCCAGGCAGCCATAAGTGCTGGCAAAAACCTGAACCCACATGTTTAACGTGGGAAGACCGCTCCTGCTCGTTGTTCGGAGCCTAGTCTGGGGTTGAAGCCGGGTAACCGGGCGTACATGGAGGGGCGCGTGGCTAGCGTCCCCTCATACCACAGCTGGGGGTGGTTTTCCCTAGCACCGTTGAGCCAGGGTATGCGCCGTTCGGATCGGTAGCGCCCTGGTAATAGGGAAGACGTTAAAACTTTAGCGTCATTTATGGAGCAGGCCTATCCTGTAACATTTTTCTGTCGAGTCACAATGCATGGATAGGGCTAGCCACCCGAAAAGCCGCTTTTCGGCTTCCATGCACATAACTAGGGTCTTATAATCGGCAGGGACAGATGCCCCACCGCGGTGGGGCTCCCGTGACGGGCGAACTGTCGTTATTCACACACGCTTAAATATAATGGATTCAAACTCAATTTTAGAAAAGATGAAAATAAAGCCGCTTGTAATATCGGTGGAGAAAATACCCTCGGGGTCGGCCGAGGGTATTACTTTTGCGGCGTTAGCCGCAAAAAGGAAAGAAAAAAGGGATGCTGCAGGTGATGAGAAAGGAGCTTTTTCTCTTAATCTCGCCTTCCCCGCCCTGCCGTCGCAGGGTTTGGAAAAACCAGGTTCCCTTTTCCCAAAAAAAATGCAGAGGGCCGCGCTGGAAGAAGTGCTGAAATCGGAAGAAAATTCAGACGCTTCGGTTACCTCCTGCGCCACAACGGTCTCGATGCCCTCGATGGCATCGGGAGCTAAAAGAAGGAAAGGCTGCCCCCCGACCACCGGGGAGTATGTAGGCCTCGCAAAGGCTATAAAGGAAGCAAGGCGACAGAAGGAAGAAACCCTACGTATACAAGCGAGAAAAGAGGTTGCTGAGGCAGCGTTAGAAGCTAGACGAAACAGGGCTGCTAGCTTTAAAGCGTTTGCCGCTGGTAAAGATGATGAGTCAGACGGAGACATAGATGAAGTAGGCCTGCTATCGATCCAAGATAGTGTCCGGTCGGGTATAGACACTATGCTCAATGTTGCGTCCAAATCTAAGAACCTGAAGGGCACGTACGTGCGTGCCCTTAAGGGTGCTGCTGCGGTTATATCCGGAGCAATGGAAACCCTGTTTACTATGAAAAGAGACGTGGAGCTCTCTAGATTAGAGAAGGAGAACAGGGCTCTAAAAATCAATATGAAAATGCTCCAGAAAAGGTTCACGACACTAGAAGCCGCGATGGGGGACATTAAGAAGGAGAACATAGTAACGGGCATGTCTCTTTCTCAGCCCCACGCAGGAGGAACACTCACGGAGGGGACTCCATCCCCCTCAATGTCACGGCTTCAGACCCAACCAGAGGCCAACGAAGAAATGGCGCGTGACATAATAATAGGCGGCCTTATAGACGCCAGATTCGCGGCCATAGAGGAGAGGCTCCTTCCAGAGCAGCGCAGGAGGCCTCCCCTCAAAGTGGACGGGAAACCTGGGCGCAGTCAAGGAGCCACATATGCAAATGTGGCCTCAAAAGGCAAGGAGAAGCAGCAGAAAAAAACAAGTGCTGCGCCGGTGAATGCTCCCCTCTCAACTGCCCCGACCAGTGCCAAAAAGGACATTGAATGGACGGAGGTAAGGAGTAAGAAGGGGAAAAAGAGGGAGGGGAAGACGGATAAGGCTGGCAGTAATGGAGCTACCCTCAAAAACCCCTACCCAAGGGTGCTTCTGGTCCCTCACCGACCAACAAAAAGAAGGGAGGCCCCCCGGCGAAGCCCGGAAACCAAGCTGTGCCGGAGAAAAATAATAAAAGGAGGAAGATCCGCACACCGCGAACGGCAGCGGTAATCCTGACCCCGGTTGTGGAGGGGCTCACGCGGGCGGACGTTATGGCCGAGGCGCGCCGTAAGGTGCGCCTCGAAGACGTCGGCATAGGGCATGTGCGCCCCAAAATTGCCGTTACAGGGGCCATTATTTTGGAGGTCCCGGGAGAGAGGAGCGTGGAAAAGGCCGACCAGCTTGCCGAGAAGCTTCGGTCGGCCTTTTCTGGAAAGAATGTCAGGGTTGCCCACCAAATATGCGGAATTACGCATTGGTGGGCTGGATGAATCGGTGACAAAAGAGGACCTTGTCAGTGCAGTTGCCAAGGCGGGTGGCTGTGCTAATGAGGAGGTTAAAACAGGTGAAATCCGATGGAGTGCTGCAGGGCTTGGCAGCGCCTGGGTTAAGTGTCCAGTGGTGGCTGCAAAGAAGTTGGCGTATGCGAGACGCATTGCAGTCGGGTGGGTGGCTGCCAGAGTGGAAGTACTGGCACCCCGCCCGCTGCAGTGCTTCCGCTGCTTAGAAAGGGGCCACACCAGAGCTCGATGCACCGTCCCGGTGGATAGGGGTAATAGGTGCTATAGGTATGGTCAGGCGGGGCACACAGCAGGGGGCTGTGTCGAAAAGCCTGAATGCCCCCTCTGTAAGGACCTGGGGCGCCAGTCTGGACATAGGTTGGGGGCCCCATCCTGTGCCCCACCTAAAAAAGGAGTGCAGAAACTGGCGGTCACCGCAAAAGGGGCTCTAGCCAAGCCCGAGAACAGGAAGGAAGGGGAGGATTGCATAACCCAAATCTCCCAGACAGTGGAAGGAACGACTCTGGTTCTGAAGGAAATGCCTAAGTCGCAGAGAGGACAGCAGGTCACCGGTGCGGCGGAGGCTGCAACCAAGCCAGACCGGGATACGAAGATGGCGGACATGGGGGACAGGGCGTCGAGTCAGACGGCGCCCCTCCCCCTGTCTGAAAATAAGGTGAGAGATCCGCCGAAGGAGGCGATGGACGTCTGTGGGAATTAATGGCTCCCACGGTCCATCAAATCCTCCAGGCGAATATAAACCACTCCGCCAGGGCGCAGGACCTGCTTATGGAGGCCCTAGCGGAGTGGCAAATAAGGTTGGCCGTCGTGGCAGAGCCATACCGCGTCCCCAAAGACCGATCTGACTGCCTCGAGGACTCGGTCGGCTCTGTCGCGATTATTAGTGTTGCCACTGCGGATGCCCCTCCCTTCATGCTTCACAGCAGGGGAGAGGGCTTCGTGGTGGCAAACTGGGGGGAATTGGCCGTGGTCGGGGTGTATTTTTCGCCCAACAAGAGCCTCGCCCAATTTGAAACATTCTTAGACCGGGTGGCGGCCGAGATTAATGGCCTGCCATGACGCGTCATGGTTGCGGGGGATCTAAACGCCAAATCGGCGCTCTGGGGATCCCCCGTGACCAACGCTAAGGGCGAGGCTTTGGCGAGCTGGGCAGCGGAGCTGGACCTCACGATAGTCAACAGAGGTTCAGCTCAGACATGCGTGCGACAGCGGGGGGGGGTCAATAGTTGATGTGACCCTTGCCTCTCCTGCTGTCGCGCGCCAAGTGAGGAAGTGGTGGGTCGAGAAGGAGGCGAAGACACTGTCTGACCATAAATACATCAGAATGGTCTCCGCCTCCGAGCTCCCGACCCACCAACGCTGCCCAGGGGGCACACCCCGACAGCCCCGATGGACGCTCAGCAAGATGGACAAAGATGCCCTAATGGCGGCCTCCGCCGCTATTGCCTGGCCCGAAGACCCGGCCGGGCAAGACGACGGGGTTATTGACGAGGAGGTGGCCTGGCTCCGCGACAGCATGACACAGGTTTGTGATGCTGCCATGCCGCGGGCCAGGCCGATGCAACCCCGTCGTCGGGTGTACTGGTGGTCGAGCGAAATAGCGAATCTGAGATCGGAATGTGTGAAAGCTCGACGCCGGTACACCCGGTATCGCCGCAGGAAACGCGGCGATGCCATGGTGGAGGCAGATCTGTACGGGTCTTACGTGACTGCCAGAAAGACCCTACAGAACGCCATTAGGGATGCCAAGGCCCAGGCGTGGGATAAACTTTTGGAGACTCTCAACAAGGATCCATGGGGGCGCCCTTACAGGTTGGTGCAAAATAAACTTCGACCATGGGCGCCCCCTATCACCGAGAGTCTCCCCCCCGGGCTCCTGGAGGAGGTCGTGATAACCCTCTTTTCCCCGGCCGACGGGGGAGGGTGGACTCCTCCAGGAGGTCTGAGAGAGGCTGACGCCACAAGCGTCGCAGTGAGGGAGGAGGCCTCTCCCGTACCGGGGGTATCCTAAGAGGAGTTGGCCAGGGCCGTCAGGAGAATGGGGGCGAAAAATACTGCCCCTGGTCCTGACGAAATCCCTGGTCGAGCCTGGGTCTTGGCGCTGAGCGTCCTGGGGAATCGGCTCAGAGCACTATTCGACAAGTGCCTGAGTCAAGGCCAATTCCCCCGTAGCTGGAAAGCCGCGCGGCTCGTCCTGCTGAAAAAGGCAGGACGCCCCGCAGAGTTCCCGTCGGCATACCGCTCAATATGCCTGCTGGATGAGGTGGGCAAATTTTTAGAGAGAGTCATAGCAGCCCGCCTCACCAGACATCTTTCTGAGGTAGGTCCCGATTTGATGGACTGTCAATTCGGGTTCCGAGAAGGTCGTTCTACGATCGACGCGATCAAACGCGTCCGGGCCCTCTCGGACGAGGCCGTCTCCCAGGGGGGTGGCGTTGGGGGTGTCCTTGGACATCGCCCTTTATTATAGTGTTTTGGAAAGCTCTCGAGATAAGCTACAAGAATATGCAATAATATATCGGGTGTCCCATTTAAAAAATTCAAGATGACCTTGGTCTGACCTTGGCGACGTCATGCAAAGTCAAAATGATAAGATCAGTAAATAGACCTTTTTCAACCTTACAACTTTTGTCTGAAATATTTCTTTCTAAAATGCGTAGTTCCCGAGATATTTAAGGGTTTCCATACTTTTGCCTCACCCTGTATATTAAATTTCGGTACACAATAAAATATTGAAACGCACAATGAATAGATTTTAATAAATTACTGAACATGTATGAACATTCGAAAATTTATTTCGATTTATGACCAAGTCAAATGCTTTTATGTGAATACAAAGTTAAACATAAAAGGTAATTGAGACATATTTTAAAGCATATGGATATATATATTTTAATGAAGTCGTAGAAGCAATACCATTAATGGTTCATAAATGTTCCGTGTTAGAATTCTTAATATTTAATTACAATTTTAGAAGTTACTAAATTTCAAGTGTTTAAGTATATTTTCCCATGAATTGTCACAATAATTAATTGAATTAACAATAGAGGAGTTCACAGCGATTCTCCGGATATGATTCTATAGTTGTAATTTAATAAGAATAATGAATTCGAAATTCTTGACGAATAGAGGTAGCCTAGTGATATAGGTTTAAGGGGATCCTAAAGCGGAGACCGAACTTCGACGGGATAGCGCCCTCATCTAGACGGAATTAAAAATGTCGGTAAAATTACCGACAGTTTTAATTCCGTCCATTTTCTATATTATCGATATAGTCTATTCTACATTATTCTATATACTCAAAATTCAGTTTTGTCAGATTGAAAGTCTCGATCTGATAGAAAGCACAGCAGAGAGAAAGTACTGTCTCAGCTGACAAGAAAACAATACAAACAATAGAGACAAGGATAATGTTCTCTCGCACATAATGTTCTCTTTTTTCTCTCGCGCTATATGTATATTTTTACTGTTCGCTAAGCTAGCCGATTCAATGATTTGGAATCAGACGTCGAATCGATCGCTTTATCATACATATAATGTTTATAAAATAAATAAAATATTTATATTTTATTTATATTTTTTGCAAATAATAAAGAATATAAAAATGTTTATCAGTAGTAGCATAAATATAGATAAATTGTCTATAGATATTCGTCTTTAGACATAATGGACATTCTTTATATTGTTTATAAAAAAATATATAAAAGTTTTTTATAAACAAATATCTATTTATAAACAATTTATCTAAATAAATATAAAATATGAATGTAAAATTTAAAAATAAAAATGTTGTAAAAATTGATTTTTTACATATTACACCGAATTATATCGTTGAATAATACATTGATAATGAATAATATTTATGCTACTACTGATAAACATTTTTATATTCTTTATTATTTGCAAAAAATATAAATAAAATATAAATATTTTGTTTTTTTAATAAACATTATATATACACACACACACACACACACACATCGTTGAACACACACACACACACACACACACACACATATGCAATATGTATTTTTCGAAATTTTGTTTTGTTTCGAATTTTTTGTTAGAACTTGTGCAGCGTGATTTATTTATTGAATCAATCAGGATACAAATATACATATTTAGTATATTTTCTTAAAATAATATATAACAAAATATGCAACAAAGTCAAAACATATGACTTTGAATATTGAAAATGCAGAATGGGCCCCTCCAACGCCCATACTCGTGAGAACGCAACTAACATATTTTTTTCGTCTCTCCGATCTTCTGATTTTTATTATAATCAGTATTGTCGTAATAGACATTTCTGATTTTTTATTTATAATTTGTAATCAGAATAGTTTCTATTGAAACGTGTCTTGTTTCATTTCCTTCTTTATTGAGACTCTAACATTGTTATAAATATTTCCAAAAATTTTTTATACATTATACATTTTTGGAAAAGGTAATAATTTATTATCTTGTATGATTTTTATAAAGTGTTGTCTCATACACTTTACATCCTTGGAATATTTTTCGTTACAAGGATTGCCTCCTAAAGCTACAGTTGTGGCAAAAGCTGCAGCGTAAATTCCACAACATGTACCATCAGGTTGTGCTTCAACTTTTTCAAAAAGTAATATCATTTTGACTTATTTTTGGATAACGAAGTTGTATATAATTTTTTTCTTTGGCTGCCAATTTATTATATGTACAGCAAGGTAAACTGTCATATACGCGAAGTTTATTGCCATCGAAAAATATACATCACCAGTGATCATTACAATTTCCTCCAATTATTTGTAAGCTTTTGTCGCTGTGACTAGCTACAATCATATGAGGAAACTCTAAATGTAGCACACTTTGCGTTTCAAAATGAGAAGTTTCTCTTATAACGCGTAAGAATCGATCTAACGATTCGTCATTTAATTTGCTATATATAGGCAAGACATTCTTTTTTACTGAGGAGATAGGAGCAATTATCTCATCTAGAATTTTTTTATGTCTTGCCTTATCATCTTCAGTAATATCATGATTGTTGCTTGTACTAACAATAACACAATCATCATTCTGCTCTATACCTGGAGTAATCGCAGCAGTAATAATTGTTTTCGTCAATGAAATATCAGATTTGTTCTCATCTCTACCGATGACATTTTTACTCTCTACTACATTTTGCCGAATACTTTTTCGAATATTTACTTTTTTAGCTGCTTCTTCCTTTGCTTCTAGAATATAGCTTGGATTTTTAATTGGCATATGTCTATTATAACGACTATCCAAGATTTCCAGAAGCATGCATTTGTTGTAGAAACGTATTAGAAGAGGCAGCATTTTATTTCTCCAAACATTTTATTTCTCCAAAAAACATCGTCTCTATTTACGTGCACCAATTTCATGCTTTGTGGTGTCCATACGGCAAAAATACAATATTCTCGCTGCGTTATGTTCAATTGGCCTTGAACCTGATAATAATATCGGTGATTCTGATTTATTTCTTGTGGATTTTTTTTATCGAAGATATTGTTTCAATGGCTTTTTCCACTGTTAAATTTTCAGCAGATAAAGGACATTTAATTTCCACCAGACCGTTTTCATCAATAGAAGAAGCACCCAAGCATGGATTTTTAATATTAATAAATAATCCACACGGTTTTATTTTTTTATTTAATTTTATAGCCAATTCTTTTCTTCCTACTTCTTCATTATCACAACTATATCTTATGGCTGCGGTAGCAATGAACAGAGGATACAAAATTATTATTATTTTTTACACTTCTGACATTTCATTGCCAGGATTGACACCTCTGGTATTTAAATTAGCCAGCACACAATTTATGCCTCTGGCATTTTTGTAACCAGCACACGATTTACGCCTCTGGCATTTCTGTAACCAGCATACAATTTATGCCTCTGGCATTTTTATAACCAGCACACGATTTACGTCTTTGACATTTTTGTAACCAGCACACGATTTACGCCTCTGGTATTTAAATTTGTCAGCACACGATTTACGCCTCTGACATTTTTGTAACCAGCACACGATTTACGCCTCTGGTAATTAAAGTAGTCAACACACGATTTACGCTTCTGACATTTTTGTAACCAGCACAGGATTTACGCCTCTGGCATTTCTGTAACCAGCATACAATTTATGCCTCTGGCATTTTTGTAACCAGCACACGATTTACGTCTTTGACATTTTTGTAACCAGCACACGATTTACGCCTCTGGTATTTAAATTTGTCAGCACACGATTTACGCCTCTGGTATTTAAATTAGTCAGCACACGATTTACGTTTCTGACATTTTTATAACCAGCACACGATTTACGCCTCTGGTATTTAAATTTGTCAGCACACGATTTACGTTTCTGACATTTTTATAACCAGCACACAATTTACGCCTCTGGTATTTAAATTTGTCAGCACACGATTTACGCCTCTGACATTTTTGTAACCAGCACACGATTTACGCCTCTGGCTTTATATTCAATGTATAAATACATATATAAATACTCTATGTATATACATATATAATTTATAAAATATGAATAAGCAAAGGACTTTTCCCTATGCATAATTCTATTCCTTTTATAACATTCTACATAATTATTAAAATAAATCTTCTTTTCTGCAATGATTAACAATTAAAAAAAAAAGATATTATTTGACGGCAAACTAGCTATATGATATCTTTATTTGTGTTCACGACGTGTTTTCGACCATTGGTTCTGGTCTTGGGTCTTTTTCAAATGGTATTATACAGTTATTTCTCAACAGCGTTACATACTGAAAAGAACGGTATTACATTTTTAAATCATTCTACAATTTTATAATATCGTACGATCATTTTCTTTGCCAGTAGAAATTAAAACTCAAATGAAGGGAGACTAGTTGACGTCAAGCTGGCATATATAATTGGTGAGCTACGAGCCGACTTGGTTTGTCAGACTTACACCGCAGTGATTCACCAATTTTTTTGAAATCTAAATTCGATTTCCATTTAGGGATAAATAGATCTAAACTTATAAGATGAAGAATTTATTGCGAAAAATATTACCTCAGCCAGGATTCGAACCTGGAACTCCCTCATTCCGTGCGGGTGTCATACCAATTCGACCACCGAGGCATGTGATAATATTTATCGCAATAATAAGTATACTAAGAGAGAGACGCTTTCTCAGGCAGCGCCTCTAGTGAGGGACACCAAATTTTTAAGTCATTGGTGAGATATAACTATACAAAAATAGACCCTCAAAAATGTAAATTTTTGCAAATTTAAATGATTATCTAATAATATAACCATGAAAAGTAACTGATATATTATGCAAGGCGCCAGTTCAAAGTGAACATACATAAAGTATATATTATCTAAATTAATTAATAAAATAAATAATATAATAAATTTAATAATATATTACCACGAAAAATGACTGATATGTTATTCAAGGTGCAAATTCAAAATGAACATACATACTTAAGGTGTATATATTATAAGTAAAATTGATTAAAATTTGACTCTAAGTGAAAGTACATAAGTGATATATTATGCAAGGCGCCAGTTCAAAGTGAACATACATAAAGTATATATTATCTAAATTAATTAATAAAATAAATAATATAATAAATTTAATAATATATTACCACGAAAAATGACTGATATGTTATTCAAGGTGCAAATTCAAAATGAACATACATACTTAAGGTGTATATATTATAAGTAAAATTGATTAAAATTTGACTCTAAGTGAAAGTACATAAGTGATATATTATGCAAGGCGCCAGTTCAAAGTGAACATACATAAAGTATATATTATCTAAATTAATTAATAAAATAAATAATATAATAAATTTAATAATATATTACCACGAAAAATGACTGATATGTTATTCAAGGTGCAAATTCAAAATGAACATACATACTTAAGGTGTATATATTATAAGTAAAATTGATTAAAATTTGACTCTAAGTGAAAGTACATAAGTGATATGTTATTCTAGTGCACAAAATATAAAAGTCGTTTATTGAAGTTTGATTTGAAATTTATACAATCTTGGACAATGAAAAATAGTTGTTTTCATAATTCCAGAGTACTAATTTGTTAATGACTCGGAAAAAGAACATGGCGGCCTGCTCTCAAAAAACTTCGATGCGTTTCTCAGTATCCACTTAGGAATAATAATACTTACATTCCGATTTATCCGACACAACTTGCCTCTAACTATTCAATAAGTTAGTAGTACTGTTAAATATCAATCACATATGTCACCCTACCCAGAGAGAGAGAGAGAGAGAGAGGGGGGGAGGGCGGAGAGAGAGAGAGGGAGAGAGAGAATGCTAATATTTAAATTAATCATTATCAAAACACTGTTATCAAAACACTGGCCGCCATGTTCTTTTTCCGAGTCATTAACAAATTAGTACTCTGGAATTATGAAAACAACTATTTTTCATTGTCCAAGATTGTATAAATTTCAAATCAAACTTCAATAAACGACTTTTATATTTTGTGCACTAGAATAACATATCACTTATGTACTTTCACTTAGAGTCAAATTTTAATCAATTTTACTTATAATATATACACCTTAAGTATGTATGTTCATTTTGAATTTGCACCTTGAATAACATATCAGTCATTTTTCGTGGTAATATATTATTAAATTTATTATATTATTTATTTTATTAATTAATTTAGATAATATATACTTTATGTATGTTCACTTTGAACTGGCGCCTTGCATAATATATCAGTTACTTTTCATGGTTATATTATTAGATAATCATTTAAATTTGCAAAAATTTACATTTTTGAGGGTCTATTTTTGAACATGGCTTGACCTTTTCATTTATGATTTTTTGAGGATATCACCTACTTTTTAGAGTACAGATATATGAATCAATTAGTGCAAAAAAAACACAAAGTTTAAAAAATGTTATGTTATTTGCAATATGCAATTGCGTATTTTTTTTTTTAAATAGCTATATTCTTTGCACCAATAGTTTTGTCTTATTATTTTGTGCATAAAAGTTAGGATAAGATCTACCAAAAACTGAATATTTTACGAAATAACTTTATTATAGTGTTTTGAGAAGCTCTTAACACCAGCTATTAGATTCTAAAATAAAAAATAGAGTGTTCCATTTAAAAATATCGATGTGATCTTGATCTAACTTTAGGGACGCCACCCAATATTAAACGGATGAGAACAGTGAATAAATCCTTCTAAACCCTTTCTAAACCCTTTCGTCTGAAACATTCTCTTCTAAAATACAACTTTTATGAAATATTCGGGTATATCCACACTTTTGTCCCATCCTGTGTATGTATCTAAGCGTGTCGATGACATTATAATATAGATGTGTCTGCTTTTATTGTTATTGTTATTCGAGTTATTGTACTCAATACCTTATTGACAAAATTGTATATATGTATTTCAGAAAACAAAATATGTCATTAGATCAAAAAATTTTTCTGATACTATTGCGTTATTTAAAAAAATACGTTGTTTTTGGATTAAGCTTTCTATATAATGGTATTAAAAGTGTTGTTGATCAAAGTTATCGTTACCCATCAAAAGTTTATTTTGTTATTGCAATGAATAATGTGATTGAAAAATGATATTTGAAATATTTTTTGACCCTGTAATATATTTTGTTTCTTGAAATGCATATGCAATTTCGTCCATTAAATATCTAAGCAAAAATATTAATCTAATATTAAAATCATGTAAAAGATACAAATAACTGAACTGTTAAATAATCTGCATACTATTATTAAAACAAACACACTTTGTAGGCAGAATTGTATTAGTTTTCTTGATTTGAAGAATACTGTCATTAATAATTAAATGATTTTATTATAGCACTTTTTAAATGAAGAAAACTAACACAATAAAGCTCTTACTGCAAAGTGCATTTGTTTCAATTACAATGTGCGGATTAATCGTTTACATGATTTCAATAATAGAATAAATTTTTTGTTACTAAATATCTGTATCTGTGTCGTTAATTATCGGTTTCTTATGGGGTTAATTTACCACTTATTAAAAATTTTCAAAAACTACCGCTTAGGGGTGAAATTCAATATCTCAAAAACGGTACATCGCAAAAGTATGGGACCTATGTCGTTAACATTTCTTTAATTAACATTTCTTATGGGGTTAATTTACGGGTTCTTGTAAGACACTTGTGTGCGAAAATCTCCATATACTTCTTTTTATATACGCTTCTGTTACATTTCTGTATTTTAGTTACAGTATTTCCCTATTATTATTCCGCGTGTAATTTACGTAGTTTATCAATAGAGTCAATTTTTAGTAAAGTCGATGCACGAAATGATTACTAGAACCACTAATGTATCATTAATAGTTTGAATTAGTAAAACTGAAATTACATGTAACGTATGTAACACAATATATCGATTAAGTTATAAAATTTCAATAAATAACATAATTTATTAAAATGCTAATATTCTTTCATCAATATATTCAAATAATTATTTTTACATTATATAGTTGTACGTAGTTATATACTTATACTTATATTATTTTTATCGTTGAAGTGATGACCTAATTTCAAATAGATTTTTATTCCGTTTTAATTTTGACACTGACACAGTCACTCGCTAACTGTCTTTATTTCTCCGAGATGTTTAACCGTTTGTATGTCAAAAATACAATAATATTGAAAATAAAGAATGAGCTCCTCCATCAGCTATTCTTGTGAACACGCAACCATATATTTTATTCGTCTCTCCGATTTTAACACGATCATTACGTCTGGTGTAAACTACATCTGGTATAAAATATTTTTAAATATATAACTAATACACAAATTAATCGTCTCTGGGATATCTTTTATAAGCAGAGCACTCCAAATTTCTTTAATTGGGCGCCTAAAGCAAGCCCGATTTCAGCGCTATTGCAACTATCGTATTTTTGTTTGGGCACGCAATAGATCCAAAAATAATTTTTCTAATTGGACGTCTAGCACAAGCTAGATTAAATTAAATTTCACGTCTAAAGGGTGGTTTTTGAAAATTTTTAATAAATGGTAAATACACCAGAAAGGGTGTGAGAGAGTGAGAGGGGGTGAAAGATGATGAAAAAGTGCGAAATAGAGCGAAAAAGACGAAAAAATTGAGAAGGGGAGGGGAGAGGGGGGAGGGGAGAAAGGGAGGGGAGGGGGGAGTGGGTGAGTGGAAGTTGGGGGAGGTGTGAGTGAAAGGTAAGAGAGAAGAGAAGTACATATGATTGCGGACAGAGAAGAAGAAGAAGACGTTACTTCATTTTTCGTGAAAAACATCACTTTTTGACCGTTTATATGTCCAGAACGGCTTGACCGATTTTTTTCTTTTTTGGCTTAACTTACTCGTGGCGATACCACCTTTCGGAATATGCTACAGGCATTTCAAAATTTTTTATATTTTAATAGTTCTACACCCCCAAAAAGTCGACTTTAAGGGTGCGGGATAAGAGACTTGTAGCGTCTACTTGTATTTTTGAACATGGCCGGAGACGCTACCGCGTCTCCTGATCGTACGATCATTTTCTTTGCCAGTAGAAATTAAAACTCAAATGAAGGGAGACTAGTTGACGTCAAGCTGGCATATATAATTGGTGAGCTACGAGCCGACTTGGTTTGTCAGACTTACACCGCAGTGATTCACCAATTTTTTGAAATCTAAATTCGATTTCCATTTAGGGATAAATAGATCTAAACTTATAAGATGAAGAATTTATTGCGAAAAATATTACCTCAGCCAGGATTCGAACCTGGAACTCTAAATATTATCACATGCCTCGGTGGTCGAATTGGTATGACACCCGCACAGAATGAGGGAGTTCCAGGTTCGAATCCTGGCTGAGGTAATATTTTTCGCAATAAATTCTTCATCTGTTTCCTTCCTTCATCCCTTTAATTGGTTTCTGCACTTAGATCCAACGAAGATTTAAATGCAAGAACCAATTATATTAAAGAATCACTAAGCGCTCACTGATCTGCTCTGGTGGTTGCTGAACGCAGCCACTTTCAATTGGTTACGGGATTGTCGTGATAACAAACCTAACCTATCAAATCAGTCGACTGCTTGCCACCGTCGAGTAAACACGTGTCGTGTGTTCGTCGAAAACGTGTTTTTCTTTTTTGAATAATTTTCGCGCTGAGTAGTTATCATTAAATATTTCCTCGTTTTATCGATGAAGTGAATGACAGAAATGTGAATGTGTTGTGTGCTTCGAAACGTGAACAATAAGAAAAAGGGTAAAATCATTCCATACGAATGTCTCATCGCGGAAGCAATCAATTGTTTAGACAAAATGATACGTAAGTAAACACGTTGAAGCTTCTTCGATACATCCCTCTCCCTCCTCTCTCTCTCTCTCTCTCTCTCTCTGACGCATTCTTGAGTGAATAAATGTACATGCGTACGTGCGTGTGTCTGTCTGTCTGTCCGTCTGTCAGCTGCGTGCGGTGTGTGTGTGTGTGTGTCTGTCTGTCTGTCCGTCCGTCTGTCTGCTGTGTGCGTGCGTGGTGTGTGTGTGTGTGTGTGTATGCATATTTATGTATCGTCAGCTGATTGCAGCAGGCGCCTCGCGTAAACACCCGCGTAACGGGTGAGTGGTCCGCCCCTGCCTGTCTCTTGTACTCGACTCACGATACGCTACCTATTTTCCTTTGTATTTTGAAAACTAAGCTCCGGAAAAATTTTTGGCAAAGGAAAAGTTGTCTTAGAATACGCTTAGGAATATGTCTCTTTAAGGACATACGCTTATTTTGAATCACCCTGTATATATATATATATATATATATATATATATATATACACTACCGTCGGAAAGTTTTGCAACACCCTCCAAAAATGAGTTTTCCGCGAATTTTTGGTATATTAAGTCAAATTAATATGGAAAATAAATGTAATTATAAATTATTACTTAGTTTTCACCTAATCAAAGGGATATATTATTTTCCAGACATGTAATTTGTACTCGTAAAAGGAGCAAACAAAAAAGTAGGCTTAAAAATTTTTAATAAAATGAAATAATCAAGTGGGTCATGAAAAGTTGCCGTTTTCGTATTGCTATAAGCATAAGTGTTGTCTGATAACGAGAATTAGGCGCGTTGGTGGAAGGATGCCTCGATTGTGTGAAGAAGTAATCAAGAAGAGAGGTGGCCATATTGATGAGTCTGCTGTTTAAATTAAAAATATTTTTTGAGCTTTTTGTTAATCATTTTTAGTAGTATATACATAAATAAATACAACTTTTCATAAAAAGCTTATTACATTTCTTTTATTATTGCGGAAGCTATAGGAGCTTAAATTGGTTTTTTGGAGGGTGTTGCAAAACTTTCCGACGGTAGTGTATATTCGCTGAGCGCGTCTTCTCACTTTAATTCTCACTTATATCTCTTTACCAAAAACCTTAACTAACAATAACGCTTAACTGAATATACTTGTATGAATATTATAAGTTCGTAAAATTTCTAAGTTTTCTCGAATACGCCGGAGCGCGTCTTCTTGCTTTAAACTCTCGCTTCTTTCTGTCGACATTTTTCGCTCCGCTCGGTAAGCTGCAGCGGATTTTCGAGCCTTCGATTTTTTAACGTGGTGGGGTGTACATAAAGTAGGGAGTACGCTCTTAAATGTAAAAGGTAACAGGTGGGAAATCGTGACGTACGACTCTACGTCATGTTAACTTACATCAGCCTGGTGACGAATAGTTTAGTAAATTAAAATTGCAACCTGAGTATTTTTCTTGTCTTATCTGCCAGACGTTTTGGCGTCTCGCAACTTTTAATTCAACAATTTTGCGTCGTAGTATGAAGCGACAAGAATTATTGAGACTTATTAACTTTGATAAAAGGTGAAATGAATATTTTTTCGTCAAGGCTGTTACAAGTGAATAATAATGTTAATTTATTTGTATGTGTACGACGTGAATAAATTAGAAATTTGCATTAAGCATTAGCAATAGTATGAGATATATAACGTTGCATAAAATGACAAAAGAAATTAATGATAGAGTACAGCATATGTATATAGTAATAATAAAAGGAGTAATTTAATTAAAGAAAGATATTCAGAATAATTTTATGAAGCGTGGTATATAGTAAGATCATTAGACAATGGTGCTAACAAAGAGATGGAATTTTAACAAAGACATAGAAATTGCGTGTGTAGGAGGGAGATAGTTTAATTGAATACGGTATATGAGTAATAATGCGTTAGACAAGGTAAGTTTAATAGAATTACGCATAGTAACAGTGCATTAGCAATAGAATATAATTTTATAAGAGTGCGAGAAAGTAAGTTTAATAAAAAGAAGCGTAGATAGTTATACGTGCAAGACAAAGACAGTTTAATAAAAAGCAAGGCACTTGGAGGATTAAGCTTTGGTCCATAAGACATACGAGTAAGACAGAGATAGTTTAATAAAGTTAGAGTGAGTAGGTTTAATGCAGAGATAAGATTTAATATTTTTCATATATGGTATAGGGAACGTGTGTGTAAGACAAGGATAGTTTAATAACTCCCTCGTGGATGCCACCTTGTTGTGGTGAGGGGGCTTAGGGAGGGACTCTACTGATCCGTCGGACCAGTGGTGATAGGTTCCTACCTACACTGCTGATCCGATGGGGAAGAGTCCTTCCTGACTAAGAGCATCCAAGGAGCCCGGCTTCCCTCTAGGGACTTGTCCCATTGTCGGTAGGGGAAGGTAACCCTGACTTCAAATCCCGGTGGTCTGGCACCGTTAGGAGTGGTTTTCTAACCACTCCACCAGACTAGAGGAGTAAACCTCGATAAAAAAATCCGGGGAACGGCCTCGTTAGCCCAGTGGGGCAGCCGGGGGAGGAGGGACACCTCGGTAAAAAACCTATAGAGACGGAAAACTTCGAATCAAACCCGGGGCTTGGTCGACCTCGTCAGCACGCCGGTGTTCCGGCATAGTGACCCGTGGAAGGTTAACCACGTTAAATAATCCCGGGCAGGTCGGGCTCGTGAGCCAGGTGGCGGCAACCGACCTAGGAGAAGGTTACTCCGAAATAAAACCGAATCTATTCTATACATGATGGACACAGATAATGAAGTTAACGTACCGCAGCAGATGCTCGGATCATCAGCTGCCGGTGATGTGGGGGATATTGTCCCAGTCCCCTCATCATCGTCATCGTACGATGGGCTAGCAGGACCGTTGTCGACGAGCGACTCTGCCAAACAGGCTATCGTCAAGGTTTCGCTGGAACGCATTGATGTGGATATGCAGAAACTTAGAAAGAAGGGCTCCAAGGGGAAGGCCTCGAAGGCATCGAAACAAAAAATGCCACCCCCTTGCGGAGACAACCAGGCGGCGTCCTATATGAATGTCACACAGGATGATGTGGCTTCGGTAGCCTCTCCCTCCGTGGGATCCTCTCGCCGAAGCTCATTTAACTCGGTAAGTGGTAATACTCCCCTCTTAGAGAGGAAGAGGAGGAAGTGTACCGCTCCCAGCGATGAGGAAGAAGAGGAGGAATGCGCTCAAATGTCTGCCGAAATGGAGGATGGTCTAGCAATGGATTTGTGGTCAACTCCAGACATCGCGGCCCAGCTCTGCGAATGGCTGCAGAAGATAGAGGAGTGCCGGATAAAATCCTCAAACCTTAATGGTAAGTTAAGCGGTATCATTAGAAGGAATGTTTACCGCGCAATCATCGGAGTACAGACTTTAAGCAGACGGGCCTCTGAGCAAGGTGATCCAGCGTTCACCAAGATGAGGATCCGGGATCTTCAGGTAGAAAATGACCGTCTAAAAGAAGATAAGAAACTTCTGAAACATGAGGTGGAAAGACTTAAGTCTAGGCCACTTTCTCTACCTAGTGCAGACCCTTCTCCAAGCAATTTGCGTGTGGAAGTCCCTACCCTTGAAACGGGTACGGAGGTAGAATTTGAGGAGGTAACGGCCCCTCCGGTTATTAGGCCTTCCATTCGAGGGGATTCTAAGGTCATCGAGGGAGAGAAACGATTGGTTATGAGGAAAACTCCTGCCCTCATCTCCTCCATGAAAGGGAAACCCCCCTTTTCCCCTCCTAAAAAACGGAAAACTAGGAAAGACACTTCACTGGACAATGACGATAAAGAAGATAAGATTCTTCAGATCGTACATGGGTTTGCCAGGAATTTGATTGCTGCCATAGGGGGGATGGCATCTAATGTTGCACCTACACCTGGGAAAAGAAGGGTTGGGATTAGAGATGTTTCTGAACATAAACCTAAAGCTAAAACTAATCCTAGACAGGGGAAAGGAAACAGCCGTGCTGACCCTGGACCCAGCTATTCTGGACGAGACTCCTCTAGGAGCCGTGGAACGGATTTTAGACAAACAGCTTCGGCTGCTAATCACGGAGGGCCGGTCAAACCCCTAAATAATAATGATGAGAAGGATTGGACTACAGTCTCCAATGAGCGAGCTAGGAAGTCCAAAGGTTTAAGGTCCAGGAATAAAGTGGTGACGAATAAACCACAACTGCCGAGGCCTCCTAAAACCTCGGCAGTCTCTATCTTTGGCGGACCGGATGGTGTCCTCTCCTATGCGGAGATTATGAAAAAGGTCAGGACAGACATCTCTTTAAGAGACATTGGGATAGTTGACACGACGCTCAAGAAATCAGCCACGGGAGGATTCCTGGTTGAGATTTCAGGGGATCCCACGGCTGAGAAGGCCGACAAGCTGATGGGTCGTATTAAGGACCTAAATCTAGCGGGAGTCACGGTTACTAGGCCGATCAAAAGGACCGAAATTAAAGTCGTGGGTCTAGACGACTCGATTTCACCGGAGGAACTTTGCTCAGTGATAGCAGACCTCGGCTGTGATGTGAAGGATGTGAAGTGCAGCTCCTTCAGGTTGCTACGTAATGGTCTCCGTATGGCGTGGGTGCATTGCCCCACTGCGGTGGCCAATACTGTTGTTAAGAAAGGTAAGCTCAAGATCGGCTGGACCAAGGCCAAGGTGGAACTTGTCGCCAAAAAACCCATTCAATGCTTCCGATGCCTGGCTAGGGGACATACAAAACCATGTTGTCCAGACACTAAGGACAGGAGCAACCTGTGTTACAGGTGCGGAGAGCCTAATCATAGGTCGGACTCCTGCTCTAAGCCTATTAAGTGCCCCATTTGTTCTGAAAGAGGCCTTAAGGCCGATCACAGAGCGGGCAGTATCTCTTGCCCTCCCTGCCCTCCACGTGCAGCTGCAAGGAGGACCCCACCCGCTCAGGAATCTCGGGCACAGCTGTTAGAAAGTCTGGAAGACTCTAGGATGGATACGGAGGGTTCGGACTTATAATGGACATAATACAAATAAATACGAACCATTCCAGGGGATCCCAGGACCTGTTAGACAAGGTTATGGAGGATCCGAATATTGTGTTGGCCATTGTTTCTGAACCTCATTCGGTTCCTGCTAGGCCTGACTGGGCCTCCTCCCCGGAGTGCCCCCCCTTGGCGGCTATTAGGTGGAGGTTTGGGGGCGGATATTTACCCTGCTCTCGCCTCGAATCTGGTCCAGGTTTTGTTGCGGTACTGTGGGGTGACATCCTTGTTGCTAGCTGCTATTTCCCTCCTAGCTGGCCTACGGGCGAGTTCCTACGGGCCCTGCAAGAATTAGGTTATTTAATTCGTAAACATACTAGCTTGGGGAAGCAAGTCATCCTAGCGGGAGACTTTAACGCGAGGTCCAGGAGTTGGGATCGTCGCGCTCCGAACTGCTCCAGGGGCAGGTCTTTGTCAAGCTGGGCGGCGGGTTTAGATTTACATTTGATCAACGACCACTCCGTAGCAACTTGTGTTCGGCCTCAGGGTATGTCGGTTATCGACCTCACCTGGGCCTCCGGTGGACTGGCGGCCAGGATTGCGAGATGGGAAGTCTTGGAAGATGAGTCCCTGTCGGATCACAAGATGATTCGCTTTACTGTAGATGGGAGTTGTAAACCTAGGGAGGACTCCAAATATTACTTTCCGGCTTGGAATCGACGGAAACTAAATGAGGATTTCCTGATGGCGGCGGCTATTTTTCATTCGTGGTCTTTTGTTGAAGATACGAATCTGAAATCCAGCATCCGCTGGCTTGGATCATCGCTGAAGAACATTGCAGACATGGCCATGCCACGTATCCGGCGTGGAACCTTCCCCACACGTGAAGTATACTGGTGGAATGAGACCATTGCCACCCTTCGCAAAAGGTGTAAACACCTATATAGAAGATGGTTCAGAGTACGCTCCAGATCTAGAACCAACAATCAGCTCATCATAGACAGGCTGGCGGAAGAATACCGCGTTGCGAGAAAACTTCTCAGACTAGAGATAAAAAAAGCGACGGAATCCGCATGGAAGGAGCTCTTAGGAACGATAGATTCAGATCCGTGGGGATTACCATATCGTCTGGTTTTGGGGAAACTTAGACCTTATTCCCCATCCATCACTGAGATCTTACCTCCGGAGAGGATTTCCAGCATCCTAGACTCTCTTTTCCCTTCTCAGAGTAGTCCGCCGACTGTTGGTCCGGAGGTAGCGTGGGATCAGGAATTCAGGATCTCGTCAACTGATGTCCTTGAGGCTCTCTCCCGGAGGCTCCAGGAAGGCTCCTGGCCCTGATGGGATCCCGGGGGAGGTGGTTTCTCGGGCTGGAAGAATCCTAGCGGAGCAATGGGCTTTGGTTTTAACCTCTTTGCTGAGATCGGGATACCTCCCAAATAAATGGAAAACGGCAAAAGTAGTCCTCATCCAGAAAAGAGATGGCCCTAGGGAGGACCCTTCTCTGTATAGGCCAATCTGCCTTATCCCGGAAGTTGCTAAGGTTTTCGAGCGTGTTCTGAACCGAAGAATCGTCTCATTTCTTGAAGGCTCACATGGTCTAGCCGAGGCCCAGTACGGCTTCCGCAAGAATAGATCGACAATCGATGCGATAGTGGACGTTAAGTCTTGGGTGGACGAAGCCACAACATCAGGCTTGGTACCGGTTGCGATTAGTCTAGACATTAAAAATGCTTTTAACAGCATCCCCTGGGTTCATATTGTTTCGGCTATTACATCTAGCGGACTTCCTCCTTATTTAGGCAGGATCATCCGGAACTACCTAAGTAGACGGCGAATTGTTTATACCGATAGATTTGGTCATAAGCAAGAAAGGTCTGTGGTCTGTGGTGTTCCACAGGGTTCGGTACTGGGCCCCACCCTGTGGAACTTGGCCTATAATGTTACCTTGCAGACGCCACTGCCATTGAATTGTCGAGCAGTATGTTACGCCGACGATACACTGCTCCTGGCTCGGGATCGGAATCTATCTAGAGCGGTCGCTTTGGCGGAATTGGGCCTCTCGACATTGGTTAACACCATCGAGGGTCTTGGCCTTCACATTGCAGCCAACAAGACCGAGGCCATGGTTTTTGGGCCCGCTGCAAGGGACTTTGAACACTGCTCTCTGTTTATTGGAGGGAACCTGGTTTCATTTAAACTGACCATCAAATATCTGGGCCTTTACTTGGACCCGAAATGGGATTTTGGGCAGCATTTCTCGGTGATCCTTCCGCGGGTTAGAGGCCATGTCCTCTCACTCAGGCGGGTGATGCCCAATCTGAGGGGTCCCCGGGAATCGTGCAGGAAACTGTTTGATGGGGTCCTTCTATCTATCTTGATGTACGGTGCCCCAGTTTGGGCGGAGGCTCTTTCCAAGAACAGAAAACTTCTAGAGGAAGTACAAAGAACAAAAAGGCAGATTGGTTTAAGAGTTTGCTCCGCTTACTGTACCGCTCCTCGTGTTGCAGTAGCATTACTAAGCCGCCAAATTCCGGTTGATATCCTCGCCAAAAAGTACAGGGACACGTACTTATTTACTAAGAGGAGCCTCAGTTTGGGCATAGTTTTATCTCCCTCCTCGAAGTGCAAACTCTTCGCTGAGGCGCAGGACAGGGCGGTCGCTGCTTGGAGAAGGCAGCTAGAGTCTAACAACTACGGACACGGGCAGCTTACCAGGGAAGCGATACTCCCCTCGCTCGAGCAGTGGATGGGCAGAACGCATGGACAGGTGCACTTCCACCTGACGCAAATTTTGACCGGCCATGGTTGCTTTTCTGCATTTCTTTTTAGAATAAAAAGGGCCGAGTCTCCTGCTTGTGTGTTCTGCGGGGCTCCCCAAGACACTTCCGAGCACACCTTACGGTACTGTCCGGAGTGGGGGGACCATCGGGCGGCACTGCAAACTTTACTGGGTATTCAGGATCTGAGTCTCCGCAATGTGGTGACTAAAATCCTACAGGATATAACCAAATGGGAGGCTTTTTCTGCCTTCTGTGTAAAAGTAATGCGACGGAAAGAAGAGGACGAGAGATCTCGACAGGCTGAAAGGAATAGAGGGGAAAATGTGGCCCGAAATGTGAGGAGACGTCGTCCCCCGCCGCAACCGCCACCTCCCCTCCCCCCTCACAGTAGCTAGGATTAGGATTATATATTTTATTATTATTCCAATAGGTTAGGTTAAATTTAGGATAGGACATATATGTTTATACATAAAGTACTTCAGGCCGATTTGGGTGGGGTCAGATCGAGGCTTGTGTTGGCTTATGCTGCCTGGTCCTACGCGCTGTTCTGCCGGCGTGCTCTCACGCCGATAGGCCTGCGCCTGGGCCTGGTTGGCTGGGGTCATCTCTGCCTGGTCTCTTGACTCATACTCTCTTTATAAGGTATTATGTTGGCTTGGTGTTGTTTTCTCTGATACCTATTAAGATACTTACCTGTTAAGATACTTATTTGTTAAGATACTTACCTGTTAAGATACTTATTTGTTAAGATACTTACCTGTTAAGATACTTACCCACATCATCATTGGTAATTGTGCCGGGTTCGTTCTGATAAAATTCATTTACTTGCCTTTTTTTTTTTTTTTTTTTTTTTTGATGACGAGGGGGAAATCCTTTATGGATACCCGAGGGGTTCGGGGGAACCCCTCGGGTTATGTGGGAGTCTCCCTATTTAACGGGCATACCCACTAAAACCCCCCCGGGTCAACGATCTCGGCCCTTATGAGAGGGGGAGAGGAATCACCTAAAGGCATGCTTCTCTCCCCCTCTCGGGCTGGCCTGCACGGATGAGGTCCGTGCAGGCCTCTTCCCGTAATTTGGAGGAGGAGCCGTGACCAACGGCTCCTCCTCCACCACGCTGGGGGGGATCGGCGCGACCGGGAGCCCCCGCTCCCGGCCGGCCGGTAGTACTCCCCCCCAGTCCCCCCCGGATGTTAGGAGGGGGGACCCACACAACCCCCCGATGTTATGGGGGGTAAGGAGTGGCTGGAGGCTAACTGCCCCCAGCCACCCTTACATTTGAACTTTGGCCCCCCGCTTCTTCTTCTTCTTGGGGTGGAGGTCCGGTGGGGGAAGAACCTCCCCCTCCTTCCACCCCTCGACGAAGAAGCGGTTGGCCTCTAAAGTATAGCCGGGAGGGGGCTTAAATTCATACACATCAATACACCATGATCCATACACCAAAAATTATGTTCTTATCACTAATGATGTACAAGGTGATTCCACACGTTAATGAAATACTGCTATTGGCTTGATATTTGCTTCATTGTAACTCTATAATGATTAACGATACGTGGGATGACTTTATGTATTGATTAATTAAACCAAGCGTTAGTAATTAAGCAGGATAAGGTGAATAATCAATTAAACGTTATATCTTCCGTTAAAACTTTCATTTATTCAAATCTTATATACATTATTATTTCAAAACACGGAAGCGAGTTGATTGTTGACCGTTGTTACGTCCTGGTCGGTCTGATACCTTCCTGGGGACGAGGTATGCCGCCGTTGTCCGCGGTCGTTGCGTCTGCGCGGTAACGGAGGCACGTTGCGCTCGTGCGCTCGAGCGTGCGTTAGGGTAAAGGAGCGTCCACACTGTCCCGAGTCCTTTATAATTCGATTTAGGGCGCACTGAACGGCGGATCGTCGTGGCCGAGCGGTTAACCGGAACGATCGGGCGCGTTGAGGGACCTGAGTACTCGGCGCGTGGCGGAATTGGGAGGAGAACGAGGGGATAATAAGAAAGAGAAAACAAGAAATTAATTTGTCATCCTTATTATTTATTCGAGGATGATTACTTCGTGGTTATAGTCGTCTTTCGTCACCAGGTTAATACGCAAGGGTGGCGACGGTGTTTCTATATTTATAATCCTCGGCTTTTGCCGGCGAAGCCGTTCGTATACGATTTCGATATCGTCGTTTAAATATGGTTTAGGGTGGTGCAGTCGTTCATATATAATTTGCACGTCGTCATCTTCAGGGGGAATCAGTCGCTCGAATTCCCGCTGGATGAGGTCAGGATCTGGTGCTGGATGAGCCCTTGCGGTGTAGAGCCACTTGAGGGCTCGTCTCAATTGGCGGACTCGGCCGGACCGACGGGAACGCCCCATGAGCTAATAAAACGAGCCATTGTGATTAGAAGTCACCAACAGTACTGTGTGTTCAAGACAGTACAAATACGTATTCGGAACGCCCCTTGGCGAAGGCGCGCGAGGAAGTTTGGATAACAGTACGCCCCTTGGTGAAGGCGCGCTACCTGGATGGGTGAATCAGTCACTGTCGGTTACTCAACTCGTTAATTAGTCACAATTACAACGCGAAGAAGGGATTGCTTGTTCCACTATTTTTCAGATTCGGTCTCCGATCTATAAGATTGGTACTTACCGTGATTGCGGCGACACCCGGTATACCTTTTTTTTTTTTTTTTTTTTTGATGACGAGGGGGAAATCCTTTATGGATACCCGAGGGGTTCGGGGGAACCCCTCGGGTTATGTGGGAGTCTCCCTATTTAACGGGCATACCCACTAAAACCCCCCCGGGTCAACGATCTCGGCCCTTATGAGAGGGGGAGAGGAATCACCTAAAGGCATGCTTCTCTCCCCCTCTCGGGCTGGCCTGCACGGATGAGGTCCGTGCAGGCCTCTTCCCGTAATTTGGAGGAGGAGCCGTGACCAACGGCTCCTCCTCCACCACGCTGGGGGGGATCGGCGCGACCGGGAGCCCCCGCTCCCGGCCGGCCGGTAGTACTCCCCCCCAGTCCCCCCCGGATGTTAGGAGGGGGGACCCACACAACCCCCCGATGTTATGGGGGGTAAGGAGTGGCTGGAGGCTAACTGCCCCCAGCCACCCTTACATTTGAACTTTGGCCCCCCGCTTCTTCTTCTTCTTGGGGTGGAGGTCCGGTGGGGGAAGAACCTCCCCCTCCTTCCACCCCTCGACGAAGAAGCGGTTGGCCTCTAAAGTATAGCCGGGAGGGGGCTTAAATTCATACACACCTCCCGACCCCTCCACATTCGTGCACCGGCCAAAGTACTCGGGAACCGCAACCAGGCTGTTGCACCTGAGATCCCATTCAGGGTTCTCAGCAGCAACAGTCCCGGCCGCTTCCTCCCAAATTAGCAGGCCGGTGCCCTTCCTACCACGGGGAAGGTGCTCCGCGATAAAATGAATAGCACCCCCCGTCGACCAGTGATACGCGCACAAGCCCTGCGCGATCAAAGGGTCCCGCGCCCTTACCGCCCCCACCACCCGGTCCCAAACCTGACGGCAGAACGGGTGGGGGGGGCTGCAAGACGGGTAGACCGTGCCGACCTTCAACAAGGGAGGGCGGAAGCGGAGGGTCATGAAGATGATCCCCAGCTCCAAGCCCACTGTCTCCAGATAATCTGCTGGAGCCTTCGTCACCGTTGTGGCCACCACCTGAGTGGTGGCCAAGGGGGCATTGTCCTGAGAGGACTCCGCCCCCTTCTCCTCAACGGCCAGCCTCGTAAGGCTGACTACTGGGAGGAGGCGGGAGAGCTTAGCGTCAGCTACTCCCGCCTCCTCCCCGACATCCGAGATAGGGGGGGAATTCTTCTTCCCCCCCTTCCCTCTTTTCCTTTGGGGAAGGGGAGATTCCTCCCCTCCCTTCTTTCCTTCATCCACCTCCATGGGCTCCCCAGATAGGGAGTCCATGGAGGGCAAGCTCACCACGGAGGCCACCCCCGGGCCGGCAGCAAGGCCGACCTCGGGGAGGACCTCCATGGGTACATTCGCCTGGGAGGGGGTCGCCTCAACCTGAGGCGGAGGCCCCTTCCCAGGAACAGCCAGGGAGGCGGGTAAAGCCCCCCTCCCCTCCTCGCATACAACCGAGGGAGGAGGTGAGACCTCCTCCCCGGGAACAACCAGGGAGGGGGGTGAAGCCCCCCTCCCCGCCTCAGGTACAACCGGGGAAGGGGGTGAAGCCCCCTTCCCCTTCCTCCTCTTCCTCCTCCCTCCCCCGCGACGGGGAGGGACCACGGGGCACCCAGTCCCGCCAACGCGGTGACGGGCGGGTAGCCCCGCGTCGGCACACAAAGGGCAGTGTGCAGCCGGTGCTGCACATGCCCCAACGTGGTGCCCGTCCCCGCCGCACCGGAGGCAAGAATTGCCCCGGTCGACAGCAGACGGACACCACCTGCGAATATGCCCCCGCCCCAGGCACTTGAAGCACCTGGGGGGGGCATTTACCTCCGGGGAGGTCTGCGTCCCGACAGAACGGGACGCAGGCCTCCCCACGCCTCGAGCCACCGAGGCGTAGGACCGCGGTCCTACGCCTCCCTGACGGCTCGGGGGGACAAAACCCCCCGAGCACGAACACCTCTTATTAGAGAATTCCTCCTCTAAAAAGAGGAGGAACCTCTCAAGAATCCTCCAGACCGCGGTCTGGAGGAAGCCGCCGCACCCCGCAGTAGCGGAATAGTGCGGGGGGCCTGCGTCGCACCCCCCGCACCGCCCGTCGTCCGATGACGACACGGGAGGGGCCGGGACACTACCCCCCCCGCGCCGACCCCTGGGGCTCCGGGACCCCTGGGGTGGTAAGTTTGATCTACTATTTTTCATCTCTTCATAAAATGTAATTTTTTTACATGGTTGTCTTCCATGGGGGGGTTAATTCGGAGCCCCCCTCTCCTAGGCCGGTTGGTATAACCCACCTCACAAGTCCGGCCTACCCGGGTTTTTTGACATGGTTTTCCTTCCATGTGTGAGCTCTTAGACCCCTGGGATCTCTCCCAGGGGAGCCCCTCCACCACGGCAAGGTGGCTCACAACGGAGGGGTCATTTACTTGCCTGGTACTCTCGTGGAAGTGTGCTGGACGTAGTGTCCGTCTTGGTTACTCCTTCCTTATGCACATACACACACATAAATACCCGATCTTTAAGATGACCTCCCTGTATGGAGGGACACTATGGGGGAGCATTGAAGTCATGCTAACGCGATCCGATGACTCCCCCACATATAGGTTAGGATGTATGCACATGGAGGGGGGGTTTTAGCCGGTAGGCGATGTTCATGCATGCCCTCCTGGGGGTATGTATGTGCATCGAATCCGGCACTACCCCGGGGTACGGGCCCCGGGGCGTCTTTAGAAGATTTCCCCCCCTCCCGCAAAAAAAAAAAAAAAAAGGATAGTTTAATAAAGTAAAACAAGAATAGTTTAATAAACCAATAAAATATTTAGTGGGCCAAATTATTCGTCCATAAGCATCATGTATAAGACGAAGATAGTTAAATAGAGTAAGAGTGAATACGTTCAATACAAAATTCGGTTTGGAAAATATCCTTATAATATATAAGAAAAAGGTAAAGGTGGGTGTGTTCGATAATTCATATGTAAACCATGCATAAGAGGGAAAGACATTATATTAAATTATATAAGACCAAGTAAAAATTTTCAATAATTTTAACAATTGAATAAAGAGAATAATTTAATAAAATATGGTTTAGAATATATGTAAATGTCACGTCCCCACCCAAAAAATTCAAAACTTATTAATCGTTGCAATCATGTATAATCCCATCGTTCATATTCTAGTTAAAGCTATATTTATATAACTACTATCAAGTATCCCACTGCTTACGTACTATATTCATGATAATTACGGGAATATTATTAAGTTACTCATATTCAGTAATCAATATTACTACTCCAATCACGCTTATTCTACCGGTTCAATCGCTTAAATTCTATATATCAATTTTACTAAAAACAAATTCACTATATTTTATAATTTTTATACATCTAATAATCCCACTATTTTATCGCTATCTACATACGTTATTTTAAGTAAACAAATAGAAAGACAAAGTTAAACTTCCCCAAATTGCTGGAGAGATATAACCTCACCGCCACAAACTCGTATCCCTATAATACTGACCGCCGGTAACCTCAAATTCTACATTACCGACAGCCGATAAAACAGTTCTTTACCACAGATAAGTTACCATAAGTCGGTAAGGAAGATTTTCTTTTTATCAAGAGAGCGAAGAAACCCTACTTTATCACCTACTACATATATTTGATAAAAATTCTTACGTAACTCATCAATAAAATATTAGATAGTTCAAAACTGAATGACACCTATATAAGTCGAAAGACCTTTTTTTTTGGTAACAAAGAGGAAACCTTTTATAGGTACCCTAGGGACTCTGGGGGGTACCATAGGGTTATGTGGGACTCTCCCGAGGGACAAGTCCCCCGGGCCTACCCACTAAAACCTCTCCGGGGTGCCTTTCCTTGGCCCATAGTGAGGGGGAGCAGGGTATCGCCATGAGGCATTCGTCCTGCTCCCCCGGGCGTGGCCGCTAACGGCCCCTGCAGGGAGAGAGGGCAGATACCCCTACCTTCCCACTGCCTATGTAAGCTGTATACTGGGGAAGGTCCGGCACCCCGGAACCTTCCTCGGCCCCGATGTTAGTGGGGGGTGGAGTCGGTCAGGATCCCCAGCTCCTGACCGACCCCCCACGGGTAATTACTGGGGGGGAGACGTGAAAGCCCCCCCCAGTCGATGCTCGCCTTTTCTTCTTTTTCTTTTTCTTTTTCGCTTCTTCGCCGCACTGGGCGGGTCATCGGAAGGGGAGGGGGAGAGTGTTGAAACATCCTCCTCCTCCACCTCCTCCCCAAACCCGGCCGCGAAGAAGCGGTTTCTCTCCACGTCCAGCCTCTCGAGGCTGACAATGGGGCAAAGGCGGGTCAACTTGACGTCTTTTTCCGCCTTCCCCCCAACTTCCTCCACCACCCTTTTTTTTGTTATTGGGGGGGAAATCCTTTATGGATACCCGCGGGGTTCGGGAGAACCCCACGGGTTATGCGGGACTCTCCGGCAAGTCAAGAAAGGGACTTGCCGGCATACCCACTAAAACCCCCCCGGGTGACCTTTTCTAGCCCATAATGAGGGGGAGCAGGGTATCACCATATGGCATTCGTCCTGCTCCCCCCAGACTCGGTCATCGCTGGCCTCTTCCCGGGGGAGGGAATGTAAGAACACTCCCTCCCCAAAAATTGTATACCACGCCCGGGGAAGGCCGGGTCACCACCGACCTTCCCCCGCCCCCCAGATGTTAAGAAGGGGGGCCGTCCCCGGGTGTTGATGGGGCAAGAGGCAATTGGGGGCCTCCGCCATCAATTACCTCTTTTTCTTCTTCTTCCTCTTAGGGTGAAGGTCTGTTGGGGAAGGAGGGCCCTCCCCCGCCTTCAACCCCAAGAAGAATCTATTGGCCTCAAGGCGGACGTCGGGGGGCGCCTTGACGGCATTTACCCCCGACGCCCGCGTTGAGGCCACTTTAGGGCGCCGATATTGTGGGGGAACCGCCGTCACATGGCAGCGGAGCTCCCAACCTGGGTGCTCCGCCGCCAATTTTGTGACGGCGCCCCTCACAACATTTACGCTGTCGGCGCCTTGGGGGAGGACCGTGGAATCAAAATTGATGCCCGTGTCCCCCCTCTTAATCATGCGGAGACCCCCAGCGAGAATGGGGTCTCTGCGTTTAACCTCCTGTAGGACCGTCCCCCACAGCAGATCATGGTGCGGGTGCTCGATACATTTAATGACGTCATCCCAGGATCGGACGTCCCTATAGGCAGGGCGGTGGAGGAGGGAGAAGGAGACGGGTCTCCCCCCACCACCCCCACCCCCGGACGCCGATCCCGGGAGTGACAGAGCACCCTCCTTATCGGTCACCCTCTCAAGGGTGACCGTGGGGAGGAGACGGGAGAGTTTTAAGTCTCCCGCCACCCCCCACACTCTCCCCCCGACTTGGGGCACACAAAGGTAACACCCGGCCGAGGAGCCCTTTTCTTTTGGGGGGGGGGGAAATTTCTCCCCCACCTCACTCCCCGCCTCCACGGGGGAAGGGGGGAATTTTCCCCCACACCTCCACCCACTTTGGCGGGGGGAAAGGGGACTGCTCCCCCTCCTCCCCAACATCCTTCTCCATGAGAAGGGAGGATTTCTCCCCCCTTCCCCCATCCATCTCCGTGGGAGGAGGGGGAATTGCTCCCCTTCTTCCCCATCCCTCTCCATGGGGAAGGGGGTGGATTTCTCCCCCCTTCCACTTCCACCTCCATGAGCTCTCCAGAAGGGGAGCCCACGGGGGCAATATCACCCGCCTGGGGAGGAGACATCCCGCCTGGAGACGGGGGCCCCTCCCCAGGTGCCTTAGAGGGGGGACAGTCCCCCCTCCCCTTTTCTTCCTCTTCCTCCTTTTCCCTCTCCCTTTGCGGGGAGGGACAATCGGGCACCCGCCCCCACCGATACGGTGGGAGGCGGGAAGCCCCTCTTCCTGACACTTTGGGCAGTTGCGGCCTTAGCCGCACACTGCCCCACCAAGTGTCCCTCCGCCCCGCAGCGGAGGCAAACCCCGCTGCGGTCAACGGCGGAGGGACACCACCTCCTAATGTGCCCCTCCCCAGGCACCTAAAGCACCTGGGGGGGGCACCTACCTTCGGGGAGGTCTCCGCCCCATTCGTCTTGTGAGACGCAGGCCTCCCCCTCCTCTAACAACCGAGGTGTAGGACCCGGAGCAAGTCCGAGGCCCTACGCCTCCCGTACAACTCGGGGGGGCGAGCCCCCCCGAGCACATACACCTCCTACTTGGCTCCTCCTCCTCGAGAAGGAGGAGGAGTCCAACTAAGACATCCCGGACTAACGTCCGGAGTGCCTCACCGCTCCTCGCAGTCGCCCTGTAGTGTGGGGCGCCTGCGGCGCACGCCCCACACCGCCCGTCGTCTGATGACGACATGGGGGGGCCGGGACACTACCCCCCCCCCCACGCCGGCCCCTGGGGGTCCGAATCCCCTGAGGCGGTAAACTACAATTCTTTATACTGTCCATCATCCATAATATTGTAATTTTTTAACGTGGTTGTCTTCCACGGGAGGTTACTTCGGAGACTCCACTCCTAGGCCGGCTGGGATAACCCTCCTCACGAGCCCGACCTGCCCGGGTTTTTTAACATGGTTTTCCTTCCATGTGTGCGCTCTTAGACCCCTGGGATTTCTCCCAGGGGAGCCCCTCCACCACGGCAAGGTGGCGCACAACGGAGGGGTCCTTCACCACCCCTTTTTTTTTTGTTCACCCAGGGGAAATCCTTTATGGATACCCGAGAGGTCCGGGGGGACCTCTACGGGTTATGTGGGACTCACCGGAGGGGAAAGAAGTTCCCCTCCGGCATACCCACTAAAACCCCTGGGGGTGACCATCCCTAGCCATTATAGAAGGGGAGCTGGGCATCACCAATGGCATTCATCCAGCTCCCCTTCTGGCTTGACCTCCAAAGATGGAGGCCTCAATCTCGGGGGGAGGGAGTGCCAGGGTCTCGTAATAGCACTCCCTCCCCAGTATTAAAATACTCTAAACTGGGGAAGGCCGGGTCACCTCGACCTTCCCCCGCCCCCCCTAAGATGTTAAAGGAAGGGGGGGGCGCCCCCTGGTGTTGATGGGGCAAGAGGCAGTTGGAGGCCCCCGCCTCCAACTACCTCTTCTTTTTATTCTTTTTCTTCCCCCTCCCGCAGCCCCGGAGGAAGTAGAGGGTGAGGGGAAGGTTTTCTTCTCATCCTCACCCCGGGACTCAACCGCGGGGGGGGGGATTTACCGCACGCCGCAGATGCGGCTGGGGAGCTTTCGCACAAAAATGGGCAACCTCCTCCAGCACGCGATCTGCGGCATATCTTCTCACCGGGTGGAGGAGGGCCTCAAAGCGGAGAATTGTCTCCGCTAGGGCCACCTCCGCCACCCGGCGAAGCCTACTTAAGGGCTCCCTCCGCGCAAGTGCAAACTCGCAAACAATAGAAGGGGGAGAGGGCTCACAAACCCCCTCAAAAACTACTTTGAGGGGGACCCATTTCCCCAAAACCTCCACTCTGACTATCGCGTAGGGGGGGAGCCCGGTTAACTTGGCCTCCCCCCCTTTCCCGAGGGGAGGGATGACCCCCCCTCGACCTTGTCCGCCAGCCTCTCGAGGCTGACGGCAGGGAGGAGGTGGGAGAGTTTGACATCTCCCACCTCCCCCCTATCCTCCTTATTAACCTCTGCCGGCATCGAGCAGGCAGGGACTATCTCAAATGGAGGAGGGAGGGGTTCTCCCCCACCCTCCTCACCAACCTGGGGGAAGAATTTAACTCCCCCCCCACCTCCTCTGTCTCCATAACCTCCGACTGAGGAGGAGGCACCCCATCCGAGGACGGGGGCCCCTCCCCAGGTACCATAGAGGAGGAAGGGGATTGAATCCCCCTCCTCACTCTCTTCGGAAGGGGTGGGTTCTCCGGTGAGGGAGGACCCACCACCTTCAATATCTCCTCTTGGGGAGGAGACACCCCAACTAGCGGGGGCTCCTCCCCAGGTACCACCGGGGAGGGGGGTGAAGCCCCCCTCCCCTTCCTCCTATTCCTCCTCCCTCCCCCGCGACGGGGAGGGACCACGGGGCACCCGCTCCCACCGATACGGTGGCGAGCGGGTAGCCCCGCGTCGGCACACTGGGGGCAGTGTGCGGCCGGCGCCGCACACGCCCCCACATGGTGCCCGTCCCCGCCGCACCGGAGGCAGGAACTGCCCCGGTCGACGGTGGACGGGCACCACCTTCTGATGTGCCCCCGCCCCAGGCACTTGTAGCACCTGGGGGGGGCACTTACCTCCGGGGAGGTCTGCGTCCCGATAGAACGGGACGCAGGCCTCCCACCATATCGAGTAACCGAGGCGTAGGTCCTCTGGCCTACGCCTCCTGAACTGGCCTGGGGGGCGCACCCCCCAGGACAAGAGCACCTCCGTGTCGACTCCTCCAAATAACGGAGGAGTCCAACCAAGGCCCCCTGGAGCAAAGTCCAGAGGGCCTCACCGCTCCTCGCAGTCGCACAATAGTGCGGAGCGCCTGCGGGGCACGCTCCGCACCGCCCGTCGTCCGATGACGACACGGGGGGGGCCGGGACACTACCCCCCCCCCCCCCCCGCGCCGGCCCCTGGGGCTCCGAGACCCCTGGGGCGGTAAGTGTATCTTCGTAATAACCATTCTCATCCATAAAATGTAATTTTTTTACGTGGTTGTCTTCCACGGGAGGTTATATCGGAGACTCCACTCCTAGGTCGGCTGGGATAACCCTCCTCACGAGCCCGACCTGCCCGGGTTTTTTAACATGGTTTTCCTTCCATGTGTGAGCTCTTAGACCCCCAGGAGAGTTTCCTAGGGGAGCCCCTCCACTACGGCAAGGTGGCTCACAACGGAGGGGTCCTTCACCACCCTGGTAGGGGTGACGCCCTCCGCTGAGAACACGGGAGCCCCCCCCCAGGAGGCCAACCTCCTCGGACGGGAAGGATGCGACCCCGGAGGTCCGCACTGACGCGGACCCCCTTTTGGCCACCTCGATCCACGTAACTAGGGGGGAGAATCCTCCCCCCCACTCTCCACCACCTCCATGGGGGTCTCAGAAGAGGCCCCCACGGGTATCGACTCCACGGAGGCCACCACCGGGAGAGCAGAAACGCCCTCCCCAGCGGCGACCTCCATGGAGAGATCCACTCTGGGGGGCGTCCCAGGAGATGGGAGCGCCACCCCAGGCTCCTTGGTGGGAGTCTCCTCTCCCCCCTTGAATCTCCTCTTACGACCCCCCTTACGGGGGGGAACCACGGGGCACGTGGGCCCACCAATGCGGTGGGACGCCACGTGCCCCGCCTCCTTGCACGCCGGGCAGTGTGCGGCCTTCGCCGCACACTCCCTGACCAGATGCTCCTCGGCCCCGCACCGGAGGCAACAGGCACTCCGGTCAGCAGCCGAGGGACAGAACCTCCTGGTGTGTCCTCGCACCAGGCATCTGAAACACCTGGGCGAGGACACACCACCAGCCGAGGGGGTCTGGGTGCCCACCGTCCGTGTGGAATACCCAGACCTCCCTCCCCTCCTCACAACCGAGGCGTACGAAGAGCCTCCCCTCCGATGGTGCGCCACCTTGTCGTGGTGAAAAGGCTCCCCGGATTTTCCGGGGTCTAAGAGTGCACCAAGGTTTGGGCCGCTCCCGGGCCACTCGGACTTATTCCGAGGTCGGGGCCGGGGGCGGCGAAGTGTTGGATGGGTGCTCCCGACTGTCTGGGCTCCCCCCGCGGCCGGTGTTCCGGACGCGTGGGGGCCCTTGCAGGGGGAAATACCCTTCCTTCTCTCCCAACGGCTGCGGGATGCAGTCCTGCAGTACGCGTGAGGAAGGTGGAGGGATGGGCCGGTGGTGTTCCGGAACTCCCGGGCCCACCGGGCCGGGCCACCCCAGGCCGCTCGGACGTATTCCGAGGTAGGGCTGGGGTGGCGGTGGAGCCATTTTGGCTCGGGCCAGGACGGGGTCGATAGGCTTGGTTGCCAACCGTCCTAGGGGAAGGCCACCCCGAAAACAAACCACCCTTCTTATTTTTCATGAAAATGAACAAGGTAAAGAGCGGATTATTACTACTCCAGGGTGAACGGACACCCAGGAGTCGGCGAGAGAGGGGTATTGTCCCGGCCTCTCTCCCGTCGTCATCAGACGCCGGGCTACCGGAGGTGTGCACCGCAGACACCTCCGGGACAAATGCGTCTGCGAAGGGGTTCATACCCGTAGACCCCCCTCTCAGGTTGAGAGGGGGTGCTGACCATGATGAGGAGATGGAGACTCCTGCCTCTTCATCACCAGCTCCGGGACCATCGACACCCATGGTCCCAATGCAAGAGGATCGCATACCCTGTGTGATGCTAACGCGATCCCAGGTCCCGTCGGCAGTTTCCTCCATGGAGGACGTTTCGGGCTCCTTGTTGGCGCAGAGATCGGTTAAACGATCTCTGATCCCTGTCTCGGACAGAGGCAGTGTTAAGGGGTCAGGGAGCAAGAAGCGGGTGGTCAGGGAGACCAGATCTTCCTCCAGTGAGGGAGAGCTGGACTCTCGGGCCATCAAGGTTCCCAGGAGGGACTCCCGTGGTCGCAAGCCCAATGACCCGGCACACGCTGGGCAATTCACAAAGGAGGCGATCACGGACAGAAATAGGAAGCGGAAGGAGGATCAACTGGATGTAGTGGCCCTTCGGGCCATGGATCCTCGTTGCCCTCCTAGCAACTCTGCCTCCCGGTTGAAGAACTGGGAGGGCAAAATAAGGAAGGCCTCCGAAAATTTTCGGACGGCCACTCCCGAGGAGGTGGCCTGTCAATTAAGGGAGCGGGTCTCCTCCTTAAGAAAGATAACGGAGGCCTCCTCTGGTATTCGGGGGACCCTCCAGTCAGCACTGTTGGTCACGGCCTCGGAGCTCGAGGTCGGGATCGATGTGTTGATTCGAGGTAGTGCCAGGGGATTTTACGACCCCGTGGCTGGTCGCGCTCCGTCCCCCGCCAATAGCAGGGTGGACGAAGTTATGGAGGCCAATAGACGTCTGGAGGCGGAGGTGGCGGACCTCCGCAGAAAGGTGGAGGAACTCGAGCGCACCTCCCCTCCAGGCTCTCCCCCCCTGATGCGGTCCAAGACACGGGCCGCGCTCATGGAGGACTTGCCGGACGAGGCCCCTCCCCCTGACTCTACCCCTGAAAGGATGTTCGTTAGCAGAAGGGACCTCGAGGAGTTTCCGGCCCTCCGGCCATCCCTTCTGGGTAATCCGCCCACCCGGATCCCAGAAGGGCCAGAAATTAATAATAACCTCCTCAATCTCTCCCCCTCAAGATGCGAAGGCGTTGAGAGAGATGCGCCGGTCACCATGAGTGACCTTAATAGAATGAAGGAGACCGTTATCGAGGAGGTTACCCACATATTCCTCGACCGGCTCTCCTCCTTGAATGTCCCCTCCAAGGGACCCGAGCCCAGCCGAAAAGAGCCGGCTCTAAAGAGAATTTCGGCTCTGACCCCCGCTAAGGGGAGTTTGGTGGACAAGGGTCCCCAAAAGGGGAAGAAGAAGGGAAAGCCCAGGAAGTAGGAAATCTCTACGGGGTCTCCCCCACTAAGGAGGGTAGGGCTGGCGCTGGAAGCCGGGGGGAATCTTCCTCCTCCCGTAAGGTTTCCCCCCCTCTCTCCCAGCCCGCTCCTTCCTCCTCCTCCGCCAACTCAGGGCGACGGGGGGAGGCATGGAGCGTGGTGCTTGGAAGGAAGGCTAAGAAGGGGGCTGCGGCTGCCAAGGCCGCAACCCCCCCCAAAAGGAATTATAACGCCTCCCCTCCCCACGTCCCTCCCCCTAAAGGGAGGGGTGGAGAGGGGAGGGTTACTCCAAGGAAGAGGAAGAGCCCCGACTCTGCAGCGGTGGTGATTACCTGCCCTGAGGGGAGATATGCGGAGATCATGACTTTTGCCAAGAAGAGCATCTTCCTCAGGGAAGTCGGTATCACCGCCGGGGTCAAACCGAGACAGGCCCTGACCGGAGCCATGATATTAGAGGTGACCGGCGCTGGCAAAGATGAGAAGGCGGACAGGCTGGCAGAAAGGATGACCAGCCTGTTCCCCTCCGTTGTGCGCCACCTTGCCGTGGTGGAGGGGCTCCCCTGGGAGAAATCCCAGGGGTCTAAGAGCGCACACATGGAAGGAAAACCATGTTAAAAAACCCGGGCAGGTCGGGCTCGTGAGGAGGGTTATCCCAGCCGACCTAGGAGTGGAGTCTCCGATATAACCTCCCGTGGAAGACAACCACGTTAAAAAATTACAATTTATGACATCGATGACGACAAGGCGAATAAACTTACCGCCTCAGGGGTCTCGGAGCCCCAGAGGCCGGCGTAGGGGGGGTACTGTCCCGGTCCCCCCTGCGTCGTCATCGTGCGACGGGCTGTGCAGGGCGTGCCACGCGGGTGCCCTGCACAATAGGGCTACCGCGGGTGAGGACCTCCTGGCGAAAGTCCTGGGGGTCCTGGAGGGATTCCTCCTGGTAATGGGGGATGGAAGGCGCCTCGTCGGAGGCGCATGGTCGGAGGTCTCTCCTCCTGGAGGCTCGGCCGGGCGTGCTTCGTACGCTGCGGTGACGAAGAGAAGAGGGCGGTCTGCGTGTCCCACACGGACGGTGGGCACGCAGACCCCCTCGGCCGGTGGTGTGTCCTCGCCCAGGTGCTTCCGGTGCCTGGTGCGGGGGCACACCAGGAAGTTTTGTCCCTCGGCTACCGACCGGGGCACTTGTTGCCTCCGGTGCGGTGCCGAGGGGCATCTGGTCCGGGCGTGTGCGGCGAAGGCCGCACATTGCCCGGCGTGCGCAGAGGTGGGGCGTGCAGCGTCCCACCGTATCGGTGGGCCAACATGCCCGGAGGTTCCCCCCCGGAAGGGGGGTTCTAAAAGGAGGCGCAAGGGGAGGGGAGGTAAAACTCCCCTTCCCTCCTATGATCCCGACACGGCGCCCCCGCTCGCGGGGGCGTCGTCCGGGTCGGACTCCCCTTCCGGGGAGTGTATGGAAGTTTCGCCTGCCGCCGAGTCGCCAGAGAGCGTCTCATTGGCGGAGGCCGAGGTGGGGTCTGCCGCCGAGTCGGAGGTGAGCGTGCTCTCCGGTGACTCGGCGGCGGATACGGAGGAGTCTATCCCCTTGGGGCTCCCAACTAGGTCTCCCGAGGAGGCTGAGGAGGAGGAGGAGAGGAGGGTGAGTCCCCCTCTCCTTCCTACTAAACGGCTGGCGAAGAAGGGGGGGTCCGGGAAGGGCCCTCCCCCCAAAGTCGCCACTCCCCCGGAGGAGGCTGTGGACCTTTCCGGGGGTTCGGAGGAGGACGGAGTGGAGGCGGGGGATCCCTGTGAGGATCCCAAGTTATCCCGCCTCCTCCCCATGGTCAGCCTCAGCAGGTTGCCCGACCCCGATCCTTGTTGGGAGTCTGTTGAGGAGAGGGTGAAAAGGACGGTGGAGAGGGTCCTTCGGGCGAACGAGCCCTTGGTTGAGGGGGCCATCCGGAGTCTCCGTGCAGCGGGGTACCTGGGGTCTTCCTCCACCGACACTACTGTTCCCCCCCTAAGTGCTGGGGAGGATCATAAAAAGAAAAAAAGGAGGAAGAGGTGACGCTCGCCTCTTCTTCCGTAGATCGGAGTCTTTTGTTGTGGGGCGGCAGGGGGCGGGGGCTCCCAGTCGTCCCTAGTCCCATCTACAACCGGGGACGGCCCCCCCTCTTAACATCTGGGGGGCGGGGGAAGGCCTCCGGTGACCGGACCTTCCCCGAGTTTGGCAATTAATTTGGGGAGGGAGGTTTAACTCCCTCCCCCAGGATAGGGGCCAGTAATGGCCATGCCCGAGGGGGAGCAGGAAGAATGCCTCCTAGGCGATGCCCTGCTCCTCCTCATTACGGGCCAAGGAAGGTCACCCTCAGGGGTTTTAGTGGGTATGCCGGAGGGGAGATTTTACTCTCCTTTCCGGAGAATCCCACATAACCTTGGGGACTCCCCCGGGTCCCCAGGGTACTTATAAAAAGTTTCCCCTGAGTTACCAAAAAAAAAAAAAAAAAAAAAAATGACCAGCCTGTTCTCCAATGAGCCGGACGTAAGGGTGTCCCGCCCCCGCAAATCTGTGGATCTTCGATTGCGGGGCGTGGAACCCTCCGTCACGGCCGGGGAGGTCGCCGAGGCGGTGGCGGCCAAAGGAGGGTGTCCATCCTCGGAGGTACGGGTGGGGGAAATCAAGCCCTCACCCCGCCCGAGGGGGCTGGGCACCATGTTGGTGCGGTGCCCCGTCGCGGCGGCCAACAGGATAGCCCAAGGAGGCCGGCTCCAGTTGGCGTGGGCTACGGTGGGAGTTGACCTCCTACCCGTGCGTCCCCTCCAGTGCTACCGATGCCTGGAGGGGGGACACGTTAGGGCCAGGTGCCCGAACGAGGACCGCAGCGGTTGTTGTTACCGCTGCGGCGCTTCGGGGCACCTGGCCGGTAAGTGCACGGAAGTGGTCTCCTGCGCGGTCTGTAAAGCCGCGGGGAAACCACATGTGCACCGCATGGGGGGTCCTGCGTGCCGACCCCCCAAGAAGAAGGGTAGTAAAGGAGCAAAACCGGCGCCCGCTGCATCTCAACCCCCGAAAGAGGGCCAAGTTGAAGTTCCGCTCCCCGAGCGGGAGCCGCGTGCTCTCCCAAAGGTGGTGAACACGGAGGACCCCATGGCTGACGAGTCAACAGCCATTACCGTGGCCGCTGTCGTCCCGACAGAGGCCATGGACGTGGATGGCCCGGGCCAGGGGGAGCCGATGGGCGTGTAGTCGCCTTCACGCCAACGCGGCTTCTTCAGGTCAATCTGAATCACGCCCGGCACGCCCAGGATCTTTTCCTACAAGACCTCGCCGGGCGTAATTCGGGCCTAGGTGTGATCGCGGAGCCGTACTGCGTGCCGGATTCCGACCCTAATTGGTTGGCGGCCGCAGACGGCTCCGCGGCCATAGTGAGGAGGCACTCCCCTCGCTCCCCTCCCATCTCCCTTATCGTGAGTGGGAGGGGATTTGTTATAGCGAGGTGGGGTGCTTTGAATGTCGCGGGGGTTTATGCCCCCCCCCCCAGAAGGACCCTCCCGGAATTCAAAGAACTCTTGCGGGAATTGGGGAATGGCATGCGCCGTTGCCTCCCCCACCCCGTGTTGGTGGCCGGGGACTTCAACGCCTGGGCTCGGGCGTGGGGTTCCCGGTTCACCAACGCCCGCGGGAGGGTCTTGCTGGATTGGGCGGCGGAGAGGGGGCTCGTGCTACTGAACACGGGCTCCCAGAGCACTTGCGTCCGCCCCCGGGGGGAGTCCATAGTTGATTTGACTTGGGCGACCCCGGGGGCGGCGCGATTAGTGCAGTCGTGGGAGGTGGCCCAACGAGAGAATCTCTCGGACCATCTCACTATTGAGATGGTCCTTACGGCCACCCCCCTGGAGGTGCTCCTCCGCCGCCGTGAGGGGGGCGCCAAACCCTCCAGGTGGTCTCTGTCCAAATTGGACAGGGACCGATTGATGGCGGCTGCCTCCGCAGAAACCTGGTCTGACGTTCCAGCCCAGGTGGATACGGAGGTGGAGGCCGCAGAAATCGGGGCCATGGCCGCTCGCCTTTGCGACGCGGCCATGCCCCGAGCCAAGCCCGCCCCCCGCCGGGCGGCCTATTGGTGGAGTGAGGAGATCGCGGAGTTGCGCCGCAAGTCTAACGCGGCGCGCTGCGGTTTCCTCAGAGCCCAGCGGAGATGGGCGGGCACAGATGAAGAGGAGACGGTCGCGGTGGCTCGCAGTGCGTACTCTGCCGCGCGGTACGCACTGCGGAAGGCCATCCGCGACGCCAAGGCCAGGGCCTGGGATGAGCTCATCGCGGAGCTCGACCAGGACCCCTGGGGGCGCCCGTATAAGATCGTCTTGGATCGTCTGAAACCAGCGGCGCCCCCAGTGACCGTGTCTCTGGATCCCGGATTCCTCGACCGGGTGGTGGAGGCGCTTTTCCCCTGGAGGGACTTCTTGATCCCTCCGCGTGGGAGCCCGCCCCCCTGGGAGGCGGGGTTCGGGATTTCAGAGACTGAATTCGTCCGGGCCGCCAGAAGACTGGGTGCCTCTGGAAAGGCCCCAGGCCCGGACGGGGTTCCTGGTCGGGTATGGGCCCTGGCCTTGAGCGAGGTAGGTGCCCGCCTGAGGAACTTGTTCGAGCAATGCCTCAGGACGGGCACCTTTCCCTCTTTGTGGAAGCGAGCAAGACTAGTGCTGCTTCGCAAGGAGGGGAAGTCAGCGGAGTCCCCATCGGCCTACAGGCCGATTTGCTTGCTCGACGAGGTCGGCAAACTCTTTGAAAGAATCATCGCAGGCCGCCTCGTCGAGCACTTGTCTCGGGTGGGTCCGGACCTCTCGGAGACCCAATTCGGCTTCCGAGAGGGCCGATCGACAATAGACGCGATCATGTCTGTAAAGGCCCTCTCGGACCGGATTACCGGGGAGGGAGACGTGGCGTTGGCGGTGTCGCTAGACATCGTCAACGCCTTTAACTCCCTCCCCTGGGAATGGGTGAGGGAAGCTATGGAGTTTTATGGCTTCCCCCTGTACCTCCGAGAGGTGGTACAAGATTATTTCCGGGACAGGCAGCTCCTCTATACCAATCAAGAGGAGCTGGCAATCGGCAGGCCGGTAACTTGCGGGGTTCCGCAGAGGTCAGTGTTGGCCCCTGCTATGGAACCTCGCGTATAATAGGGTACTCTGCACGGCCCTCCCCCGGGACACCCACTTGTTCTGCTATGCAGACGACACATTAGTGGTAGGGGAGGAATTGGATGGAAGCGCGTGACGGCGCCAACACCGCCGTCCGCGCAGTCGTACGCTCCATCAGGGGCCTAGGAATGGAGGTTGCCCCTAGTAAAACGGAAGCAATTTTCTTCCACAGGAAGGATCAGGGGCAACCTCCCCCTACCCAGGTTTGGGTAGGGGAGGACCGCGTCTGGGTGGGGCCCTACATGAAATACTTGGGCCTCACTCTGGATGGGCTCTGGGAGTTCAAAGAGCACTTTGAAAGAGTAACTCCCAGAGCGGACAGGATGGCGGCAGGACTAAGCCGCCTCCTGCCCAATGTTGGTGGTCCTAACCACAAAGTGAGGAGGCTGTATGCGAATGTGGTGCGGTCGGTGCTCATGTATGGAGCACCAGTTTGGCACCGGGCCGTCTCGGCCAACCGACGCATCGTTGCAATAGTCAATCGTGTGCAACGTCGGTTGGCCATCAGAGCGGTCCGGGCCTACCGCACCACTTCGCATGCGGCCGCCACGGCCCTGGCGGGCTTCCTCCCGGTGCCCCTCCTGGCAGACTCGTACGCCGAATTCTACCGGCGTACGAGGAACCCGGGGGGGATTGGGAGGGCCCGGTTGTCAGCCAGGGCCGTGGCCGAGGTAAGAGATAAAGCCCGTCGGGGCGCCCTGGAGGCGTGGCAAGCCTCCCTGTTGGGCGCCTCGGCGGGTGTGAGGACCACCAGCGCCATCCAGCCCTGTCTGCCCCAATGGGTAGACAGGTGCGGACGCGGTTTAACATTCCGTCTGGTGCAGGTGCTATCCGGGCATGGCTGCTTCGGAGAGTACCTGCACCAGATCGGCCGGGAGCGTACGACGCGGTGTCACTACTGCGCGGCCGGCAGGGACTCGGCGCAACACACTTTGGAGGAGTGTCCCGCATGGGACACAGAGCGCCGGGCCCTGACCGATGTGGTTGGCACCGACCTCTCCCTCCCTTCCCTTGTTAGGGAAATGTTGGAGGGAGAGGAGAAGTGGAGGGCGGTCTCCTCCTTCTGTGAGGTTGTCATGTCGCAGAAGGAAGAGGCTGAGAGGATAAGGAGAGGGGAGGTGGTGGTGTTACCTCCTCCTTTCCCTCCCCCTCCATCCCAGAGAGGGGGGAATATGGATGGAGACGGCGGGGGTCCTCCTTCTCGCACATTGAGGAGGAACATGCGCATCCCCCGCCGTCTCCCAGCCCATCTACGGGCGTGGTAATAATAGGGGGGGTCCCCCGAGGGCCAGGGCGATCTTGTCCTGGTCCAAGTAAAAATAGGGGGACCCCCTCTAGGGGAGGGGGACTTATTCCCCTTCCCCATCTTCTCAAGAGGGCCGGGAGGGAATCTCCATCTTTCCCTCCCGGCGGGGGGTTGCCCAGGGGCGGAGGCTCCTGGGCAATTCTTGCCCCCCAACACCATCAGGAGGGGCGGGGGAGGTTTTGGGGTGCCGAACCTCCCCCATATCATCTGTACAGGTAAGGGAGGTGGGAGGTCAATGCCCCCTGCCTCCCCAGGAATGAGGCCGTACACGGCCGAAATCATGCCGTGTGGGAGAAGGGTGACTAACCTCACCCCCTCCCCGGGCATAGGCCGTATACGGCTACGCCCGAGGGGGAGCAGGACAAATGCCCTCTGGCGATACCCTGCTCCCCCTTACTATGGGCCAAGGAAGGCACCCCGCAGTGGTTTTAGTGGGTAGGCCGGGAGGGAACTCTTTCTTCCCTCCCGGAGAGTCCCACATAACCCTGGAGTACTCCCCCAGTCTCCAGGGTACCTATAAAAGGTTTCCACTGCGTCACAAAAAAAAAAGGCGTACGAAGAGCCTCCGCGCGCCTCGGTACTACGCCTCCGCTCCCCCAAAACATGGAGGAGCTCCTCAATAACTCTCAGGGCCGAAGCCCAAAGAGTATTCTCCGCAGTAGCCCTGTTATGCGGGGCGCCTGCGTAGCACGCCCCGCACCGCCCGTCGCCGGATGACGACATAGGGGGGGCCGGGACAATACCCCCCCTACGCCGGCCTCTGGGGCTCCGGGACCCCTGAGGCGGTACGTCATTTTCCTTATAAAACATCACGTCCCTAAAATGTAATTTTTTAACGTGGTTGTCTTCCACGGGAGGTTACATCGGAGACTCCACTCCTAGGCCGGTTGGCTTCACCCACCTCACGGGTCCGGCCTACCCGGGTTTTTTAACATGGTTTTTCTTCCATGTATACGCTCTTAGACCCCGGGAGAGTTTCCCGGGGAGCCCCTCCACCACGGCAAGGTGGCGTACAACGGAGGGGATATAAGTCGAAAGACCCTGTCGCACAGAGTCCGAAACCGTTTTCAGAATTTCGAAATTTCTTCTAGTTTCCGAGTTATTAAAGGTCAAAGTTTGACTTTGAGCTACCCCCTTTTTTTTATTTTTTTTAACGAAGAGGAAATCTTTTATAGGTACCCTAGGGACCCTGGGAGGTGCCTTAGGGTTATATGGGACTCACCCAGGGGGAGACAGTCGCTCGTTTTCCCCTCCGTTGTGCGCCACCTTGTCGTGGTGGAGGGGTTCCCCGGAAATCTCCGGGGTCTAAGAGCGCACACATGGAAGGAAAACTATGTTTAAAAACCCGGGTAGGTCGGACCCGTGAAGTGGGCTATACCAGCCGACCTAGGGGACTCCGAAATAACCCCTCGTGGAAGACAACAACGTTAAAAAATTACATCTTACGGACATACGATAGCGACGAAAAGAGTAAACGTACCGCCTCAGGAGTTACGGAGCCCTAGAGGCCGGCGTAGGGGGGATCCTGTCCCGGTCCCCTCTGCGTCGTCATCGTGCGACGGGCTGTGCAGGGCATGCCACGCGGGCGCCCTGCACAACAGGGTTACCGCGGGAGATTCCTTTTGGGTCATGGCCCAGAAGGTCTTGGAGGAGCTCCTCCATCTAATGGAGGACCGGAAGCGCTTTTGCGCAAGGTTCCCGGAGAACCCTGTTTCTCCGGGATGTTCAGGGAGGAATCCACCCTGCCGCCGGGGCGTGCGCGTCGTACGCCTCGGTGGTAGGCAGGGGGAAAGGGCGGTCTGCGTATCCCACACGGACGGCGGGCGCGCAGACCCCCTTGGGTGCTGCGGTGGTCTCCTCGCCGCGCTGTTTTAGGTGCTTGGAGAGGGGACACACGAGGAGGGAGTGTCCCTCTGCTGCCGATCGGAGCAGATGCTGTCTCCGATGCGGGGCGGGGGGCCACTTGGTTGGAACGTGTGCGGCGAAAGCCGCACACTGTCCGATGTGTGGGGAGGCCGGGCGCTTGGCGTCCCACCGTATCGGTGGGCCCAAGTGCCCGAAGGTCCCCCCTCGTAAGGGGGGACGCAAGCGTAAGAGAAAGAAGTCCATGGGGGAGGTGTAACTCCCCCCTTGGGACCAGAGGCAGCGCCCCAGCTTCCTGGGACGCCCCCTAGGGCGGACTCCCCAATGAAGGTCGTCACCGTGGAAGGCGGTTCTGCCGACCCGGTGGCGGCCTCCGTGGGGTCAGCTCCCGGGGGGTCCCCATCTGGGGCCTCCATAGGGGTGAAGGAGGTTGGGGGAGAGGACTTTCCTCTCCCCCTAACTACATGGAAGGAAATGGCAACAAAGAGGTTCAAGTGGGGTTCAGGAACCCCTGAAGTCGCCGCTTCTCCGCGGGAGGCTGGAAACTTCCCTGCGAATGATAGAGGGGTAGAAGAATCTTCCACCACCAACAAGAACGCCCCCTTTGGGGCGGTTGAGGGGGCTGTGAAGGACCCTAAATTGTCCCGTCTCCTCCCCACAGTTAGCCTCTGTAGGCTGGCTGAAAATGGAGGGGAGGCGGCGGCTTTGGGGACTGCTCCCCCAAAGTCCTCCTCTACGGACCCCCCCTCCGGGATTCGGGGGGGTCCAAAAAAGAAAAGGAAAAAGAGATGACTGGGGACGTTTGTTCCCCAGCCATCTTCCTATTCCCCCCACAACATTGGGAGGCAGCTTCCCCCGTCCTAACATATGGGGAGGATAGGGGGGGAAAGATATCGGCCGGCTAAAAGCGGGGGCTCTCGGCCGTGCCGATCCCCCCCCCAGAGTAGTGGGGGGAGCCGCTGGTTAACGCCCCCCCCCCAAATTACGAGAGGAGGCCCTAATGGGCCAACCCGAGAGGGGGGGAGAAGCATGCCATAAGGTGATTCCTCTCCCCCTCTCACCAAGGGCCGAGAAGATTAACCCGGGGGGGGGGGGTTTAGCAGGTATGCCGGGAAGTTCTGCCTTCCCGGAGAATCCCACATAACCCAGGAGGTTCCCCCGAACCTCCCGGGTATCCATAAAAAATTTCCCCCTCGTTAATAAAAAAAAGGAGGGGAAACAGTCCCCTTGGGCATACCCACTAAAACCTCTCCGGGGTGCCATTCCTTAGCTCATAATGAGAGGTGGGTGGGCATCACCGGTGGTATTCATCCACCCACCTCTCGGGCTTGGTCTGCGGCCCCATGCCTGGGGAGGGGGTGGTGTTAACCACCCTTCTCCCACAAGGCATAGAGCCGAAACGGCCTCCTCTTGGGGGGAAAGGAAGATAAGACTTCCCCAGTCCTTAGGGCGGCCACACCCCACCGGGAGGGAGGAAGATAGGATCTCCTTCCCGGCTGGCTTTACTTGATGGGGGAGGGATTTGAAAAATCCCTCCCCCGGGGGGGACTCCCTGTTTTCACTTGGAGGATCCAGATTGGATGCCCCTCGGGAGTCCCCCCACCTCTCAGCGCCGCGCGCCCAGACGTTGGACGCGCGGTAATAAGGAATGTGAGGAGGTCCCCCTGTTTACACGAGGCAGTCAAATATGACTATCCCGCAGGAAGGATCTCCTCTCTACAAATGTGCGTGTAACCGCGCGTGACCGCGCGGGTCTGCCCATTCCGTAGTGGCAGAGGTCCCCCCCCCCAAACTGACCTAGTGCATCCTACAGGATGCCCCTAGGGGGGGACCCCGCCTCTGTTAATTGCGCATATGCGCTAGGCGGCGAAGAGGTATCCGCTTTACCTTCCTTAATGATGGAGGAGACGGAACCCCATCGCCGCCATCTCCTCCTTGGGAGGGGAAGGGAGGAGGTACTACCTCCACCTCCCCTCTCCTAATGCGTTCTGCCGTCTCCTTCTGCGACATAACGCTGCCGCAGAAGGAGACAAACGCATTCCAACTCGCCTCTCCCTCCAGGATCTTGGGAACTATGACCTGGAGGGAGAAGTCTGCGGTGCCAATCACATCGGATAGGGCTCGGCGCTCCGTGTCCCAGGCAGGACACTCCTGCAGCGTATGGTGCGCCGAGTCCCTACCGGCCGCGCAGTGATGGCACCGCGTCGTGCGCTCCCGGCCAATGCGACGCAGGTAGGCTGCGAAACAGCCGTGATTTGTTAGTACTTGCGTCACATGGTATGTCAGTCCGCGTCCGCGCCTGTCTACCCATTCGGGTAGACAGGGCCGGATGGCGTCGATGGTCCACTTGCCCGCCTGGGCGCTCCAGAGTGAAGCTTCCCAATCCTCCAGAGCGCCCTGACGAGCCTGCTTCCTAATTTCAGCGACAGCTCTTGGCACCAGACGGGCCCGCCCCACGCCTCCCAGCCTCCTCGTGCGCCGGTAAACTTTAGCGCACGATTTGGCCAGGAGAACGATGGGGACGGAGCCCGCCAGGACCGTGGCTGCCGCGTGTGAAGTGGTGCAGTAGGCCCGAACCGCGCGAATGGCCAACCGCCGCTGAACTCGTGGTAGAGTCGTTTTAATTTTGCGGTTGGCCGCCGCGACTTCGGACCATACCGGTGCTCCGTATAGGAGCACCGACTGCACCACATTCGAATATAGGCGGCGCACACGGCCGCCTGGACCACCGACGTTTGACAGGAGGCGGCCTAAGCTTGCCGCCATCCTGTCAGCTTTGGGGGCGACGTTGTCAAAGTGTTTGACAAACCCCCAAAGCCCATCCAAGGTGAGACCCAAGTATTTAAGGGTGGGCCCCACCTGGACGCGGACCTCCCCCACCCAAAGCTGGGTGGGGGGAGGTTGCCCCTTCTCCTTGCTGTAAAAAAAGACAGCCTCAGTCTTCGCCGGGGCAACCTCCATACCCATTTGCCGTATGGAGCGCACGACAGCGCGGACGGCGGTGTTGGCGCCGTCACGCGCTTCCGTCTATGTGCTCCCCCGGGACAGTACGAGTGTGTCGTCTGCGTAGCACAGCAGACGACTGCCCCAGGGGAGTGCCGTGCGGAGCACTTTATCATATGCGAGGTTCGATAGCAGGGGCCCCAACACTGACCCCTGCGGAACCCCGCAATGAATCGGCCTACCGATTGCCAGCTCCAGTTTGTTGGTGTACTGGAGCTGCCTGTTGCGGAAATAGTCAAAGATTATGTCTTGCAAGTACTGGGGGAAGCCATGGAGTTTCATGGATTCCTCTACTGCCTCCCAGGGGAAGGAGTTAAAGGCGTTGACAATGTCCAAGGACACTGCCAACGCCACGTCTCTCTCCCCGGTTATTTGGTCCGAGAGGGCCTTGAGCGACATGATCGCATCAGTGGTTGAAAGGCCCTTTCGGAAGCCAAATTGGTCCCTGCTGACGTTGGGACCACTTCGCGTCAAGTGCTCGATGAGTCGGCCAGCGATAATTCGCTCAAAGAATCCCTCCTTTGGCGGAGACTGTGGGGGCTCCTTTTGGAGTCCCCATGGAGGTGGATGCGGGAAAAGGGGAGCAATCCCCTCCCCTCTCATAGAGGTAGGTGGAGGTGGGGGGGAAATCCACCCCCTCCCCTTGGAGATAGTTGGGAGAGGGGGGTCACCCCCCTCCTTCTATGGAGGTGGGAGAGGACAGGGGGGAGGAATCCCTCCCTCTCCCCATGGAGGTGATTGGGGGAGAAGGGAAGAGATTTCCCCTCCCCTCCATGCAGGCGGGTGGGGGAACGGAGGAGAGATCCCCCTCCGCCCCCACAAAGGTGAAGGCCCCTAGATTGGATGGGGCTCCCGTGGGTGGGGCCCCTGTGGGTCTCGTGTCGGTGAAGGAGGATGGGGGAGGGACGGGAGACATAAAACTCTCCCCACGAGAGGGTGACCGATAAGGAGGTGGGGGCGGTGTCCCTTTCGGACGCCGTCCCCCCGGCCGTTATGGCCAGGAGTAAACCCAAGGTTCCCCCCAAGGCGGAAAGTCGAGGGGGGGATCTACCCCTCCCAAGGTGGGGAGGTCGCCGCCCCCTTTTGGGGGCCGGCTCCTCCGGTGCTGTCTGCGGCGGGGGGCGGGGGGCGGAACTCCTCGAGCCCCCCGTCTCCTTTGTCCTCCTTCACCGCTCTACCGTCGTGGAGGGCACCCTTGGAGGAATCCTGACCGCCTATGAGAATAATGCCATCCCCCCGCACCCTAAGGTGCTATGGGAGGGGGTGGTAGAGGCGGTCAGGCGTCGAGATCCCCGCGTTGCCGGGGGTCTTAAAAAAATAAAAGGGGAGAGCGATGGAGCAAAGTTTTTGGCCACCGTTCTCCCCCGGGGACTCGGTAGTGTCGACGATATTAAGGCCGCTATCACGAAACTGGCGACGGAGCATCCCGGATGGGAGCTCCGTTGCCGAGTGACGGGCGGCCTGCGTCGGCACTCCGGGTCCCCCGCGAAGGCGAAGTCGCGGAGTAGCATATCGCAAGTGCCCCCCGACTTCTCTACTTTGGCTAACCGTTTCTTCGTGGGGCTGGGGGAGGGGGAGGATCCTTCCTCCTTCAGAGACCTCCACCCCAAATCGGAGAAACGGAAAAAGAAGAGGTGACTGGAGGCGGGGGCCTTCAGTCATTTTTTGGCCCACTAACATCCGGGGGCGGCCCCCCTCCTAACAACTGGGAGGGGCGGGGGAAGGTTTCCGGTGACCGGACCTTCCCCGAGTTTGGCAATTAATTTGGGGAGGGAGTTTAACTCCCTCCCCCAGGATAGGAGCCAGAAATGGCCATGCCCGAGGGGGGGCCGAATGAAATGCCTCAGGCGATACCCGGCTCCCCTTCATTATGGGCTTAGGAAGGTCACCCTCAGGGGTTTTAGTGGGTATGCCGGGAGGGAAACTTATTCTCCCTCCCGGAGAATCCCACATAACCCTGGGGACTCCCCCGGGTCCCCAGGGTACTTATAAAAAGTTTCCCCTGAGTTACAAAAAAAAGGGGGGGAGGCTCCCCCTTTGGAGGGAGAGTAATCTCCCTCCGGGGAAACAAAGTCTCCACCACTTGTTCCAGAAACTCGGGGTCAAGAGTTTCGGTCACAGGGGGCGCCGCCGGACGTAGACGGTTTAACACGATCCGGTACGGGCGCCCCCAGGGGTCCTGGTCGAGCTCACGGATGAGATCCTCCCAGGCCCTGGCCTTGGCCGTGCAAATGGCCGCCCGCAGTGCGTTCCGCATGGCTAGAAACGCACTGCGCACCATTGCACATTCTTCCCTGCCCGCCCCTCGCCACCGGGCACGGAGGAGATTGCGGCGCGCCAAGTTGGCTTGACGCCTCAAGTCCGCAATCTCCTCGGACCACCAATATGCGGCCCGGCAGGGGGCGGGCTTACATCGGGGCATGGCCGCGTCGCATAGACGTTCGGCCATGCCCCTTATCTCTTCTGTCTCCGCATTGGCGTCTATCTGGTCGGCGATGTTCGCCGATCAGGTTTCAGCTGCTGCGGAGGCCATAAGTCGGTCGCGGTTTAGTTTCGTGATCGACCATCGCTTGGGGGGTGCAGCGCCCCCCTTGCGGCGGCGGAGTAGCACCTCTTGGGGAGTGGCTACTCCCCAAGACGCTACCACGTCCATCTCAATTTGGGCGTGATCCGAAAAGGTGTCACGCCCCGCCACTCCCCAATTACTGACCATACGCGCCGCCCCCGGGGTAACCCATGTCAAATCGACAATAGACTCCCCCCGGGGACCGACCTAGGTGCTCTGGGCCCTTTGATTTAATAAAATGAGGCCCAGTTCCGCCGCCCATCTGAGCAGGACCTCTCCCCTGGTGGACCGGGAACCCCACGCCCGAGACCAGGCGTTGAAGTCCCCGGCCACCAACACGGGGTGGGGGAAACATCGGCGTATGCCGTCCCCCAAACTCCTTAGTAAATCTTTATACTGGGGGAAGGTCCTGCTGGGGGGCGCGTACACCCCCACTACAAATAAGGCACCTCACCTCGCGATGACGTATCCCCTCCCCACTGCCACAAGGGAGATGGGGGGGCGAGGAGAGTGCCTTCGAACTATCGCGGCGGAGCCATCCGTGGCCCCTATCCAGTTGGGGTTGTTCCCCGGCATACGGTACGGCTCCGCCACGATTCCTAGGCCCGCATCACGCTCATACGCTCTCTGTGGGGACCACCGTGGAATCCGCCCTAGCGGGCCCCTCGGTTGAGGCCCCTATAGATGTGGAGGAGTCCGGGGGGGAGAGGTTCCTACCCCTCCCCCCTCGGTTTCCGAGGAGGTCACATCCACCCTTTTGAGTGTGGCAGGGGTGGCTGAGGAGGAAAAGACGGATCCCAAACTGTCCCGTCTCCTCCCGGTGGTCAGTCTACAGAGATTACCGGTTGGGGGGGGGCGACGGAGGATACCGCCAGTTCTCAGGTGGTTCAGGGGGTCTTGTCTCCCCTTGTTCTGGAGGATATGGATGAGGAGGAAGTAACCCTTATTCGTCAACGAGCAGAGAGGAATATGGCCGATGCTTATCGTTTCCTCGGTCGTTCAGTTTGCCGCGAGAAGTATGATTGGGCGATGGACCAATTGACGCTGAGCTACATTGCTCAACAGAGAGGTCTCCCCCCACCCCCTACTAAAATTTATCCAGGGATGGGGGCGGGAGTGTCGGAGGGTCCCTCCAGAAATTTTTCCTTGCCCCCCTTGGAGGGGGTTGAGGTCCTGGAGGCGCCCCTCCCTAATTCTTGCCAAAAGGCTAACCGCCTTTCCGCGGCTGGGCTCGATGTCAGTGGGGGGGAAATTCCTTTTTCCTCCTCCTCCTCTGTCGGCCCACCCAAAGGCGGAAAAAGAAGAGGTGACTGGGGGCGGGGGCGGGGGCCCCCAGCCATCTCTTGCCCCAACAACACCCGGGGACGGCCCCCCTCCTAACATCTGGGGGGGCAGGGGAAGGTCGGTGGTGACCCGGCCTTCCCCGGTGATACAGTAACTTTCGGGGAGGGAGTGTCGCCACTCCCTCCCCCGGGATAGAGGCCAGGCACGGCCACGCCTGAGGGGGAGCTGTGATGAATACCACTGGTGATGCCCGGCTCCCCCTCATTTTGGCTAAGGAAAGGTCACCCTCAGGGGTTCTAGTGGGTATGCCGGAAGGGAGATTCATTCTCCCTTCCGGAGAATCCCACATAACCCTGGGGACTCCTCCTTATAAAAAATATCTTATAAAAAGTTTCCCCTGAGTCAACAAAAAAAAAGGCCCGCATCACGCTCCGCCAGGTCCTGTAGGAAAAAGTTCTGGGCCTGGCGGGCGTGATTAAGGTTCGCCTAAAGGAGCCTGATGGAGGCGAATTTTATGCCTCCATCGGCTCCTCCTTGCCGGATCTCTCTTCAGCGTTGAGCTCCGCCGGCGCTTTGATGATGGCACGGACGGCCGGAGTCTCAATGCTCTTTATAGCAGGCAGAGCCCTTTTCCGCAACTGTCTCTGCGGGAGGGGGTCCGTCTCTACCTCCATGCTCTCAGTTGCCGCTGCCGGAGCAGCGACCACTGGGGTCGAGGTTGGGGGGGCAGCCGCCTGCACTGCCCCTTCGCTCCTCTTCTTCCGGCCTTTCTTGGGGGGCCGGCAAGCTGCACCCCCCATTCTATGTTGGTCCGGCCTCCCCGCAGCCCTGCAGATTGCGTAGGAGACCGGTTCTTTGCACCTGTTGGCCAAGTGCCCAGCGGCCCCGCAGCGGTAGCAACAACCGCTGCGGTCAATGCAGCTGGTGCACTTGGCACGGACGTGACCCCCCTCCAAGCATTTATAGCATTGGAGGGGGCGTTTCGTCAACGTCTCTACTCGGACAGAGGCCCAGTCCAGCAGGAGGCGGCCCGCCCTGACAATGCGGTTGGCCGCCTCCACCGGGCACCTCACAATTACCGTGCCCATACCACTCGGGGTAGGGTGGGGACGGATCTTTCCCACCCTGACCTCCAAGGGGCGGCACGCACCCTGTCTCACGATGGCAGCGGTCACCTTCTCGGGGGTGACCGAGGGCTCGACGTCCCGCAACCTCAAGTCGGCGGTGCGTTTAGGTCGAGCCACCCGGACCCCTCCGTTGTGCGCCACCTTGCCGTGGTGGAGGGGCTCCCCGGGGAGTAATCCTCGGGGTCTAAGAGCGCACACATGGAAGGAATAACCATGTTAAAAAACCCGGGTAGGTCGGACTCGTGAAGGGGGTTATCCCAGCCGACCTAGGAGTGGGGGGCTCCGAAATAACCCCCCCGTGGAAGAGAACCACGTAAAAAAATTACATTTTTATATGGATGTAATGTATAATAATGGAGCAAAGTTACCGCCCCAGGGATCTCGGGTACTCAGGGGACGGCGTAGGGGGGGGTAGTGCCCCCCTATGCCGTTATCAGACGACGGGCTGTGCGGGGCGCGCGACGCAGGCGCCCCGCACGAAAGGGCTACTGCGGACAGGGTCCTCATGATATCTATCATGAGGGTCCTGGAGGAGCTTCTCCACCTTTTGGTGGGGAATCGGAGGATTGAGGCCGAGGCGTGCGCTTCAACGTACGCCTCGGTCGTCAGGAGGGGAAGGCGGTCTGGGTGTCCCACACGGACGGTGGTTGCGGGCGCTGCTCGTTACTTCCGCTGTTTACAGCGGGGGCATACGAGGAGGTTTTGCCCCTCGGCCACCGACCGGGGCACTTGTTGCCTCCGGTGCGAGGCCGAGGGGCACTTAGTCCGGGTGTGCGCTGCCTTGGCCGCGCGCTGCCCGGCGTGTGCTGAGGCTGGGCATGTGGCGTCCCACCGAATCGGTGGGCCCACATGCCCAGTGGTTCCCCCCCACAAAGGGGGTCGTAGGAGGAGAAGGGCTGGGGGGAGCTAGTGCTCCCCCTCCTCTGGTGGAGCCAGCGACGGCCCCCGTTCTGTCGGGGGCGTCGTCTGAGGTGGGGCCTGCGGTGGTTTCCCTTCCGCAGGGGTCGTCGTTGAGGTCGGGTTCTCCCCTTGGGGAACGAATGGAGGTTGAGTCCCCCGTCGAGTCGCCGGAGGGCGTCTCGACGGTGATGGTGATGGAAGGGTCTGTCCCCAGCTCGTCGTTGAATGCGCTCTCCGTCGAATCGACGACGGCGGTGAAGGTTTTTTCCCCCGTGGAGTCCCCGGAGTTATTCGGGTCCCCCATGGTGGTGGAAGAGGAGGGGGGAGGGAGGAGAGTCTGTCTCTCCCCTCAGTTGGAGTTAGGGCGGAAGTGGGAGGCCCGGGAAGAAGGACCCCCTCCTTAATGTCGCCACTCCCCCCAGGGGTACGGATGAGTCTGGGGTGGAGGCGGGGGATCCCCTTGAAAATCCCAAGTTAACCCGCCTTACGAGGCTGACCGACAAAGAGCTGGGGGCAAAGTCCCCCCAGGGCGATGTCTCCCTGGTCACCACTCAGGTGGTGGCCAGGAGGACAGATAGAGTTTCGGAGGAATGTTTGAAGCTTGCGGATACCGTGGGACTTGAGGAGGGGGTCGTATTCTTACGCCTCCTCTTCAAGCCCCCTCCTAAGGATGATCCCGGGTATTACGTTAACCCGGCAATTCCCCCGCCTAACGGCCCCCCACACCCGTTCTATCGGGTGGTCTGGGACAGGGTGATGGAGGCGGTGAAATTAAGGGACGCCTCAATAGCAGAGGGGTTATGTGCCACTAAGTGGTGGAGGAAGGGCGGCATCGATTTTATATCGGATGTTTTTCCCCGTAGTCGGAGGGACACTGCCCTAGAAATTTTTGAGGCAGTTGAGAGCGTCGCCATAGATAACCGGGACTGGGGGTTCGGGTTCAGATTTATGTCCTCGGTCCCCTCGGACTTTGGCCGGCGCACTTATGTGGAGGAGTCGGGACGGGGGACAGTTAAGCCCCCCTCCGACTATTCATTGGAAGCCAACCGCTTCTTCGTTGAGGGGTGGAAAGAGGGGGAGGATCCTCCCCCCCCAGATCTCCACCCCAAAAAGAAGAAGAAGCGGGGGGCCAAAGCTTAAAGCAAGGGTGGCTGGTGGCGGGGGCCACCAGCCATCGTTGGCCCCACCAACATCCGGGGGCGGCCCCTCTCCTAACATCTTGGGGGGCGGGGGAAGGTCGAGGTGTCCCGGCCTTCCCCAGTGTAGAGTATTATCATACAAGGGGAGGGAGTGCTATTACGAGACCCTGGCACTCCCTCCCCCCGGAATTGAGGCCGCCATTGGGTGGCCACGCCTGAGGAGGGGCTGGATGAATACCTATGGTGATGCCCAGCCCCTCCTCACTATAGGCTAGGACGGACACCCCCAGGGGTTTTAGTGGGTATGCCGGAGGGGAATTTTTTCCCCTCCGGTGAGTCCCACATAACCCGTAGAGGTCCCCCCGGGCCTCTCGGGTATCCATAAAGGATTTCCCCTGGGTTACCAAAAAAAAAAAAAAATGGTCATTAATCATAACACCCCTCCGTTGTGAGCCACCTTGCCGTGGTGGAGGGGCTCCCCCAGGAAACTCTCCTGGGGGTCTAAGAGCTCACACATGGAAGGAAAACCATGTTAAAAAACCCGGGCAGGTCGGGCTCGTGAGGAGGGTTATCCCAGCCGACCTAGGAGTGGAGTCTCCGATTTAACCTCCCGTGGAAGACAACCACGTTAAAAAATTACGTTTTTATGGTTGATAATATGAACTATGATGAATTAAAGTTACCACCCCAGGGATCTCGAGTGCCCAGGGGTCGGCGCAGGGGGGGTACAGTCCCGGCCCCCCCTGCGTCGTCATCAGGCGACGGGCGGTACGGGGTTTGCGACGCAGGAGCCCCGTACCAATGGGCGACTGCGGATCCCCTCTGTACCTCGGTACTGAGAGTATTGGAGGAGCTCCTCCGGTTAATGGGGGAGATGAGGAGAGACGCTGGTACGTCAACGTACGCATCGGCGGTGAGGAGGGGGTCTGAGTACCATCCACCACGGACGGTGGGAACTCAGACCCCTTCGGTGGTCGTCGTTTCCCCCACGCCAAGGTGTTATCGATGCCTGGCGAGGGGTCATATAAGGAAGTGGTGTCCCTCGGACACTGACCGGAGTGCTTCATGCCTCCGGTGCGGTGCCGAGGGACATTTGGTTAAGGAGTGTGCGGCGAAGTCCACGCATTGTAGAAACTGTGAGGAGGCCGGAGTTGGTGGACCCACGTGCCCGGTGGTCCCCCCTCTTGGGAGGGGACGTAGTAGAAGGAGGAGCAAGGGATCCATGGGGGGAGATAACGCTCCTCCTATGGTCCCGGTAGCTGTACCCGTGGGGGCACCTTCTGATGCCCCCATGGAGGTGATGGAAAGTGGGGGGGGAGAATTCTCCCCCCCTGACAACGTGGTTGGAGGTGGCGAGGGGTGGCGCGTCAGGGCGAACCTTTAAAATCGCCACCTTTTTATCGGAAGAGGTCGGCCTCCTGGAGGGGACTTCCTCGTCGGCAGAGGGTGTTACCCCCACCAGGACGGCGGAGGAGGAGGTTGGGGCGGAGACGGTACAGGATTTTAAACTGACCCGTCTTCGCCCCACTGTCAGCCTGGAAAAGATCAGGCTGACAGAAGTTAAGGACCGCTTCTTCGCGGCCGGGGTTGGGGAGGAGGTGGAGATGGGGGTGCGTCACCACTCTCCCCCTCCCCCTCTGATGACCCTCCCAAGGCCGCGAAGAAGCGGAAGAAAAAGAAAAAGAAGAGGCGGATATCTACTGGGGGGAAACTTCATGTCTCCCCCCAGTAATCATTAGTGGGGTCGGTCAGGAGCTGGGGCTCCTGACCGACTTCAGCCCCACTAACATTAGGGGTGGGGAAGGTTCCGGGGTGCCGGACCTTCCCCAGTATTCAATTATGAATATCCGAGGCAGGGGGAGGTAGGGGTCTTTGCCCTCTCCCCCTTCACGGCCATGCCCGAGGGGGAGCAGAAAGAATGCCTAAGGCGATACCCTGCTCCCCCTCACTTAGGCTTTAGAAGGCACCCCGGGGGGGTTTTAGTGGGTATGCCCGGAGGGGACTTCTTCCCCTCCGGGAGACTCCCACATAACCCTAGGGGCTCCCCAGCGCCCCTAGGGTACCTATAAAAGGTTTCCCCCTCGTGAAAAAAAAAAAATGGTCATTAATCATAACAGGCAGGGGGAGGTAGGGGTCTTTGCCCTCTCCCCCTGCAGAGGCCGCTGTTAACGGCCACGCCTGAGGGGGAGCTGGAAGAATACCTATGGTGATGCCCAGCTCCCCCTCACTATGGGCTAAGGAAAGGCACCCCAGGGAGGTTTTAGTGGATATGCTCGGGGGGGGATTTATCCCCCCCGGGAGACTCCCACATATCCCTAGGGACTCCCCAGAGTCCCTAGGTACCTATAAAAGTTTTCCTCCTCGTGAACAAAAAAAAAGGTCGAGCCACCCGGACCCCCTCTTAACCTTCAAAAAGGCTGACAAGCCCACCCGCTAGCTTGTCAGCCTTGTCCTCGCGATCCGAGCCAGACGGGGATCGGCACCCCGATAGGGACAAGCGTCGGCTGTCCCATGCCGGGAGGAGTCTCCGGGTAGGAGGGGGTGTTGTTGGACGAGTACACCCTCTCCTCCCGGAGCGGAGGATGGGGTTCGGCACCCCAGGAGCTTGCCCCGAAATGCCGGGAGGGTTTCCGGGCAGGAGGGGGTACGCCCTCTCCTTCCGGAGCGGAGGATAGACTGTTCCCGTGCATCCTTAATTGGATGCACGGGACGGCGGAGGAGATGGGGTCCTGATCCGGTGGACTCGGCTCGCCGAGTCTACTGGTGAAGAGCCCCTGGATCGTGACGGGCCGGAACTCCCGGGCTCACCGGGCCGGGCCGCCCCGGGCCGCTCGGACGTTTCCGAGGCGGGGCCGGGGCGGCGGTGGTGAGGGCTCCCATTCCTTGGACGGCCTGGTTCTGTCCAGGCCCGACAAGGATGGGGGTCCGGCCTGGGCGGGGGGATTAGCCCCCCTCCCAGGCGAGACGGGTCATAGGGGGGGCGGCGTTGTGCTCTAAGGGTGGTTTGAGGCCCACCTTGCACAACGGCGCCCCTCGGGTTAGGGGGGGGAGAGTTGGTGGTGGCCGGCTCTCCCCTATTAAACAAGAGAGGACCCTTTCTTGTTTAAGCAAGGGTCATACCCCGGAGGGGGACCAGAAGAATGCCATAGGATGATGCCTGGCCCCCTCCATTATGGGGTTTGAGAAGGCCACCGGGTGGGGTTTTAGTGGGTAGTCTCGCACGGGTCGGGGTATTTGCCCGCCGTGCAAGGAGTCCCACATAACCCGCGGGTCCATGGTGCTTCCTCAGCCCATGGCCCGTGGATCCGTAAATAGGATTTCCCTATCCTTATAAAAAAAAAAAAAAAATCCGAGCCAGACACCTCGAAGATTATCGCATCGGTGGTTGCCCACCTGTGCTTTAGACCTCCTTCAATGCCTAGCTCAGACAACCGGATATTGGCCTTAGCTTTGGCCAATATCCTCTCGTACCCCCCCTCGACGGCGGTGATGGTCACCGCCGCCGTGGTGGGGGCTCTTCTCCTGTAGGGCTTCTTCTTGGCGCTCCCCTGGCCAGAAGGAGGAGAACCTTTTGGACCTCCTTGTTTGGGGATGGCGGCAGGGGTTGCCGCCTTCGCTCCCCTTTTCTTCTTTTTTCCGGCGACCTGACTCCAAGTCAACGTGGCCGGTGAGATCCCCCCAACAGAGTTGGAGGGAACCCCCACCACGGTTGACGTAGGACGACTCGGAACCGGTGCCGGTGCCGCAGTTCTGATAGGGCCCCCCCCCTTGAATGTCGTGGGGGGTAAGAAGCCGCTTTCTTGGGGGCTGGTTTAGCGCCTCCTTTCTTCTTCTTAGAAGAAGAAGAAGCCCCTCTTACGGTGTTGGTTGGGGGGGGGGAACGGCCTGCTTGGCCGGGTGAGTTGGCCCGGCGGGGGTCCCTTCCTTGGTCGGAGTCCTCAAGGCCGGGAACATTTTAATTAAATCCTCCGTCACGGCTTTGGACATGGCCTGGACGATCTCTCCCAGTCTCATGTCCTTCACCGTGACCGTCTCCTTAGCAGATGGAGACCGACGTCCCGAATTCGCCGGGGGAGGAGCCTTCTCCGGGAGTTTGACTGGGGGGCGGCCGAGTAGCGACGGTCGGAGAGCTGGGTATTTATCCAACTCCTCTCGCGTCACCACCGGACGCTCCTCCATAGTCACAGGGAGGGAGAGGAATTTCTCCTCCCCCTCGGATAAATCCATTTGCTCCCACTTGGATCTTAGGCGTGGGGGCGATCGTGGGGGGGAGGTCCTCCCTTTTCTAGCTCGGCAACCTTGGCCTCAAGGCGACGGTTGGCCGCGAGCACATCAGCCACCCTCTTGTTCTTGGGAGAGGGGGCCCTTTCCGAGAGGGGGTCATAATACCCTCTCTCCCCTTTGGAGACCAGGACAGGGATGCCCACCTCAAAGGCCGCAGCCGCATTAAGGAGAGCTCCCGCAATGGTTCCCTGAAGCCCCTTAGACATCTCGGCCACCTTTCTAATGGTGGCCACGTGGGCCTTGAGAGCGCCCTCCACGACCTCAGGGGGCCCTCCCTGAATTCGTCTGAGGCCCTCTTAAGTCTGACCGCATGGTTACGGGCGCGGGCAGGTGTCTCGTTCACAGGGACCGATTCATCCAAGGCTCTGAGGGCGGCCCTCTCCAAGTCCCTCGCCTTTTTGGCCTTGGCCCGCTCACTGCACTTTTGCGCGGTGAATTGGCCAAGGTGTGACGGGTCTTTGGGGAGACGTCCCCTCAGATCCTTCTTCTTTATAACGGTGACCGAAGCCCTGCCCTCAGAATCGCTCGACGAGAAGCAAACATACTCCATCGGCAGAGTCTTGAACCGTTTCCGCTTGCGTGGGTCAGACACCACGAACAGGGTGTCGCCGGAGCCTACAGAGCAGTCTCCGCCCGACATCCCAACGACGTCTATCTCCTCGCTGGCGGAATCCCCTTCTGCCGCCGCTGACGGGGGGGGGGCTAGATGTTTTGCCCCCGGTGGGCGGTACCTTCTCCTTCGACTTCGGACCCGGATTGGATTCCATATCGGCGTCCGAGTCAACTCCCCCTCTTAATCTGAGAGAAGGGAGACATATACGGAGGCCACAAATCTGCCCCACAAAGAAGCAAGCATGCCTCTCTGCGGACACAGGCGTGCCTCTACTTACGGGTATGAACCCCTTCGCAGACGCATATATCCCGGCGGTGCCTGCGAGGCACATCGCCGGTAGCCCGGCGTCTGATGACGACGGGAGGGAGGCCGGGACAATACCTTTCTCTCGCCGACCCCTGGGTGTCCGAACACCCTGGGGTGGTAATGATCGGCTCGTAATCGTCGTTATTATCATTTTGTATTAAAAAAGAGTGGTTTGTTTTCGGGATGTTTTTCCCCTAGGGCGGTTGGCTACCAAGCCTGACGACCCCGCCTTGGCCTGAGCCAAAAAAGCTCCCTCCGCCACCCCAGCCCCGACCTCGGAATACGTCCGAGCGGCCTGGGGTGGCCCGGCCCGGTGGGCCCGGGAGTTCCGGGACACCACCGGCCCGTCCCCCCACATCACTCCCGCGTACTGCGTCCCGCAGCCGTTAGGGAGGAGAGGTGGGGCATCTCCCTTGTGGGACGCCGCTTCCCCCGATGCCGGTGCGCACCTCCCCCCGCCCAAAACTGGGCGGGGATCGGCCGCCTCCCGACACCGGTGGACCGGCACCTACATCCCCCCGCCGAGTGTCCCGCGCCCGGAACACCGGACGCCAGGACACCCGGTTTTGTCGGGAGCACCCGACTCCCCTTCCAAGACACCTGCCGCCCGGAACACCGGACGACAGGCACCCGGAAAAGGCTGGGAGCACCCAGCAAAATCCCACGGCCGGCGGAGAACTAATGTCCTCCTAACGGTCCCGGCCGACCGGGCGATTGCACTCAGGGCCGCCTACCCCTACCGACAATGGGACTCAAAACTGAGTCCCTAAGGGAAGCCGGGCTCCTTGGACGCTCTTAGTCAGGAGGTACCCCGCCCCGCCGGGCCAATGGAGGAGGTAGGAACCACCACCATTGACCCGACGGATCAGCAGAGTCCCTCCCTAAGCCCCCTCACCACGACAAGGTGGCGTCCACGAGGGGGACCTTGAGCTACCGTTTTTTTTTGTCGAGGTGGAAATCCTTTATGGATACCCGTGAGGTTCGGGGGAACCTCACGGGTTATGCGGGAGTCCCCGGCAAGCCAGCATGAGCTAGACTTGCCGGTATACCCGCTAAAACTACCCCGGGTCAATCATTCCGGCCCTTAATGAGAGGGGGAGAGAAATCACCATAAGGCATACTTCTCTCCCTCTCTCAGGCTAGCCCGTTAGGGCTTCATCTCGTGATTTGGAGAGTGAGCCGTGACCAGCGGCTCCACCCTCCACTACTTTGGGGGGGGATCAGCGCGACTGAGAGCCCCCGCTCTCAGCCGGCCGATGATCTTTCCCTCCCAGCCCCCTCAGATGTTAGGAGAGGGGACCCAGCTCCCGGTGTTATGGGGGGCATAGAGTGGCTGGGGGCTTAAGTGTCCCCAGTCACTTTTTTCTTCTTCTTCTTCCTTTTAGGGTGGAGGTCCACCGGGGAGGGAGGACCCTCCCCCTCCTCCAACCCTTTTAGGAAGAATTTATTCGCCTCGAGGCGGATATCGGGGGGCGCCTTGACGGCACTTGCCCCCGACACCCGCCCCGGGGCCACCTTTAGACGTCGATATTGTGAGGGGATCGCCGTCACATAGCAGCGGAGCTCCCAACCTGGGTGCTCCGCTGCCAATCTTGTGACGGCGCCCCTCACAACATCGATACTTTCCGGACCTTGGGGGAGGACAGTGACATCAAAATTGATGCCAGTGTTCCCCCCCTTGATCTTGCGGAAACCCCTAGCGACGCAGGGGTCTCCGCGTTCGACTTCTTTCAGAACATTTATTAAAGGCACAACGTTTCGACCATGGAATTTGGTCCTTATCAAGTGTATCTGTCAATATAATACAAAACCAAAAACAATACAATGAATGTTACAATTAATGTGTATAAAATTGTCAAAAATGTTACTTACAATTCAGAATAGTGCCGCAGGAATTACATAATATAATAAAATAGAACGACGGTGTTACAAAATTGTCGAGTTTAAACAAGAAAGTCAATAGTTCATGACTGTTAAAAAGCGAATGAGGAACAAACGTGACGGTTATTATCGAGGTCAAATGATAAAGGAATACAAGAGACGAGAGTAGGAGAAACATAAACAATTTGTTATAGTTATAAAATTATTGAGAGGGGGAGGCGCGACAGTTAAAAACAGAATAAAGATTATACAATATGAATAAGGCGATCATATACTGTAGAAAGATTTTCTGTGTCTCTTTGTAAATTAATAGCTGAATTGTGTTTCTTGATGAAAAACATTTCGGCTATTTCACGTTTTCTTATATAGTTCTCTTTATGGAGAATCCTTTGGATGGTTCCAGTCAAAATCATGTGAGTGAGACACGCGATGATTGCTAACTACAGAGTGGCTAAATGGGTGTTTCTTTATATTGTAGCAATGTTCCTTAATACGGGTACCCAAATGTCGCTTGGTTTGACCAATATAACAAGCACTACAATCCGAACAATCCAATTTGTATACCAATTCGGTGTGTTTGGCAATGTCTAAAATGTCTTTTCCCTTTTTTATGAACGAATTCAGTTTGTTAGAAACCGTGAATGCAACGTTTAATCCAGTGTTTTTTATAGAGTGTTCGATTTTATTCCCGAGTTTGTTCGTGTATGGAATAATGATAGAATTTCTAATATCAAAGATTTTTTGATTCGAAGAGCTGTTGTCAGGACGGTGGAGTAAAAAGTTTAATCGGTTTCTTATGTATTTGTTTGTGATCAGAGTGGGGAAACAATTGCTATGTAGGATTTTTTTGACAATGTTAATGTTATCTTTGTGAAAATGAGAATCAGAAAGAAGAATGGCCCTATCAACCAAATTAGTTATGGCGTTTTTCTTGTACCTAAATGGATGGTTGGAAAAATAGTTTATATAACGGCCGGAGAAGGTAGGTTTGCGATACCAATTTGTAATAAGGAGGTTATTGTCACGGATGACCATAGTGTCTAAGAAAGGGATGGAGAAATCTTTTTCGATCTCATGGGTGAATTTCAATCTGGGATGGTAGTTATTGAACACCTCAAGGATTATAGGAAGTTTAGTTTTAGGGGCGACTAGGAATATGTCATCCACATATCTATAATAAATGGGAATGGTGAAGTCTAATTGGTTTAAACAATTTGTTTCAAGGTCGTCCATCACTAGATCGGCTAAGATGGGAGAGAGAGCAGAACCCATGGGGTTGCCAAAAACTTGTTCGTAATAAGTTCCATTGAAACAGAAACTTGTGGAGGATAGAACCACGTTAATGGCAAATAAAAATTGTTGAATGTTAAGTTTAGTGTGTTTCTCTATATGATGCCACCGTGATTCAATGGCCCTAAACACAAGATCCTTGGAAATATTATTGTATAAAGCTGTTACGTCGAGGGAGAGGAGGATGTCATCAGGATGAATTTGTGTGTTTTTTATGGAGTTCGCGAAGGTCCAACTATCTTTGATGTGTGATCTTGGTTTAGGTAATGAATGGTCAAGAATTTGATGCAAAAATTTGGCGATATTGTATGAAGGACTGCCCGATGCCGATACAATAATGCGTAATGGGAAGCCACTTTTATGGATTTTTGGCAGCCCATAACAACGTGGAAGGTTACCGTTAGTGCATCGCAATGTTTTATAAGTTTGTTCATCGATGATGTGGTTGTTCTTCCAACCATCCAACAAGTTTTTTATTTTAATATCGAAAGATTTAATAAGGTCCTTTTTTAATTTTTTGTATGTGGTTGTGTCATTCAATAAAATTTCTATCTGTGTGTTATACGTGTTCCGATCCATAATGACAGTTGTCTGACCCTTGTCAGCTTTAGTTACTAATAGGTCTGGATTGTGTTGTAAAAATTCTTTAGTGAGTTTCTGAGGATAACTCTATCTATTAAATTCACATGTTTGTCAGTGCTTAAAAAATTGGTCAAACTGTTACAAATGGTACTGCGCGTGGCATTCTCTATGTTCTTATTCAATTTACTGGCGCAGCTCTCGAAATTTTTGATAGTATCCACAACCAACCGTGTGCGATTATTTTTGCCATATTTATTAAAGGGGAGGGAAAAGTTGTCACCTAGACTCAAGAAACTCAATACGGAATCCGGAACTCTTTTATTGCTAATGTTGACAATCCATTTGGAGGTATCGATATTAGAGAAAAAATGATAAGAGGAATTTTGTCGCTTTAAAATGTTATTAAATTTGTCTATAGATCTATGTTTACAAATATGTTTGTGTCTATTAATTGTGCGTTTGTTATCGTCAAAAAAGGAATTTACCAGGTTGATAGGAAGGTTATTACAGAGTTTTTCTTCTATCTTGATAATTCTAGAATTTAAGTGTTTGATGTTAACATGAGCATCTTTGATTTCCAGATTCAATATTTTTCTCTGGGTGAGTTTCTTGAGTGCGATAATTTTCTGTCTGGCTCTATGGCCAATTAAATTCTTTCAGAACCATCCCCCACAGCTCACTATGGGGGGATAGTTCTATACTCGTAGGCCGTTAAGATAGCCTCCAGGAACCGGAACTCCCTGCCCGTCGGGCGATGGAGAAGAGCGAAGGAGACAGGTCTTCCCTCCGTCCCCCTCACCCCCCCCCCCCACAGACGATGGTTCCGGGAGCGCGACAGCCGCCTCTGTTTTGAGGGGGGAAATAACCCCCCCCCTTTTTTCTAACTATGGCCGAACTGGCCGGGGAGGCGTCGCCGGTGAGGGCAACGGCCCCCACCTCCTCGTCCCTGAGCCTCCGGAGGCTGACGACGGGGCGGGAACCGGAGAGTTTGACGTCTCCAGCCGCCACGCCGCCCGCCCCCCTCGACCCAGGGACAAAGGGGTCGCACCCCCCAGCAAGGGCTACGCCCACCTCCTCCACCGCCGGAGGAGAAAGAAGGGGAAAACCCCTCTCCTCCTCAATCTTCCCAACCACCGGGGGGAGAGGGACAGCCGTCCCTTCCCTCACCTCAACTTCCATGGGGAGGGGGGAAGATCTCTCCCCCTCACCTCCACCAACCTCTGTGGGAGGGAAGGGAAATCGTCGCTCCCTCCCATGTCCACCTCCATGGGCTTCCCAGATGGAGAACCCACGGAGGCGACAAAAACGTCCGCCTGAAGAGGAGACACCCCGACTAAGGACGGGGGCCCCTCCCCAGGTGCTGCAGGAGGGGGTGTAACTACCCCCCTTTCTCCTCCTCCTCCTTCTTTTCCCTTCCCCCTTGCAGGGAGGGACAACCGGGCACCCGCCCTCACCGATCCGGTGGGAGGCGGGAAGCCCCTCCTCTTCGCACTTGGGGCAGTGTGCGGCAACAGCCGCACACGCCCCAACGTGGTGTCCTTCCACCCCGCACTTGAGGCAGCAATTGCCCCGGTCGGCGGTGGAGGGACACCACCGTCTAATGTGCTCCCGCCCCAGGCACTTGAAGCACCGGGGGGGGGCACTAACCTCCGTGGGGGTCTGCGTACCGATCGTCCTGAAAGACGCAGGCCTCCCCCTCTTTTTACCACCGAGGCGTAGGGCCCGGAGCAAGCCCGGGATCTTACTCCTCCCGAGACACTCGGGGGGGCAAGTCCCCCCGAGCACCCACACCTCGTCTTTGGCTCCCCCTCCTCGAGGAAGCGGAGGAGCCCCACCAAGGCACCCCGGACTAACGTCCGGAGGACCTCACCATCCCTCGCAGTCGCCCAGTAGTGCGGGGCGCCTGCGACGCACGCCCCGTCGCTCGATGACGACGTAGGGAGGGCCGGGACCATACCCGCCTACGCCGGCCTCTGAGGGTCCGATCCCTCTGAGGCGGTACGTCTTTATCTTTCATCGTCATTTTTCATAAAATTGTAATTTTTTTACTTGGTTGTCTTCCAAGGGGGGTTATTTCGGAGCCCCCCACTCCTAGGCCGGTTGGTATAACCCTCCTCACGAGTCCGGCCTACCCGGGTTTTTTAACATGGTTATTCCTTCCATGTGTGCGCTCTTAGACCCCTGGGATTTCTCCCAGGGGAGCCCCTCCACCACGGCAAGGTAGCGCACAACGAAGGGAACTTGAGCTACCCTGAAGGATGACCTTCAAGGTCACCTGAGTGTATCTGTCCTACCCCCACACTTGTACACCCTTTGGCTCGCGAAATATGCCCAAAAACAGATTTTGAATATGACTTTCTCTTTCTATCATATATAATGTCCATAAAAGACCATATAGCTATCTCACTCTAACACACGTCTAGTATATTGTGACGTCCCACCAATTTTTGAACCTTTCACACTTTATAATTTTTGCGCTACTAGATACCTATTTATAATCTTACACTATTATAAGTTATCTCTTTTCTCTTTTAATTATTATTTAGCATAAATACCCGTCTTTCATAATGATCAGCATTAATTTCACTATTACGCACAGATATATATATATTCCAATATTATCATTATTTTCTATAACACTTACCACTTTATTGCACTATTTCATTATTAATTACATTTTATTACATTATTTCTATTATTAATATATTTTTCTATAAATTGCTATTTCCTTATACTCTTGTTATATACAGGGTGACCCATTTTAACTTCCCCACCGGATTATCTTGAAAGGAATGTACTTTCTGAAAAAAAGTTTCAGATATAAGTTTTAGTATTTTTCCCTGGCTATTGAATGGCGATATTGAATTTGACCTCGATTGTGAATGTGAAGGTCATTTAAAGGTCAAGTTAATTTTTTTAAATGGGAACCACTATTTTTTATTACATATTCTTGTAGCTGACTTCAAGAGCTTTCCAAAACACTATAATAAAGTATTTTTTTATTAAGTATTTTCCGAGTTATAAAGCTTGAAATAATTTCATAATTTTACTTAAACTGTAAAATATCTCGTAAAATATTTACTTTTCGATGACCTTACCTCAATACTTTTATGCACAGAATAATGAGAGGAACCAATTGGTGTCAAGAAAACACATAGTTGTTTTTAAGAAAAAATATGCAATTTGTAACTAACAATTACATATTTTTTTGGTAAGCGTTATACATGAATCTCTTGGTTTCTCGAATTCCTTATTCTCGCCTTATTCTCGAGTTCCTTATTTTCGATATAATTAATACAAATCATTTTTGGTTCATTAATCGCATAATTATGATTAAAGCTATTATTATTATTACATTCTTCTTTATTCCTTACAGTGTGCTCGATACGTGTTATATTTGAATCTCGCAATTTTTCGCTTTGCTCGATTGTATTATTTTCGATTAAATTAATTTCATGAATTTTTTCTGTTTGATTGATTCCTACTACGCATGAGGATTGGGACAACACAAGACACATAGAAGAAGAGTAATCGCCTGGATTACTTTGAGGAAGAGGGGATATCATCGGCGCGAGAGCGGCATCGTCGTTCACCGATGTGCAAAAGGATCCCTCTTTTGAGTGAGTATAATCACTATGAGAATTAGTAGAATTAATAGAATTTTTAGTATTTAGATGCGTGGTGGAAGTAGTAGATAATTCATTTTTGATTTTTGTTGAAGGGGAGGAATTGGGGGAAGGAAGAGGATGTCGACCTTGATCGACGACACACCTTGATGTGCCAGAAGGAAGGCAGTGCTCCTGCCCGTTGTGAGTAGTTTTATCAGCACGTTTAATTTTATTCGAAGGGAGAATGTGAGTATTATTTTTTGCTTGTTTTTCATTTTTTCCATTATAATTAAAATTAGATTGTAGTTCTTGATTGACTACAATATTTTGTGAATCGTTATCACTTTTATATGAATTTTTTTCTAAATTATAAATTTTTTCTGTTTTCACAGGTGGATCGTTTTGAGATCCTGGTGGATTAGAAAAGGTTTTTTCATCCTTAACTGATCCAGCATCCTCTGGGGGAAGCTTTTCCGCGGAATTTCCATTGAAAGGCGGTTTCGCAGTAGTTTTCTCGATTTCGGTAAGTGTTACCGTTGGTATAATAACTTCTATCTCTTCATCTAACGTATTAACTATTTTTATGTACGCCTTATTATTTATACAGGTTAGTAACGACGGAGTCTCCGCAATAAACACCATCGAGATAACGCAGACGCGGGAGGTATCCGGTCCGTATTTCTGGATTTGATACGCGGACAACGAATCCTGAATTCATTCGAGGAGGTAAGACAATAGATTCCTTGTCTTTAAAATAGAATTGGCAGCGGCGCCATGTAATTAATTGTGCGCCGTAATCTATTCGGGCATCATGCTCAGTAAAAAATGTTGAGCCTAGAATTCCTTGTGTAATTATAGGAAACTCATCGGGCACCACGTGAAATGTAATGGGAGCTCGCAAGACGTATATTGTCACGGTGCCTATAGTATCAACGACGGATTCCATAATGCCGGTGAGTTGAATAATTTCTTTATTATTAATGCAAATATCTGATTTAATGCAATTCTTTTAATTATATTTGGCTGTGCTCCTATATCTAGCATGAATGCGGTTGGTCCTCGCAAACATGAAGATTCGAGCTCGATAACGGGTACGGTTCCGTCATCGCCTCGGAGGACGTGGAGGGACCTGGTAGACTCTCCATACAGTGAGTGGAGCGCGGTTTCGCAAGGCCTCGGGACGCCCCGTTTGCCGAGACCTCCGAGTGGTTTCCCGCTTGCCTCGTATGTACATTGTTTACGTTTCTACTATCTATGTGATTATTATTATTACTAATACTATGATTATTATTGTTATTATTACTATAACTATTATTAACACTATGATTATTATATTTATTATGATTAATATTATTACTATAGTTTCCTTCGCGGTTTTGCCTTTTTCGGCATTCGTGCACTAAATGTCCGAATTTCTTACAATAACTGCATATTTTTGTATTAGCGGTATTCGCCGGGTCGCGGACAGCGGCAGCAGAATCGCGCTGTAGAATTTGCGGCGAAGGAGCGGAATTATTCCGATAAGTATTTGTATTTTTATATCTAATTTCCTCTCTCTCTATTCGTTTATTAATAATTAAAACTTTTGCGCAAGCATCGGAGAAGCTATTATACCCTTCTGCACGGAGCTCTACACGGTATTCGCGAGGAAGACCTTCAAAGAAAGCTTCGAGAGCAAACGATTCGATGGAACGTAACTCTACCTCGGATAGCGGCCTGTCGAGGTTTGTTTGATCACCTTCTATTATTGCGGTTTTCAAATCCTTAACCCGTCCGATATAATCTAATATGTGCTCGTTCTGTTTTTTATAGGCCATACTCAATTGTCCACGATAGTGATTAGCGCTTCGACCGGGCCCGAAAGCACGTTCAGACAGTCGAGAAATTTTTCTACCGTCGGATGGATTTCGTCTTCCACCACAATGTAAGCATGATGTGTTAATTTATTTCTTAACATTCAAACAAGATGCGTTTCGTCTACAAGTGGTACCGATTCCTTTGCTCTTTTGCAGGCTTTTGCGAATTGCCATATTGGGATATTGTGGCCGTCATATTTTGGAACGAGCTCTAGGGCGTCGCGGAGATATGACTTTGCATGTCCGACCGATGTGGGAGGATAGCTACTAGTATCGGTGATCGGAGATGAGAACAAGGGCGGACTGGGAAAATTCGACGGAGGCGGTGAAGAGGGTAAAACTCGAGTTAAGGTTCGCATTACGTCTTCTAAAATTTGCGTTCGTTCTCTAAGTTCTTTTTCTTTTTCGCGCATTTCCTTAAAAGCTCTTTCAATATCAGCAGGACTTCCATTTGTATGTACCGGACACGCGGTAGATTCGGCTACGTTGCCCGCACGATTCATGTTGAAGCGGACTTCGAGAAGGAAGGGGGAAAGGTAAGAGAGAGAGAGCAAGAAAAGAGAAAGGTAGCGTATATATGTACGCTTATATATACATATACTTAAATAAAATGTAATTTGCCTTAAGAAGCAATTACACGTGAAATGTTGCTGAAAAGAAAATCAAACATATTAGTTATTAATTATTAATTATACGTAAATGGTTATTTTTATTGTTTCAGATTGGTGCATATATGCAGCTGGAGTGAGCAGGCAGAAGTTTGGAATCATCCAGTAATTGTCTGATCTGGACGCGTTTCTTTGCCCGTACAGTATAGAATAAGATCAGCTGTTCACATGTATTATGTGTGTAAGCAAATAAGTCACAGTTATGTTGTACATATACATGTGCATGACGTTATGACTGCTATTGAATAAGTTTCTAAAAGTGGTGTCAATATTCTTGAATAAAGCTCCCTATGTTATAAATCGATATACATTCAATAATTATTTCTGGACACCTGAATTGGAATCATAGTGTAATTAAAATTCACTTATATTATATCTTATACTAGAGTTCTGTCTTATACATTGTACTTAGGCTCTATATTATATAATGTTGTTACGTCCCCGCCCCAAAATTTCAAAACCTATAATCATTGCAATCTCACTGCTTATATCTTAGTTAAAGCCATAATTCATAATCGCTACACACTATATAATCCTATTGTTTTAACGTTACTTATACATATAATATTTAAGCAAAATATGAAAAGACAAAGTCATGAAGAACAAATTATTAAAGAGATATAACCTCATCGCCGCAAACTCATATCATTATAATATTGACCGCCGGTAACCTCAAAATCTGCATTACCGACAGTCGATAAAACAGTTTCCTACCGCAGATAACTTACCATAAGTCGGTAAGGAAGACTCCTTTTCTATCAATAACACGTAAGAAGCTCTACTTTATCACCTGCCACATGTATTTACCAAAAGTTCTTGCGTAACTCGCAGATGAAACATTAGATAGCTCAAATCCGAATAACACCCATATAGATCGAAAGACATTGTTTCACCGAGTTCGGAACCGTTTTTAGAATTCCAAAATTCCTTTTAGTTTTCGAGTTATTTAAGATTAAAGTTTGACCTTGAGCTACCCTGAAGGATGACCTTCAAGGTTAGTTGAGTGTACCTGTCCCACCCCCACACCTGTGCACCTTTTGGTTCACGAATTATACCCAAAAACAGATTTTACATATGACTTTCTCTTTTTATCATATATTATACCATATAACTATCTCACTCTAACACACGTTTAGTATATACCATATATTATAGCCCAGTATTGTTCTCTCACTCGCACCCGCATATTATATATCAAACGCTATTACCCTCTCACTCGCACTCACATAGATTTTGTAATGTTAAAACCGGAGAACAATTAATTAACAATTTATTAAATCTGATTTAATCAATGAAAAGAACGAAAAATGTAGAATAAAAAATCCTAATTACGTTTATTTTTATGAGTAACCGTTCTCTTGTTTTAGCAACTTTAAGTTAAAGCGTTATTAAACGAATTCACGTATAGAATATTACTCGTCTTATTTCTTAGTGATGACGCAATTATGATGATGTAATAACACGAGGATAAAATAATTAATAATCTTTGCAAGCAAGCATACTCATTCAAAAGAGGAGGAAGTCCCACATAAACAATATTAATAACAATTTTTTGTAGAAAGAAATGATCTCCTGTTATTACAATGCGTCAATAAATAATTAATTAAATATATATATATATCTTACCATATTAATGTTTAAACTTCGAGCGTTATATTGTTAAATTAAAACTACAAGCAGAAGCACGAGAATAATTTCAATAGCTAAAGGAATTAATAATTAACAGATCTCATTAGGAAAATAATTTAAATCTTTTATTCTCTTGCTCTTGCCAGTAAAACTTCTGATGATGATGTCATGCAAAAACAATTGGAACGGATAAATAATAATTTTAACTAATGATTATAGTCAAACGAAAGAGAAAAATCTAATGAATAATTAATTCTAATGAAGTTTATTAAAATAAGAAGCCGTTCAATTGTTATTGCATTTAGAAGCTAAGGCGTTATAAACGATTTTATACGCTACATATTAAGCGTCTTATTAAGCATAGGCTGTAAGAACGTTATTCTACCGACATGTCCATATAAGGTAATGCGAATCGACGATGATGTCATAGGAGACGGATACCAAAAAATAGGAATTCCGTAATGAAATTATATTCGAAAGAAAGATCGTAATTTGTCAGTCAAGAAATCCAAATACTAAAAATCGGAATCTTTCACAGTTTCCGAGTTATTGCATAAAATCTAAAGAAAAAATATCATATTACACACAGGAAATGACATCACCGATGATTCACTCAATGAAACATCGAAGACGCGGCATCCCTTTGTAAAATTATAGTCATAACAATCTTCGCGCGGCATCTCTTTGTGAATCACCGATTTGATACTTCGTTTCACACCCCGCGAGTACCCCTCTGCCTACAAACTCTAGTATATAAGGCGCTCACATTCCTGAACGCGCCGCAGTTCGCAATTATTTCCGAAGCAGTCACCACGCATCTCGACTGCAGTTCCTCAGTTTTTCCGAGCAGTAACTACGCTGCTCCTCTTCTTCAACTTCAAGCAGTACTTTAACTTCAAGCAGTTCGCTCAGATTCTAGAAGCAGTCATCACGTATCTCGACTGCAATACTTTAATATTCTTGAAGCAGTAACCATATTATACTACGAGCAACCTGTCATAGCAACTTTAATATAACAACAATTTAGTTTCCGAACAAGTGAGTATTATTAAGGAAAGAGTCGTGATACTCTTTGCCTGGGAGATTCAACAACGTTTTAACTTCTTTTAATTTCAATTTCATTTCTTTGTATTATAACTATTTTATTTTAAATCTTGTATCTTTATTTATGAAACTTCTACTTCATCGATCTATTCCCTAAACCTGACAACACGTTTAGTATCCGCAGACATTTAGCACTGCGTTTGGTTTTAACGGTTGTCAATTCCTACCTTAAATCACTCCACGACCTTTTTCTTTTCTTTTCTTTCTTTTATTTGAATCCTGTTAAGAACCTTACATTATTTTAATTATTCATTGTTATCCTATACTATTTCCATCTCTGATCCTTTTATTAATCGTTTAGTTTCTCACGCATTCTACTTTCTGCGTTGAGAGACCCTTTTTACTAACCGCTTTCGTTTTCACGCATCTCGCGTTGAAAAACTCTAACGCTTTCTTTAGTTTCTCATACAATCTATACTCTGTATTGAGAAACCCTGTCTTTCCAACCTCTTTAGTTTCTCACGTACTTTACTTCCACGTTGAGAAACCCTGTCTTCACTTTAGTTTCTCATACCCTCTTGCACCGTATTGAGAGACTCCTATCACTAACTACTTTTGTTTCTTGCGCGTCCTACTTTTGCGTTAAGAGACTCTTTGATAATTTCTTTCATCAATTCCTTGAACCATCTCTCACTTAATTAATTGCATATAAATATATCAAGTCAAGTAAACGGAATTCTGCAATCCAGGATCATTGCATGTTAGCGTGTTACATATCGCTACTTGAGACGTGAGATCTTAGATCCCCTCGGCCTTGCGTGCAGTGCTGAGAGACGGTAGTCCGTCGGGTAGCATATTTAACTTGCTTGTAATTCTGGAATGCAGTAAATAAGAAATAAAGTAATAAAATCATGTTCAAATAAAACTTCGAACGGAAGTTTCTGTGAGAGACCCTTCTTCCATCATTTCATATAAGAATATTCTTTATCCATTATTATTCCTTAATCCTACTCTAACTCTTTCACTCAATCTATTGTTAATTTAACCTTTTCAACTCTTAGTTCGACCATTAATAATCAATTAAATTGATAGGTGGCGAATTTCATCGGTTCACAAACTAATTTCATAACTCATCGCCAAAGTGAGTGTATGACTGTTTTCATTGATTACTTTAACATTCATATTCTTGAAACATTGCTATAATTATTTGAACGAAACGGCAGATGGTAGCACATCGGCTCCGAGTAAGTCCAATAACGTGGAGAGCTAGACAGAGGAATAGGCGTACGATAGCTCGCCGGAGGACTCGATTGACGGGTATCCGCGTTCTAACTCCAAGAGAGATTAATGAGCGTCTTCAAAATTCAGAACCTTCATTATTAGAAACCATTGCTCCTCCGCCAACTACATCTCGTTCATCACCACCACCGTTACTAGTATCAGAACGATTTCACGGCGTTTTGTCACCCACACGCGATATCATAGAATTCCCATTTCTTTCCGAGATAATAGACATACCTCCTCCCCTATCTCCTCTACCCATCGAACCGTCTCACTCACCTATTCCACTTGAAGAGTTAAACCCCTTATTCCAACTACCATTGATCGAAGACCCCCTTTTTAATGTAATAAACTTAGAAAACGGAGATTTTATTTCCTTGAACAACGAAAACTTAAATGCACTAAACAATCAAGGCGACCTTGATAGCGCAAGCGAACCACCCATATTAGACTCTTTGTTAGCCGCCTTCGATTCCGATTACCAATCATTCGCCGCAGAAAACACATTAAGCGAATTCGATTTTCAGGATATTTTCGACGAACTTTTTAATTGAATAAAGACTTCGATCACCATTATTATTATTATTATTATTATTATTGTTCTGTTTAATTATTTTGTATTACCATTGTATAACCTTTATGATAATTATTATTGTAATCAGTAATTAATCCTTTTATATTATATCCAAAAGCGAGAAACCACCCCATTTAGTATGATAATCAACATTCACTAGAGGATAATAAATACACATTTTGATAAACTCTCCTGATTTATTCTCGACTACTTCTCGAACATTCCGCCATACCGAACGACAAAGGATCTGCTCTCGGCGTTTCCCAGGATATAGCCGGCCCAGCAGGTTGTCCTAAAAAATAAATAGAGAGCACCTTCCGAAAAACCACCGAGGTAGGTTCTACGAAGGATAAGTCGCGCGTATTAAAGCGTTGCGCAATTTGTTATTGTTTTGGTGAGCCAGAACGTAACAATTCTAATGAATTAGGTGTTCGAACCCTTTCGGAACGGTAATACTTTCGGGATATCGACGCGTAGACACGGTTTGATACATCGAGTGTGAACTGCTCCGTGCTACTCGCTCGACCTGCAGCAGTTTGCACTCGGTGAGCGGAATCCTTTTCAATTCCTAGAACACCTGATACTGCGAGCGGCCGTACGACACTGACATACCGCCTTCTCAGAATTATATAAATCGCTGTTAACTCCTAAACTTCAAGCTGCGTAGCTTCCCATAAGCCTACTCGTTTCGAGTCTCGGTGAGTCGATATCCCAAAAGTATTACCGTTCAGAAAGGGTTCGAACACCTTCACTTAGAAGGCCCGCAACCCCTGCGGCGCAACAACATGACCCGTTCTCGAATTCCTGCCGCTCTCGCTTTGCTTCCTTATATGCCGCCCTAGAATGATCGAAATTTATGATTCTTGAACAATTAATAATTAATAATCAAATAATCTTAATCTTGCCTTTTTCTTGAGCAATAATTTACATGTGTTACTGTTTCAGAAGCGATTATAAAATATTTAAACGAGTAAACACATACTTTACCTTTTCTCCTTTTCTCTCTCTCCCCTTCTTCCCATGTTCTCGCTCCAACATGGATTAGCAACGCCTGAAATGCTGTCCATTGCGTATCCTGTGCATACGAATGGAAATCCTGTCCATCGAAAGATGTAACGACATGCGCAATCGAAAGAGATCGAGCGAACAAGAATCTTGGAATTGACGTAATGCGAACTTCGTAGATTTTACGGTCTTACCGCCTCTGTCGAATTTATCCAGTCCAAATTTGTTTTCGGTACGACTGATGTGCCAATCTGTTCTCCCATCCTCATAATCGGGATTCAAAATCGTACCTCCGTGACGCGCTAGAATTCGGCCAAAGTCGATGAGTCACAATATCCCGATATGGCAATGCTCAAAAGCCTGTAAAAGAGCAGTTCTGGCTCACCAAAACAATAACAAATTGCGCAACGCTTTAATACGCGCGACTTATCCTTCGTAGAACCTACCTCGGTGGTTTTTCGGAAGGTGCTCTCTATTTATTTTTTAGGACAACCTGCTGGGCCGGCTATATCCTGGGAAACGCCGAGAGCAGATCCTTTGTCGTTTCGGTATGGCGGAATGTTCGAGAAGTAGTCGAGAATAAATCAGGAGAGTTTATCAAAATGTGTATTTATTATCCTCTAGTGAATGTTGATTATCATACTAAATGGGGTGGTTTCTCGCTTTTGGATATAATATAAAAGGATTAATTACTGATTACAATAATAATTATCATAAAGGTTATACAATGGTAATACAAAATAATTAAACAGAACAATAATAATAATAATAATAATAATAATGGTGATCGAAGTCTTTATTCAATTAAAAAGTTCGTCGAAAATATCCTGAAAATCGAATTCGCTTAATGTGTTTTCTGCGGCGAATGATTGGTAATCGGAATCGAAGGCGGCTAACAAAGAGTCTAATATGGGTGGTTCGCTTGCGCTATCAAGGTCGCCTTGATTGTTTAGAGCATTTAAGTTTTCGTTGTTCAAGGAAATAAAATCTCCGTTTTCTAAGTTTATTACATTAAAAAGGGGGTCTTCGATCAAAGGTAGTTGAAATAAGGGGTTTAACTCTTCAAGTGGAATAGGTGAGTGAGACGGTTCAATGGGTAGAGGGGATAGGGGAGGAGGTATGTCTATTATCTCGGAAAGAAATGGGAATTCTATGATATCGCGTGTGGGTGACAAAACGCCGTGAAATCGTTCTGATACTAGTAACGGTGGTGGTGATGAACGAGATGTAGTTGGCGGAGGAGCAATGGTTTCTAATAATGAAGGTTCTGAATTTTGAAGACGCTCATTAATCTCTCTTGGAGTTAGAACGCGGATACCCGTCAATCGAGTCCTCCGGCGAGCTATCGTACGCCTATTCCTCTGTCTAGCTCTCCACGTTATTGGACTTACTCGGAGCCGATGTGCTACCATCTGCCGTTTCGTTCAAATAATTATAGCAATGTTTCAAGAATATGAATGTTAAAGTAATCAATGAAAACAGTCATACACTCACTTTGGCGATGAGTTATGAAATTAGTTTGTGAACCGATGAAATTCGCCACCTATCAATTTAATTGATTATTAATGGTCGAACTAAGAGTTGAAAAGGTTAAATTAACAATAGATTGAGTGAAAGAGTTAGAGTAGGATTAAGGAATAATAATGGATAAAGAATATTCTTATATGAAATGATGGAAGAAGGGTCTCTCACAGAAACTTCCGTTCGAAGTTTTATTTGAACGTGATTTTATTACTTTATTTCTTATTTACTGCATTCCAGAATTACAAGCAAGTTAAATATGCTACCCGACGGACTACCGTCTCTCAGCACTGCACGCAAGGCCGAGGGGATCTAAGATCTCACGTCTCAAGTAGCGATATGTAACACGCTAACATGCAATGATCCTGGATTGCAGAATTCCGTTTACTTGACTTGATATATTTATATGCAATTAATTAAGTGAGAGATGGTTCAAGGAATTGATGAAAGAAATTATCAAAGAGTCTCTTAACGCAAAAGTAGGACGCGCAAGAAACAAAAGTAGTTAGTGATAGGAGTCTCTCAATACGGTGCAAGAGGGTATGAGAAACTAAAGTGAAGACAGGGTTTCTCAACGTGGAAGTAAAGTACGTGAGAAACTAAAGAGGTTGGAAAGACAGGGTTTCTCAATACAGAGTATAGATTGTATGAGAAACTAAAGAAAGCGTTAGAGTTTTTCAACGCGAGATGCGTGAAAACGAAAGCGGTTAGTAAAAAGGGTCTCTCAACGCAGAAAGTAGAATGCGTGAGAAACTAAACGATTAATAAAAGGATCAGAGATGGAAATAGTATAGGATAACAATGAATAATTAAAATAATGTAAGGTTCTTAACAGGATTCAAATAAAAGAAAGAAAAGAAAAGAAAAAGGTCGTGGAGTGATTTAAGGTAGGAATTGACAACCGTTAAAACCAAACGCAGTGCTAAATGTCTGCGGATACTAAACGTGTTGTCAGGTTTAGGGAATAGATCGATGAAGTAGAAGTTTCATAAATAAGGATACAAGATTTAAAATAAAATAATTATAATACAAAGAAATGAAATTGAAATGAAAAGAAGTTAAAACGTCGTCGAATCTCCCAGGCAAAGAGTATCGCGACTCTTTCCTTAACAATACTCACTTGTTCGGAAACTAAATTGTTGTTATATTAAAGTTGCTATAACAGGTTGCTCGTAGTATAATATGGTTACTGCTTCAAGAATGTTAAAGTATTGCAGTCGAGATACGTGATGACTGCTTCTAGAATCTGAGCGAACTGCTTGAAGTTAAAGTACTGCTTGAAGTTGAAGAGGAACTGCAGAGGAGCAGCGTAGTGACTGCTTGAAAAAACTGGGGAACTGCTAAGAGGAGTAACGTAGTTACTGCTCGGAAAAATTGAGGAACTGAAGAGGAGTAACGTAGTTACTGCTCTGAAAAAACTGGAGAACTGCTAAGAGGAGTAACGTAGTTACTGCTCTGAAAAAACTGGAACTGCGGCGCGTTCAGGAATGTGAGCGCCTTATATACTAGAGTTTGTAGGCAGAGGGGTACTCGCGGGGTGTGAAACGAAGTATCAAATCGGTGATTCACAAAGAGATGCCGCGCGAAGATTGTTATGACTATAATTTTACAAAGGGATGCCGCGTCTTCGATGTTTCATTGAGTGAATCATCGGTGATGTCATTTCCTGTGTGTAATATGATATTTTTTCTTTAGATTTTATGCAATAACTTGGAAACTGTGAAAGATTCCGATTTTTAGTATTTGGATTTCTTGACTGACAAATTACGATCTTTCTTTCGAATATAATTTCATTACGGAATTCCTATTTTTTGGTATCCGTCTCCTATGACATCATCGTCGATTCGCATTACCTTATATGGACATGTCGGTAGAATAACGTTCTTACAGCCTATGCTTAATAAGACGCTTAATATTCGATGTATGAAATCGTTTATAACGCTTCATCTTCTAAATGCAGTAACAATTGAACGGCTTCTTATTTTAATAAACTCCATTAGAATTAATTATTCATTAGATTTTTCTCTTTCGTTTGACTATAATCATTAGTTAAAATTATTATTTATCCGTTCCAATTGTTTTTGCATGACATCATCGTCAGAAGTTTTACTGGCAAGAGCAAGAGAATAAAAGATTTAAATTATTTCCCTAATGAGATCTGTTAATTATTAATTCCTTTAGCTATTGAAATTATTCTCGTGCTTCTGCTTGTAGTTTTAATTTAACAATATAACGCTCGAAGTTTAAACATTAATATGGTAAGATATATATATATATTTAATTAATTATTTATTGACGCATTGTAATAACAGGAGATCATTTCTTTCTACAAAAAATTGTTATTAATATTGTTTATGTGGGACTTTCTCCTCTTTTGAATGAGTATGCTTGCTTGCAAAGATTATTAATTATTTTATCCTCGTGTTATTACATCATCATAATTGCGTCATCACTAAGAAATAAGACGAGTAATATTCTATACGTGAATTCGTTTAATAACGCTTTAACTTAAAGTTGCTAAAACAAGAGAACGGTTACTCATAAAAATAAACGTAATTAGGATTTTTTATTCTACATTTTTCGTTCTTTTCATTGATTAAATCAGATTTAATAAATTGTTAATTAATTGTTCTCTGGTTTTAACATTACAAAATCTATATGAGTGCGAGTGAGAGGGTAATAGCGTTTAATATATAATATGCGGGTGCGAGTGAGAGAACAATACTGGGCTATAATATATGGTATATACTAAACGTGTGTTAGAGTGAGATAGTTATATGGTATAATATATGATAAAAAGAGAAAGTCATATGTAAAATCTGTTTTTGGGTATAATTCGTGAACCAAAAGGTGCACAGGTGTGGGGGTGGGACAGGTACACTCAACTAACCTTGAAGGTCATCCTTCAGGGTAGCTCAAGGTCAAACTTTAATCTTAAATAACTCGAAAACTAAAAGGAATTTTGGAATTCTAAAAACGGTTCCGAACTCAGCGAAACAATGTCTTTCGACCTATATGGGTGTTATTCGGATTTGAGCTATCTAATGTTTCATCTGCGAGTTACGCAAGAACTTTTGGTAAATACATGTGGTAGGTGATAAAGTAGAGCTTCTTACGTGTTATTGATAGAAAAGGAGTCTTCCTTACCGACTTATGGTAAGTTATCTGCGGTAGGAAACTGTTTTATCGACTGTCGGTAATGCAGATTTTGAGGTTACCGGCGGTCAATATTATAATGATATGAGTTTGCGGCGATGAGGTTATATCTCTTTAATAATTTGTTCTTCATGACTTTGTCTTTTCATATTTTGCTTAAATATTATATGTATAAGTAACATTAAAACAATAGGATTATATAGTGTGTAGCGATTATGAATTATGGCTTTAACTAAGATATAAGCAGTGAGATTATATATGATTGCAATGATTATAGGTTTTGAAATTTTGGGGCGGGGACGTAACATCTCCCCCCTATTTTAGGACAAATCCCGATGGTTTCGTAGGGATTTGTTCTAAACCATCGAGCTGATCGGTTAACACACGATATGGGTTAACATCATAAGAGAGGGTATTTACTGTGGTTAGTTCGTCATTGGGAATTGTTTCTTCTTGCTGATTTGGGCGATGGGACGATGAGGCTGCGGCGGGATTCAGAGTTGTAATGGCAGTGGAATATCCAGTCGGCTGCGATGCAATAATCGTCTGGGTGGTATGTCGTGAGGCAGCGGCAGGATTTCCGATGTATCGTGGTGCAGCGGTGGAATACGAGGCAGAAGCATTGTTGTTGCATTCGGCCTGTCGTAGTGCAGTAGTGGAATAGACATCATTATGTCTAATTGGCTGTGGTGCAGCGGTAGGATGGGTGTCTGCAACGGTGAAATGACGGGCAGAGGCGTCACTGGCCTGTTGTATAGCAGCTGTGGGATGTGTAAGACGTTGCGAGGCAACGGTGGGATTCTTGATAAGTTGCGCTGCAGCGATGGAATTATCAATATGCAATGATGCAGCGGTGGAATGCATGTCGTAGCACGACGCAGAGGTGGGATGATGGGCAGAGGCGTCACTGGCCTGTTGTATGGCAGCGGCAGAATGATTATCCTGACGTGATGCAACGGTGAAATAGACGTCATGATGTGACGTAGCGGTGGAATCTTTGATGGGTTGTGCTGCAACGGTAGAATTATTATTACACAATGATGCAGCGGTAGGATTCTGTAAGGATACAGCGGTGAGATCGTTGGTATGTGATGATGCAGCGGTGGAATTTGCAGTTGGACTCCTGGCACGTTGCGATGCAGCGGCAGGATGTATGGTAGGATTTCCAGCACGTTGTATTGCAGTGGTGGAATCGGCAATTGAATTTCCGGCACGTTGCGATGCAGCGGCGGAATTGGAAACAGGGTGTGTTGGTCCAGCAGAATCCGTGGGTTGGTTTTCCCTTTTTGGAGGTCCGTTGGCCAAATGAAGTAACAAATGTGTTAGCGAGCTCCATACGGCTCCCAACAAATGTAAACTGCATCCGTAAACAGTATGCAAGGCATAACCGTGAATTGTGGTGTCTATAATTAGTTTCACCATCCTTATTATCATAAAGATTCCGATAATTCCGGCAGTTGCTGAGCCGAAACTAACGAATCCGTTCCAGATTCGAGAGGTCGTACTGTCGACGATTTTATTAAGCGATGCTTCGTCGATCAGATTGTATACTGAGATGTCATTGCCACCGATAGGGTAACCGGTGATTCTTCTGGCTATTTCGTTGAGAAGAGCGGGTTTCTCTGCAGGAAACATGATGTGATTTCGGAGCTTCTCGATATCCTTTTCAGAGTATATGCCGCTAATGGCGAGTGGTCCCGGGGTGATGTAGTTCCAAGATAATTTCACCATGGGCTGTAGTTGTTGCGGCGGGATCTGTAGTACTTGAGGTTTTGGGATAAATTGGATCCAGGTGTCCTCGATGCGATAAAGAGTTGGTAATTCGCTACTGCATTCTCGTTCGTTACCAATTTTGGTAAGGATTCTTGATTTAGGAGTGAGATACAGCGAGGTGTTTCGTACAGTCACGGGTAATTCTGAGTAGCATCCTTCTACTTTCCTCAAAATTACTTCTACAGGAATGCATTTAATTATATGGACAGCCTCTCCAGCAGTGACTGCCATATATCCTGGTCCTTTCATTAGTTTATAAGCGAACTCATCAGGTTGAAGAATTGCGAAGGACAGGGTGTTTGTGATGACCTGTCGTTCGAGCTCGCACTTCTGCTGCATGACATTGTGATACAGAGAAGTCATTTGATTGCGAACATGTTTTTCTACGTACACGAACTTGGAGTTCATATACGTGAATATATCTAGGTTGTGAATTGGAATGCTACTTCGACTTGCGAAGACATCTCCTTGATTGATTTCCAAGATAAAGAGTTTTGGATGCTCGGTGCGGAGTAATGTGTAACCGCACAAAGGATTTTTTCGTACTTGTCAAGGCGAACGTGATGTCGTCCGTGGTTAAACTGTAGACGGTGGGATTCGTAGTTGAATCACCGTTAATGGCTTCGATTTTCGTTGCTGATCCTTCATAGAGGACGTCGTATTGATTAAAATTACAGGATGACGTAGGCATCGGCTTCCAGTACGAGTATCCATCGTCTGGGTCGAGGCAAAAACTATCAGAGAGCGGGCAGGTAATGCCAGATTGCAATCTGATTTTTCCCAGGCTAAGTTGCACGGGAACGAATGAAGACTTGAGCGTGACCTTCACGCTGGCTTGGACGATAACGTCGTCCCAGGTTCCATAAGGATCGGAGTATTGGGTGCCCTTGCAGGTTCCGTCGTTTGACACGCGTCCTGCCAAGGTGATGCTGCGATGGCTGGTTGCGTTGGCTTTCAATCCGGTCAGCAGGTTTTCAGGTCCCAGGGAGAGAGTTCCATCCTGAAACATGCGGAGGCACGAGGTGTATCCTGTCTGCACGTAGTTGGCTTGACCGTTTCGCACAACTGATATATGAGAATGCATGCCACAATGATAAATGATTCTTGAAATTTCCACTTTGCACTGAAACACTTCGGCATGACTATAATCTGAGAGTTGCAAGAGTTGTATCGATACTGCAGAACTGTTCGGTTTCTTAATGTCCAAATTGCACTCGCCGACATCGAGTAACGATACTGTAGTAATATTCAAATGTCTTCCTCCACAGTCGAAACCAATGAAGGTACGCGTCGGACGTATCGCGACGAGTAGTAACAAAACTAGTAGCATTGTCTGTAACATATGATATAACATAGTTCACAATAGTTTAATGATGCGGTGGGATATCGATTGACATATGATATAATATAGCATCTGACTTGACAATAATGATGTGGTGGGATAACCATGATTAATAGTAAATCTTATAACTAACGATAGAAATCAGGAGCATGATCTGAATCATATATGTGAACAAGCTCGTGTGTATCTGTATCTTCAACGACTATTCGTAGAAATTTTCCTTCCAGAACATCATATTTGACATATATTATGTCATGAACAGGGTAACCAATAAAACGCATTTCTTCGCACAAATCGAAATAACTATTCGAGCAATCTTCACAAAGGAGAGCACTTCTCTCTTGATACAATAAATTTCCACATTGGCTGCACGTGCCACTGGGAATGTAATCTAATAAAAATTCGTGAGTAACTTTTCGCGTTAATATCTCAGGTTTAGGCGTTGCTTCGTAGCAGACGGAGCAAAGCCTAACATTTTCTCCATCATAACTGGTTGTTCTTGTACAGGTTATTTCGAACAACAAAGGATGTTCTGTCTGGAATGGGTGTCGTCTCGGATTTACAATTATAGGACACATTTTAATAATATCTTAAATAACTAAGCGGCGGTGGGATTTTAATTGCTGAGTAATGGTGAAGTCTATATTATTACAAAGCGCAGAAGGGGTTATAACTAAACACTCGTGCGGTGGGATAACTTGAATAACTTGGCACGGTGGGATCGTAATTAATACTAAGCGGTGGAATATATATACATTAATACAAAATGCGGTGAAATTCTTCCTTAAATAGCTAAGCAATGGTAGAATAATAATTAAACTAAGACGCAATGAATTTCACAAAAATCAAGCATGGTGGGATTCAAATAGTTGAACAGCGGTGGGATCCTCCCTTACCGGTTTTCGATAATTGTCGGGGTTTATAACACAACACGGTAATTACAGTAAGATCTGTAATCACATAATCAAAGCGAAATAATTATTTATCAAGACACAATGGTCGCAGTAGGATTTTTATAAACATGACGCGACAATGGCGATGAGGTTTGACTGACGACGATTGCGGTGGGATTTAATACTTATATTCTAGACATAGCACAGTAATCACAATGGGATTACAATAACATGGAGCGACAAATACTATTAAGTTCAAAAGTGTACGCTCTGGATAATATAGTTCGTTTAACACGGTAATCACGGCGGGATTACATATATTAATTTCTTAAAAGGTAACACAATACATGAGTTGGATGAACTAAACGATAATAAGCAGGTGCTACGAATATTAATCAGGTGGAATGTAAGATTTTATCATAATTAAAGCAACACGGTAATCGCGATGGGATTACATGAAAATAGTGACAGGATTGATATTCGTAACAGATTAAACAAAAATAGTAATAACAGGTGTATTGACGCAACACTATATTGCGGTGGGATTTTCCTAAATAAAGTAAATTAAACAGGCAAGGTCACAAACGTTGACAGAAACGAAGTAATGATCAATTGTCATTACTTGGTATTACAATCTGTTATAGATCGTAATGGGAAATTCGTACTACATATTACAATGATTATTATATAGCAGGAATTACTTGTTTTTTGCTTGGCTGTTCGTAAAGGCGAAAGGCCAAGGATAACATGATTATATACATTTACTTATAACAATACTTTTATCATAACAAATTATTTAGTGATTTTACTTTTATTATTTTTTATTTTAATTTCCCTTTTGTTTTCGTACTTTTCTCAACATAAATTAGTATCTAGGTTAGTAAATAAGCATGCATGATTAATATAAAGTGCATAGGTATATGTTGGTTAGTAGTATTATTTGAAATTAGATATTGTATGATAGGATTAATTTACTGGTAGGTTAACAATATTCTCCTTCTATAAAGAGGATAGTGGGATCGCGATATTCATTCAAAGGTCGCCCAATCTCTTCGCTTTCATCACAAAGTTCATAAAATTTGGTCATGCAGGTTTCACATTCTCTTAATGGTCTTTGGAAGGTAACAGGTTTCGTACAACGTGTGCAGTGAGTAAGTTGATATGACAAACCACACACTGTGATATGAGATTTAACTATTCTATATTGTGCTCGGATGAGGAAGGTTTTGATTTTACGGTAACATGCAACGCACAAGCAGCTGTCCGTAGCTACGTTGCGGAATCCTAGAAGTTTTGTACAATAAGCAAAATATACTTGATTTACATTTCTGACCAGAGCACGCTCAGGCCGGATCCTGGTGCGATACCAATGCATCTGTAACCAAAAATAAACATGTTAATTTCAACCAGGATCTATATGTGCTAATTTTAATTTATCGATGTGCACTACACGATGTCTAGTGCCAACAAGGATTTTGACATTATTTAATGGTAAGATTTCTGTTATTTCGTATGGACCTATATATTGGTCAGAGAATTTTCCTTTCTTTGGTTCTTTCAACAAAAATACGTGCGTTCCGACTTCAAAATTTCTTGGGTGGATTCGTCGATCGTAATATCCTTTACTTGTTTCTTTAGCTTTGATTAAATTCTGGCGTGCTTCCTCTTGAGTGTCACGCAGTTTATTGAAAAGATTGGTTATATATTCTTGATAAGTGGGTTCCAGGTTTTCCTCGATTGGAACGTGTGATGAGGGTACTCTTGCTATTTTCCCAAAAACAAGCTCGTAAGGTGAGAACTTGGTTCCTTCATGAGTACTGGTATTGTATGAGAACATGGCTGTGCTAATGTAATTATCCCAATTATCTTCTTTATCTACTTGTGTTTTCAGATATTCCATTAATACGTGATGTGATCTCTCTATAGATCCGTTAGATTGCGGATGATACGCTGTAGTCTTGAAATGCTGTATATTAAATCTTTTAGTAAGTGATCGCATAAAGGCGGACATAAAATTTGTCCCTTGGTCGGTGAGTATAGCTTTTGGAGCACCGTATATACAAATAAAATGTTTGGTTATAGCGTCGGCGATTGATAATGAGGTTGCTTCTTTCAATGGTACGGCAACAGAATACTTGGTTAATAAATCTTGAATGGTTAATATATATTGATTTCCTTGTATAGTTATTGGTAATGGTCCCATAATGTCCATAGCGACTTTGTCGAAGGCTGTACCGGGTGTATCAGTAATAATCATGGGTTGTTTGGTTTTTACTCGAGTTAGTTTCTTTAATTGGCACGCTCTACATTTTCGAATAAAATTTTGTATATCCATTTTCATATTTTTCCAAAAATAATGAGGTCTGATTCTATTATACGTTTTCGTTACTCCTTTATGTCCTCCACAAGCGGAAGTGTGGTTTTCAGTAATCAAGGCTTCTCGCTCGTGTTCTTCTGGTATTTCAATAAAGTTGTGACATATGGTTAAACAGCAATTGGTTCCTTTAAGGTATTTCTTTATTTGTTTCACGATATAGGACCAGGGTAGGTCATCAAAGGTATTGGTTTTACTAATACTGATAGAAGAAAGTTGTAATTCGGTCACGACGTCTAACAAGGATTGGAGACAGTTCTTCAAAGTCAGTGACTCGACTAGCGTTTGATTATTATATTTTATGGGTATTGCTATCAAAGTATTGCCTTTAATTGTTTTTACATTGGCGCGTCCATAAGTGAGATTCTCATAACGCGGTAACAAATTTACTTTTGCATAAAGTTTCGATCCGTTGTCAAATGGAGTTCCGTTTAAATGTACAAATATGACATGATTATCTTTTCTATTCAATAAGTTTTCTCGACTTTGGTTTATTATTATTTCGTTTGTATTTTCTGGTGTTTCAGGGAGAGGTTTTTCATAAGGCACGGAAATAGGATCGATTAAATCATTATAAAACTCGGTGTCATCGGAATCGGAATCACTCGACACATTATTTTCACTTTCATCACTATTAGATATTTCTTCGATGGTTACTTGACTTGAACGGTTCAAAGGGGACATTTCTATATAATCGTCGTTGGTTGACTGGTAGGGAATAAGATCAGAAGATTTGTTTCTATTCAAAGGTGTTAACGAGAGATCGGCAGATTTAGGAGGGTCCTTACGTTTATAGGTGAACAAGGATTCATCTGAATCATCTTCGTTGTTGTCTTCTATCAAGGGAAATGCAAAATTTCCTGGGGGATTTCTAGATAAAGCATCCGCGTTGCTATTCAAAGTTCCTTTCTTGTATTTAATCTCAAAGTCGTATTCAGCTAATTTAGTACGCCATTTCCACAGGCGCGAAGATGGATCTTTAATTGAATGTAACCAGACGAGTGGTTTATGATCAGTCACGATAACAAAGGTTTTTCCGTATAAATAAGGTCTAAAATAATTTACACAATACACGATAGCTAAACATTCTTTTTCAATGGTTGAATAATTTTGTTCCGCGGAGTTTAATACTCGAGAGGTATATGCAATTGGCAAATCCTTTCCTATGGAGCCTTGGCTCAACACGCCTCCGATTGCATATCCGGATGCGTCACAAGTTAATATAAATGGTTTGGTGAAATCAGGATACTGAAGTATCGGATTAGAACATAATGAAATTTTAAGAGAGGTAAAGGCTTCTATTTGTTTCTCCTGCCAAATAAACTGGCTATTCTTTTTTAACAAATCTGTAAGAGGTTTTGCAATTTTCGAAAAGTTTGGTATAAATCGTCTATAATATCCTGCGAGACCAAGAAATTGTTTAATATTTTTCGGAGTTCTTGGTGTTGGAAAATCTGCAACGGCTTTAACTTTATTCAAATCAGGTTTCACTCCATCAGATCCGATTATATGTCCGAGATAAATGACTTCGTGTCTCAAAAATTCACACTTATCCGGCTGTAGCTTTAAATTTGCTTGGCGTAATCGTTGCATCAAGCGCGAGATTTTTATATCATGTTCACGTAAAGATTTAGCATAGACGACTATATCGTCCATATACACGAAGAGTTCATTTCCTTGTAAACCCGATAAAACATTGTCCATTAATCGTTGAAAAGTAGCAGGCGCGTTTTTTAATCCGAAGGGCATGCGCTTGAATTGGTAATGACCATAAGGGGTCGAGAAAGCTGTTTTGTGGGCATCTTTTAATGCCATGGGAATCTGATGAAAACCGGAGGCTAAATCTAATACTGAAAAATACTTGGCAGATCCTAACTGATCCAAAATGTCGGTGATGTTAGGGAGTGGATATGCGTCTCCAATGGTTTTCTCGTTAAGGTTTCGGTAATCGATGACCATTCGCCACCGTTTGTTTCCATGAGAGTCTGGCTTTTTCGGAACGATCCAGACAGGTGAACTATAAGGGGAAGTAGATTCCTCAATCAGATTGTTCGAAAATAATTCATTTACCTGTTTATTTATCTCTTCTTTATGTACCGGAGGAAATCTATATTGTTTCGTATGAATCGGCCGCTCGTCTATAGTAGGAATAAAATGTTCCGCGGCGTTAGTGGCTCCAAGACTTTCACCAGGTATGTGAAATCTATCTGCGTTTTCCTTAACCAGGGACCGAACACTTTCAATCTCCTCGGAGTTTAAATGCTCGAGTCGTAATAACTGAAGAATCGTCGATACTCGATTTGGATTATGACCAGAATGAGAGTATGTCTCATTAAAATATATCGGATTTGAATAACCACCCATCAACGAAAGCCCTCGGGTTTCATTGATATTTTCCTGACTTAGCGAAGTAGTAGATTCTGACAAGATTCCGGTTACTGAAGGTCCTCGGATATCAGTAACAGAGTTGAAGAGTTACAAGATTCAGAGAGGTATTTAAGATTTCAAGATTCAGAGAGGTATCGTCAACAGAACACAAAGCAGTTGCACGATCAAGATGCAGGGAGTTATCGCAAACAGAACACAAAGCAGTTTTGCGATCAGGATCCGGAGAAGTATCGTGAAAAGAACACAAAGCAGTTTCACGATCAATATTCAGAGATTCTCCTTCACTTACAGATTTAGTAGACTCGTCATAACTCGTCGTATGCCCTCGGGTTTCGACAGAATTACACGAAGAAATGGGGGATTTTACGAACTCAAAATCTTGTAATTCTATATACGGTATTTCTATATCATAATCTTTTTCAGAGGTGTTAAAAATGGGCAGATATGCTCTCCCATCTGAGTTAGAAACTAGAGCTTCGCCTAAATATACATCATCAGCTATAACACAATGTGGCAAGTATCCGACGCGTTTCTCCGGGTTAACTATGTTAACATAAAATGGCGTTACGGATCGTTTTTCAATATGCATAGATTTCTTTTCAATGAAAGGAATTTTAATTTTGTCGTAACACAAACATTTATTTTGATAATCGATATTAGCAGATCTTCCTCTCAAAAAGGTGTTTCCAAGGATTCCGTCATGCGGTAAGTTCGCGGAATCTGATATAACATGAAATTTATTTGATTTTCCTAACAAACAGATTTTAACAGATCCTAAAGTGGATATAGTTTCAGAAGAAATTCCTTTCAAAGGTACAATCTCGTTTTTATTAATGTTGGCCTCAGAATTCAAAAGTTTAGATTTAATCAGATTTATTCCAGAACCAGAGTCTACCATAAACGTACAAGGGTTAATCAGATCGGTAGATGAGAGTTTCACAGAAGGCAGTTTAGCAGAGGTTTTTACGGTGTAGACCTTACGTGGATGGGGAAGCGCACGTTTCTTACGAGATTTGAAGTTGACGGTTGCAGAGGAGC
>CABEGB010001204.1:186617-234510 GCA_901521435.1 Crematogaster levior
CACACGATGCGGCGGTGGGATGCTCTGTAGATGCGGCAAAATTTCCGGCGCGTTGCGTTGCAGCGGCGGGATGAGGGACAGAGGGTCCAGCAGAATCCTCGGGTCGATTTCCCCTTTTTGGAGGTCCGTTGGCCAAATGAAGTAACAGATGTGTTAGCGAGCTCCATACGGCTCCCAACAAATGCAAGCTGCATCCGTAAACGGTATGCAAGGCATAACCGTGAATGGTGGTGTCTATAATTAATTTCACCATTCGAATAATCATAAAGATTCCGATAATTCCGGCGGTTGCTGAACCGAAACTAACGAATCCATTCCAAATTCGAGAGGTCGTACTGTCGACGATCTTATTGAGTGATGCTTCGTCGATCAGATTGTATACTGAGATGTCGTTGGCGTTGATTGGATAACCAGTGATTCTTCTGGCTATCTCGTTAAGAAGAGCAGGTTTCTCCGCAGGAAACATGATGTGGTTTCGGAGCTTCTCGATGTCCTTTTCAGAGTATATACCGCTAATAGCGAGTGGTCCCGGGGTGACGTAATTCCAAGATAACTTCACCAGGGGCTGTAATTGTTGCGGTGGGATCTGTAATCCTTGTGGTTTTGGAGTGAATTGGATCCAGGTATCCTCGATACGATATAGAGTTGGTAGTTCGTTACTGCATTCTCGTTCATTACCGATTTTGGTAAGAATTCTTGATTTAGGTGTCAGATACAGTGAGGCGTTTCGCACGGTCACTGGTAATTCTGAGTAACATTCTTCTGTCTTCCTCAAAATTACTTCTACGGGAATGCACTTAATTATATGAACGGCTTCTCCAGCAGTAACCGCCATATATCCTGGTCCTTTCATTAGTTTATAAGCGAATTCATCAGGCTGATTAATAGCGAAAGACAAGGTATTCGTGATGACCTGTCGTTCGAGTTCGCACTTCTGCTGCATTATATTGTGATACAGAGAAGTCATTTGGTTGCGGACGTGTTTTACGTTCTGGCTCGCCAAAACAATAACAAATTGCGCAACGCTTTAATACGCGCGACTTATCCTTCGTAGAACCTACCTCGGTGGTTTTTCGGAAGGTGCTCTCTATTTATTTTTTAGGACAACCTGCTGGGCCGGCTATATCCTGGGAAACGCCGAGAGCAGATCCTTTGTCGTTCGGTATGGCGGAATGTTCGAGAAGTAGTCGAGAATAAATCAGGAGAGTTTATCAAAATGTGTATTTATTATCCTCTAGTGAATGTTGATTATCATACTAAATGGGGTGGTTTCTCGCTTTTGGATATAATATAAAAGGATTAATTACTGATTACAATAATAATTATCATAAAGGTTATACAATGGTAATACAAAATAATTAAACAGAACAATAATAATAATAATAATAATAATAATGGTGATCGAAGTCTTTATTCAATTAAAAAGTTCGTCGAAAATATCCTGAAAATCGAATTCGCTTAATGTGTTTTCTGCGGCGAATGATTGGTAATCGGAATCGAAGGCGGCTAACAAAGAGTTAATATGGGTGGTTCGCTTGCGCTATCAAGGTCGCCTTGATTGTTTAGTGCATTTAAGTTTTCGTTGTTCAAGGAAATAAAATCTCCGTTTTCTAAGTTTATTACATTAAAAAGGGGGTCTTCGATCAATGGTAGTTGGAATAAGGGGTTTAACTCTTCAAGTGGAATAGGTGAGTGAGACGGTTCAATGGGTAGAGGGGATAGGGGAGGAGGTATGTCTATTATCTCGGAAAGAAATGGGAATTCTATGATATCGCGTGTGGGTGACAAAACGCCGTGAAATCGTTCTGATACTAGTAACGGTGGTGGTGATGAACGAGATGTAGTTGGCGGAGGAGCAATGGTTTCTAATAATGAAGGTTCTGAATTTTGAAGACGCTCATTAATCTCTCTTGGAGTTAGAACGCGGATACCCGTCAATCGAGTCCTCCGGCGAGCTATCGTACGCCTATTCCTCTGTCTAGCTCTCCACGTTATTGGACTTACTCGGAGCCGATGTGCTACCATCTGCCGTTTCGTTCAAATAATTATAGCAATGTTTCAAGAATATGAATGTTAAAGTAATCAATGAAAACAGTCATACACTCACTTTGGCGATGAGTTATGAAATTAGTTTGTGAACCGATGAAATTCGCCACCTATCAATTTAATTGATTATTAATGGTCGAACTAAGAGTTGAAAAGGTTAAATTAACAATAGATTGAGTGAAAGAGTTAGAGTAGGATTAAGGAATAATAATGGATAAAGAATATTCTTATATGAAATGATGGAAGAAGGGTCTCTCACAGAAACTTCCGTTCGAAGTTTTATTTGAACGTGATTTTATTACTTTATTTCTTATTTACTGCATTCCAGAATTACAAGCAAGTTAAATATGCTACCCGACGGACTACCGTCTCTCAGCACTGCACGCAAGGCCGAGGGGATCTAAGATCTCACGTCTCAAGTAGCGATATGTAACACGCTAACATGCAATGATCCTGGATTGCAGAATTCCGTTTACTTGACTTGATATATTTATATGCAATTAATTAAGTGAGAGATGGTTCAAGGAATTGATGAAAGAAATTATCAAAGAGTCTCTTAACGCAAAAGTAGGATGCGCAAGAAACAAAAGTAGTTAGTGATAGAGTCTCTCAATACGGTGTAAGAGGGTATGAGAAACTAAAGTGAGGACAGGGTTTCTCAACGTAGAAGTAAAGTACGTGAGAAACTAAAGAGGTTAGATAGACAGGGTTTCTCAATACAGAGTATAGATTGCATGAGAAACTAAAGAAAGCGTTAGAGTTTTTCAACGCGAGATGCGTGAAAACGAAAGCGGTTAGTGAAAAGGGTCTCTCAACGCAGAAAGTAGAATGCGTGAGAAACTAAACGATTAATAAAAGGATCAGAGATGGAAATAGTATAGGATAACAATGAATAATTAAAATAATGTAAGGTTCTTAACAGGATTCAAATAAAAGAAAGAAAAGAAAAGAAAAAGGTCGTGGAGTGATTTAAGGTAGGAATTGACAACCGTTAAAACCAAACGCAGTGCTAAATGTCTGCGGATACTAAACGTGTTGTCAGGTTTAGGGAATAGATCGATGAAGTAGAAGTTTCATAAATAAAGATACAAGATTTAAAATAAAATAGTTATAATACAAAGAAATGAAATTGAAATTAAAAGAAGTTAAAACGTTGTTGAATCTCCCAGGCAAAGAGTATCGCGACTCTTTCCTTAACAATACTCACTTGTTCAGAAACTAAATTGTTGTTATATTAAAGTTGCTATAACAGGTTGCTCGTAGTATAATATGATTACTGCTTCAAGAATATTAAAGTATTGCAGTCGAGATACGTGATGACTGCTTCTAGAATCTGAGCGAACTGCTTGAAGTTAAAGTACTGCTTGAAGTTGAAGAGGAACTGCTCGAGGAGCAGACGTAGTGACTGCTCGGAGAAAACTGGGGAACTGCTAAGAGGAGTAACGTAGTTACTGCTCTGAAAAAACTGGAGAACTGCGGCGCGTTCAGGAATGTGAGCGCCTTATATACTAGAGTTTGTAGGCAGAGGGGTACTCGCGGGGTGTGAAACGAAGTATCAAATCGGTGATTCACAAAGAGATGCCGCGCGAAGATTGTTATGACTATAATTTTACAAAGGGATGCCGCGTCTTCGATGTTTCATTGAGTGAATCATCGGTGATGTCATTTCCTGTGTGTAATATGATATTTTTTCTTTAGATTTTATGCAATAACTTGGAAACTGTGAAAGATTCCGATTTTTAGTATTTGGATTTCTTGACTGACAAATTACGATCTTTCTTTCGAATATAATTTCATTACGGAATTCCTATTTTTTGGTATCCGTCTCCTATGACATCATCGTCGATTCGCATTACCTTATATGGACATGTCGGTAGAATAACGTTCTTACAGCCTATGCTTAATAAGACGCTTAATATTCGATGTATGAAATCGTTTATAACGCTTCATCTTCTAAATGCAGTAACAATTGAACGGCTTCTTATTTTAATAAACTCCATTAGAATTAATTATTCATTAGATTTTTCTCTTTCGTTTGACTATAATCATTAGTTAAAATTATTATTTATCCGTTCCAATTGTTTTTGCATGACATCATCGTCAGAAGTTTTACTGGCAAGAGCAAGAGAATAAAAGATTTAAATTATTTCCCTAATGAGATCTGTTAATTATTAATTCCTTTAGCTATTGAAATTATTCTCGTGCTTCTGCTTGTAGTTTTATTTTAACAATATAACGCATGGTAAGATATATATATATATTTAATTAATTATTTATTGACGCATTGTAATAACAGGAGATCATTTCTTTCTACAAAAAATTGTTATTAATATTGTTTATGTGGGACTTCCTCCTCTTTTGAATGAGTATGCTTGCTTGCAAAGATTATTAATTATTTTATCCTCGTGTTATTACATCATCATAATTGCGTCATCACTAAGAAATAAGACGAGTAATATTCTATACGTGAATTCGTTTAATAACGCTTTAACTTAAAGTTGCTAAAACAAGAGAACGGTTACTCATAAAAATAAATGTAATTAGGATTTTTTATTCTACATTTTTCGTTCTTTTCATTGATTAAATCAGATTTAATAAATTGTTAATTAATTGTTCTCTGGTTTTAACATTACAAAATCTATATGAGTGCGAGTGAGAGGGTAATAGCGTTTGATATATAATATGCGGGTGCGAGTGAGAGAACAATACTGGGCTATAATATATGGTATATACTAAACGTGTGTTAGAGTGAGATAGTTATATGGTATAATATATGATAAAAAGAGAAAGTCATATGTAAAATCTGTTTTTGGGTATAATTCGTGAACCAAAAGGTGCACAGGTGTGGGGGTGGGACAGGTACACTCAACTAACCTTGAAGGTCATCCTTCAGGGTAGCTCAAGGTCAAACTTTAATCTTAAATAACTCGAAAACTAAAAGGAATTTTGGAATTCTAAAAACGGTTCCGAACTCAGCGAAACAATGTCTTTCGACCTATATGGGTGTTATTCGGATTTGAGCTATCTAATGTTTCATCTGCGAGTTACGCAAGAACTTTTGGTAAATACATGTGGCAGGTGATAAAGTAGAGCTTCTTACGTGTTATTGATAGAAAAGGAGTCTTCCTTACCGACTTATGGTAAGTTATCTGCGGTAGGAAACTGTTTTATCGACTGTCGGTAATGCAGATTTTGAGGTTACCGGCGGTCAATATTATAATGATATGAGTTTGCGGCGATGAGGTTATATCTCTTTAATAATTTGTTTTTCATGACTTTGTCTTTTCATATTTTGCTTAAATATTATATGTATAAGTAACATTAAAACAATAGGATTATATAGTGTGTAGCGATTATGAATTATGGCTTTAACTAAGATATAAGCAGTGAGATTATATATGATTGCAATGATTATAGGTTTTGAAATTTTGGGGCGGGGACGTAACAACCGACATTTCCCGCGTCGTAACTTCCCCGGAGAACTAGAAAACTGGAGCGCATTTGCTCGCTGTGTTTATCACCGTTACTACACACGTAACTTTGGAGGAAGACCCGCCGCACCTCTTTGTCCCGATTGCTATCTAGCTCAAGATCTTGTGAATCGCGGTCGCTATATACACTGCGAACGGCACGGTATACTCGTCAGCTCGCGCGTAGACGCGGAAACATACATCGAGTGTGAAAATTGCTCCGTGCTCCTCTCCGAATATCGACCTGCAGTCGTTTGCACTCGGTGCCCGGAGATCCTTGGTCAATTCCTAGAACACCTGACTCATACTGGCGAGCGCCCGTACGACACTGACACAACCGCCTTCATCAGAATTTCCCAAATTCGCTCATAACTAATTTCTAAAATTCAAGCTGCGTAGTTTCCTATAAGCCTACTCGTTTCGAGTCTCGGTGAATCGATATCCCAAAAGTATTACCGTTCAGAAAGGGTTCGAACACCTTCACTTAGAAGGCCCGCAACCCCTGCGGCGCAACACTATTACAATTGAATGACATCAAAGAAAATCAGAAACTGTTAAAAATAGATGATAAATGCATCATCAAAAAGGACATAATCTACAAAACCCTAAACAACAAAAAAAATATGGATTACAGAAGAATTTGGAAAGTCTTTGATCAATGATGTACATATGGATCAAGGCCACATTGGCACAAAACAATTAATTCTAACAATAGGAAAAAAATTTTATTTCAAAAATATGTACAAACACATAAAAATGATCTGCAGAACATATGAGACTTGTATAAAAAACAAATCAAGAATAGGTTGCTTCAAAGCTCCTCTGGCACAACTAGGTCCACCAAAAGAACCGCTCGAAATAACATCTATAGACACAATAGGAGGCTTCAAAGGTAACAAGAGTACAAAAAAATATTTACATTTAGCGGTGGATCACTTTACAAGATTCGCCTACATAATAACTTCAAAGACTCAAATAGCAAAGGGCTTCATAAATTTAATAAAAAAAGTAAAGAAAAATGGAAATATGAAAATAGTTCTAGCAGATCAATAACCAGGCATAAACTCGACACAATTTAAGCAATATTTAAATAAGCAAAACATAACATTGATATTCACAGCAGTGGATTGTGCAACGGATTAAATGAAAGAACAAATCAAACCTTGACAAATAAAATACGATGTAAAATATATGAGAGTAAAAATAAACCATGGCCTCAAGCAGCAGAAGAATGCGTAAAAATTTATAACAACACAATTTACAGCTCTACCGGCTTCACACCCAACTATTTGCTAACAGGTGTGAACAATTCATTCGTACCGGAAGAACTAAACGACAATAACGTAGCAAATCTGATAAACAATAGAGAAATAGCATTTAGAAAATCGAAAGAAATTCACAACAAAAACAAAGAATATTACGATAAGAGGGTAAAACAGATAGATTATAAAGTAGGAGATCTAGTATATGTACAGAGCGCAAATAAATTGAACAAAAGCAAAATGAATCAAATTAGAACAGGTCCATTTAAAATAAAAAAAAAATTTCTGATGTAATGTTTTTGTTAAATACAACGTTTAAGAAAAATGCGACAAACATATTTCATGCCAGTAAACTGGTTCCCCACGCTGGGGGCACGTACCCTCGGTCTTGATAAGGGGGATGTAAGCTTGTATATACACAAGCATGGTGCTGTCGCTTGTCGACCTGTGCGTGAGAGTCAGTACGTAGCGAGACCCCGAGCTAATAGCATCGAGACTAGAGGACTCATGTACACAATGGCGAGCTACCGACTATTGTATTGATTCAGGTTAGGTTTAAAGTTCTGCGTTCACAGTTAATTATTTCTAGCCTTGGCTAACTTGTATATATTATGTATAATTACAGTTGATTTTCTGCATCATGCACGTCATTTGTTCTCCAAACCCTTGCTCAACAACTTACAAATGAATATATATATATATATGTAATTTATATTACTTATTATCTCTAACCAAATCGTTATACGATTGCAATTACAGGGTTGGAGTGCCACGAAGAGGCACGCCGGAGGCAGGTTGATTGCGCGCCTCGGATAAAGCGCACGACGGAGGTGCAGATCGCCCTGTGGAAGCGCTCTGCGAAGGATGTAGAATGCCCCGTTCGAAGCGTTCTGGATAAGATCGGAGGATGGTGTGCCCCGTGCGGAAGGCACTACCAGGGGTAAAGGCAGGTAAATTGCTATCGTTATTCTATTGAAGTATGTAATTAAAGTATCGTAATTATTGGCACAACGCATGAGATAACCGTTTCACTGTTTTACAGATTTTAATACTTACTGCGATTGTCAAGAGGTGGCTCCTTTACTGGAAGATCCCTGGAGATGGATGAAGAAAAGAATGCGATGGTGTAAAATAATAAAAATAACAATAAAAGATTTATTCGGACTTTACAATTTAACTGTACACCTTTATTACAATAATTAATAACGCGAGTAATCTCTATAATAGAATATCTAATAATATGTGTCCGTTGCGAGCGAAAGTCGCGTACCGGATTTCTAAGTGACTGACGAAAAGCAAGAGACTAGTAACGAATAGTCGATAACGATTCCCGATTAACGAATGCGATGGTACGGCTTGGGCACCGTATATATACCCCGAGAGAGCGCTGTCCGGTTGTATATTAATTTGACATTATCCATACACAGGACCACACTTGGTTATAATGAAAAAGTGCTAATATAAATAAGAATAAGAAAAGAACGGTCAATAATCAACTCGCTTCCGTGTTTTGAAATAATAATGTATATAAGATTTGAATAAATGAAAGTTTTAACGGAAGATATAACGTTTAATTGATTATTCACCTTATCCTGCTTAATTACTAACGCTTGGTTTAATTAATCAATACATAAAGTCATCCCACGTATCGTTAATCATTATAGAGTTACAATGAAGCAAATATCAAGCCAATAGCAGTACTTCATTAACGTGTGGAATCACCTTGTACATCATTAGTGATAAGAACACAATCTTTGGTGTATTGATTAATTACTTTGATTGAAATACGCATGTACATTCGCCTATAACATAAGGAGCTGTGTATTGAATGTAGATTACATAAATAAGTATCTGAGATATATATAGAAAGTGAGTACTTGAGAGGGACCAAGCAATAATTGCTTAATTGTAAGGTTATTCCATGTCTTATTTAAATCATTACTACTGATATTGAATATTAAAGCGTTATCTTAATTCGAAATAATAAACAATTGTTAACATTGATTCATTACTATAACTTAAGAATAAAGAGGAATAATCTCTGAGTAATAATGGGTAATTAACCCATGGAATTACCTGAGGCGCTGGATAAGTGCTTAAGAACATAATAATTAAACCTAATAGTGATTAGTCACATACAAAGCCATCCCAGGCATATTGCTACCGTTTCAAGAATAAAACAGAACAATATCCGAATACAACAATGAGCAGTTCATGCATGGGATCACTTTGGTGCGCCATATACATATAAATCATCATATTTGAGAGTGTTGGTCAATCATTTGTATCACTCAATTATCTATTATTTGCGCACACATATACATATGTGTGTATATCTCTCTATTATAATGCTTGCTTGACTGTGTGTGATGTATATGTATATATGTGCATGTGTACACGTACAGACGTATATTATCTGACTCGCATGTGAATAATACCCTATGATGAGACTCGAAACAGTATCTAATTAATATGTGTGTATATATATATATGATTATTATCCCATTGTTACTACGCGTACTTGCTACTATGTTACATTCTCGCTATTTCCCTATATTTTAGACTATCTATGATTTTATTCTTCATCTACGATTTTATTTTTGCTATTAAAAGGCGCGTGCCTGTATCTCTCATTATTAACTAATTAATAGTGATAATTTAGCGTCGAGGTGATGCATTGCTTATTAACATACGCTCTATTAATTAATGTTTTCTCCGCTAGTTCAATGTGTAAACTATTGTGTAGTGAGTACGCAGGCGCGTCGCGGTCAGCGGCTGGCAGTGTACGGTGACGTCGCGCGCACGTTATGAACAGGTAGAACGGGTTGCTCGTCTGTAGGCTTCCAACATCCAGTTACGACGGTGCGGACTCAAAGCTGGAGGCGCCGTGACACCCCCCTCCTTAAGAATGGAGCAGCGGTTCTCATCGATGCGACGGCGAGTTCATCGAGCCCATGCCTTTCCAAGGTAAGTCATCCTGTCTACGCGTAGCTCTAGATTGCGGTATGCCGTTTGTAGCTCATCGAGTCGAAGGTTCAGATGGTTATTAGACATATGTCCCGTGCGATTCATTGCTTCTACTAAATCTTGAGTCAATTGGCTGTATGGGTCATCTGTGTCATACAATTGAGGGTGGTACATCCCTCGTTCGGAAATGCGCGTTGCACCGTGCAGTTTAGTGGCTGCAACAGACATAACTATTATTTTCGTTATATATATTGTTAACTGTGCAACGGAGGTAATGTCGAAATTGATGCTGCCTCTAGGGTCGTTTCTTCAGTAGCGGGTTCCGTGGTTGTCGAAAGAGCGCTAGCGTGGGTTCCCCACGGCAGTACACTTGGTCGAAGGACGGCTGGTGTCGGTGCAATTCCATTTGTGTCTGAAGTAATCTCATACCATGCGTTCTTGATGCGATAAATGGCGGTAATTGAGGGATCGCATGCTGTCTCAGTGCCTTTGGTAGTAATAATTCTGGTCCTTGGTCGCAGATACATCGGCTCGCCATTGATGGTCACCGGGAGTTCTATGTAGCAATCTTCGGTAATTCTTCTCTGTACTGGTACCGGGATGCATCTGTAAATTCGTGCGGCTTCTCCTCTTACACGTGCGGAGTATCCTGGTGTCCCAGTAAGCGAATAAGCAAAAGACGCGGGATCGTGGTACGCCAAGGTCATCAAGGCGCGTAGTTCCCTCTCTTTTTCGATACATTTCCTCATGCCAACATCTAGGTAGACTTCTTCGATGCTTAAATTGGCATCGGTTATTACCTTTATGTAATGCATAGATTTGGCGTGGATAATGGAACGTAAATTATCGGTAATCTCTTTCCTTTTCAGATAGTCTTGTCGCGTCCCCGCCCAAAAATTTCAAAACTATAATTATATAACTACTATCTACTATAACTACTCTATCCCACCGCTTACGTATTATATTCTCACGTTATATTATGCAATTTGCTATATTATCCCACCGCTTACGTATTATATTCATGATAATTACGATAATATCCCACCGCTTCAATCACTTAAATTCTATATATTGAATTTACCAAAAGCCAACTTGCTATATTTTATAATCGTTACACACCATATAATCCCATCGTTTTATCGTTATCCGCACAAGTTATTTTAAGTAAACAAATAGAAAGACAAAGTTATGCACCCCCAAATTATCAGAGAGATATAACCTCATTACCACAAATTCATATTCTTATAATACTGACCGTCGGTAACCTCAAAATCTACATTACCGACAGTCGATAAAACAGTTTCCTACCGCAGATAAGTTACCATAAGTCGGTAAGGAAGATTCCTTTTTTATCAATAACGCGTAAGAAGCCCTGCTTTATCGCCTACTACATGTAATTGTCAAAAGTTCTTACGTAGCTCGCTGATGAAATATTTGATAGCTCGAAACCGAACGACACCTATATAGGTCGAAAGATCTTGTCGCACAGAGTCCAAAACCGTTTTCAGAATTTCGAAATTCCTTCTAGTTTCCGAGTTATTAAAGGTTAAAGTTTGACCTTGAGCTACCCTGAAGGATGACCTTCAAGGTCAACTGAGTGTACCTATCCCACCCCCACACCTGTGCACCTTTTGGTTCACGAATTATGCCCAAAAACAGATTTTAAATATGACTTTCTCTTTCTATCATATATAATGTCCATAGGACCATATAACTATCTCACTCTAACACACGTTTAATATATACCGTATATTATAGCCCACTATTACTTTCTCACTCGCACCCGCATATTATATATTAAACGCTATTACCCTCTCACTCGCACTCATATAGATTTTGTAATGTTAAAACGAGAGAACAATTAATTAACAATTTCTTAAATCTGTTTTAACCAATGAAAAGAGCGAAAAATATAGAATAAAAAATCCTAATTACGTTTATTTATATGAACAGCCGTTCTCTTGTTTTAGCAAATTTAAGTTAGAACGTTATTAAACGAATTTGCGTATAGAATATTACTCGTTTCATTTCTTAGCGATGATGCAACCATGATGACGTAATAACACGAGGACAAATAATTAATAATTTTCACTAGCAAGTATAACCATTGAAAAGAGGAGAAAATCCCACGTAAATAATCTTAATAATAAGTCTTTATAAGAACAACCGTTCTCCTGTTATTAAGATGCATCAGTAATAAATAATTAATTAAGTATATATATATCCCACCGCATTAATATGCTTCGAATATTTCATTTATATTGTTATATTATATTAAGTTAACAAGCAGAAGCACGAGAATAATTTCAATAATCTAATAAATTAATAATTAACGAAGTCTCATTGAGAAAATAATTCAAATAATAAATCTTTTATTCTCTTGCTCTTGCCTTTGAGAAATTCTCAGACGATGACATCATGCAATAACAATTAGAACAAATAAATAATAATTTCAACTAATGCTTATAATCAAATGAAAGAGGAAAATTTACTGAATAATTAATTCTAATGAAGTTTTTTAAAATAAGAAGCCGTTCAATTGTTACTGCATTTAGAAGATGAAGCGTTATAAACGATTTCATACGTTAAATATTAAAGCATCTTATTAAGCATAGGCTATAAGAACATTTATCCTACAGACATGTCCATATATGGTAATGTGAATCGTCGATGATGTCATAGGAATGCGGAAACCAAAAAATGGGAATTCCGTAATGAAACTATATTCAAAAGAAAGATCGTAATTTGTCAATCAAAAAATCTTAATATTATAAATTAGAATCTCTTACCGTTTCCGAATTATTGCGTAAAAAGCAAAGAAAAAATATCATATTACACACAGGAAATGATGTCACCGATGACTCACTCGATGAAGCATCGAAGATGCGGCATCTCTTTGAAAATCGTAGTCACAACAATCTTCGATGCGGCAAACCCTTTGTAATACGATTCTCTCGCCGCGGCATCTCTTTGTGAGTCACGACGAGATGAAATTTCGCTACCTCTTCCCACACACCGCAAGTACCCCTCTGCCAACAAACTTTAGTATATAAGGCGTGCAATTTCAATGCGGAGCGTCTATTCTCGCCAGTTTTTTCAAGTGTTAACATCGTTTGTAAAAGGAAGAGACATCCGTGGAACTTAGTTCTCGAGCTGTATCAACCTTAGAAGTAACTCCCATGTAACAACGACTTAGTCTCGTACGAGCGAAACGGAAGGTTGGACTTAGTCTCTGAACAAGTGAGTACTGTCAAAGGAAAGAGTTGTGTCACTCTTTGCCTAGGAGTTTTGACGACGTTTCAATTTCTTTTATTTCATTTAAAACTTTATTTCTTCATACTTATAAACTATAATCCACCTGCGTTTGCGCTGCGTACTACAATTACTTTTATTCAATAATTTTGCATCTATACTTATAAAATCACTACTTGTTTTTCATACTTATAATATTTCATAAGCCAACACACTTATTATTACTACGACGATTTATTTGATTGACTACCTGATACCATATTCCTTAATCCGACAACACGTTTAGTATCCGCAGACATTTAACACTGCGTTTGGTTTTAACGGTTGTCATTCCTAAACCATTTGATGCCATATTCCTTAACCTGACAACACGTTTAGTATCCGCAGACATTTAACACTGCGTTTGGTTTTAACGGTTGTCATTGCTATTCTTAAACCATTTCATGATTTTACAAATCCTTGTCGAGCAACCTCATATTATTATTACAATCCCTTTCACGATTTCCCTCTTTAACTAACTCTTTTGTTCTCACACATTCTATTTTCCGTGTTGAGAGACTCTTTAACTAATTCTTTTGTTCTCACACATTCTATATCCCGTGTTGAGAGACTCTTTAACTAATTCTTTTGTTCTCACACATTCTACTTTCTGTGTTGAGAGACTCTTTAACTAATTCTTTTGTTCTCACACATTCTATTTTCCGTGTTGAGAGACTCTTTAACTAATTCTTTTGTTCTCACACATTCTATTTTCCGTGTTGAGAGACTCTTTAACTAATTCTTTTGTTCTCACACATTCTACTTTCTGTGTTGAGAGACTCTTTAACTAATTCTTTTGTTCTCACACATTCTATTTTCCGTGTTGAGAGTCTCTTTAACTAATTCTTTTGTTCTCACACATTCTATATCCCGTGTTGAGAGACTCTTTAACTAATTCTTTTGTTCTCACACATTCTATATCCCGTGTTGAGAGACTCTTTAATTATATCCGCAACTCCTTTAACCTTGGTCTCACTTAATTTATTGCATTCATAAAATCAAATCAAGTAAAGTACTGCAATCCAGAATCCCTTGCATGCACGTGCAACATATCGTTATTAGTGATGAGAGGCCTTAGATCCCCTCGGCCTTGCGTGTAGAGCTGAGAGACGTTAGTCCATCCATACGTATCTTGCACATTATTATTGTGAATTGCAGTATCTAAATAATTGTTCATATTCAAATTCAATTACAACTTCGAAAGGAAGTTATTGTGAGAGACCCTTTCCCTTCTAACTCCATTAATTCATGTAAGAATCCCCTTGTGATTGAAACTGAATCTCCGTTTTCTTTATATTCTCCATATATCCTTCAAAAATTGGAAATCGACCTTAAGTTCCCTAACTTTAGAGATATTCCCGTAGGCGACCCTCGCAGGTACGCTTATTTTCTCCGCAACCACTTCAGAAACAAACTCCCAATTGTACTTCCGTCTAATTATCCTATTCTTCCTCCTAGCGAATAAAACATAATCTTATCTATCTATAATTCTTGATTCTCACATATTCACTATTCTTGATTTCTACCATAAGCATTTGTATCTTATTTGAATCTAACATTAATCCCATTCATAGGTGGTGGAAACCTTAAAATCACTGCATCTTTTATCATTATAATCATTGAAACTACCATCAAAGTAAGTCCGTTCAATTATTCACACAATTTTAATTTTGGGAACATTATTACATATATTTGACTAAAATGGCAGATGGTAGCACCTCGCCACAGAGTTAACCCTGTAACAAGGAGAGCCATTCGAAGAAATAGACGCTCAGTTATACACCGATGTTGCGCCGCAGGGGTTGCGGGCCTTCTAAGTGAAGGTGTTCGAACCCTTTCTGAACGGTAATACTTTTGGGATATCGACTCACCGAGACTCGAAACGAGTAGGCTTATGGGAAGCTACGCAGCTTGAAGTTTAGGAGTTAGTTATGAGCGAATTTGGGAAATTCTGATGAAGGCGGTTGTGTCAGTGTCGTACGGCCGCTCGCCAGTATGAATCAGGTGTTCTAGGAATTGACCAAGGATCTCCGGGCACCGAGTGCAAACTGCTGCAGGTCGATATTCGGAGAGGAGCACGGAGCAGTTTTCACACTCGATGTATGTTTCCGTGTCTACGCGCGAGCTGACGAGTATACCGTGCCGTTCGCAGTGTATATAGCGACCGCGATTTGCAAGATCTTGAGCTAGATAGCAATCGGGACAAAGAGGTGCGGCGGGTCTTCCTCCAAAGTTACGTGTATAGTAACGGTGGTAAACACAGCGAGCAAATGCGCTCCAGTTTTCTAGTTCTCCGGGGAAGTTACGACGCGGGAAATGTCGGTGTCGTCGGAAGGTGACCATTGCATGTCACGACGCGCAGATCGCTAAGATGTTGATTTATCTAGATCTCAGGGGAGCTTATTACATACGAGTTTGTGAGATCGCGAGGATGGTGGGTCTCGCGACGAGGTACGGTTGATCTCCTGTTTCAGCGAGATATGTTGCGAATCCGGCGAGAGTTGACGAGCAAGTTTGGCACTGCTCTATCGGGAGCACTGTGCAGATTTCCGTTTCGCACTCAGAACACGATATTTTAGCGTTTGTATTTCCGATATGAGTGTAGTGCCGGACGATAGTTTCAAAATTCTCGAATCTATAGGGATAAGCACTACGCATGCATTCAGAGCAAATGTTAAGAAACAGACCGGCGTTTTTATAATGGTACGAGTGCACACACACGGCTGTGCGTAACCATTCACTGTACGGCAGTTCCACGGTATTACTTCGCTGCGTTGTACAGGATGGTGGGCACATGGCTCGACATTCAACTGAATATTAAAGTCACTTGGAATTGGTGTAATTGCTTCTTACCTTTTGATGTTCTTCGTAATTGCAAAACGATGTCAGTATTCGGGGGCCTAGGCTGATCGTCCTCTGGCTTGCTGGGTCCGACCGGTGATTACTCGATTCAGCTTGTTGAGTCGCGATAGAATTACGCACTGAATTTACTTGGTCTTGGGATGTTGGAATAAAATGAAACACTGATTTTAATCTAACTTAAATACAATTATATTTACCAATACTTGTTACAATTATGACGTTACAAGATTAAACTTAACTAGATTTGGAAATAGAAAATGATATAGGAAGGGTACGTGGCTCTGTTCCTAAGAGCAGAGACACGTCCGAACTAGAAGGCGTCTGGAGATCGAGAGAGCTAGCGAGCTCCGAGTGCGCCGTGCTTCGGTTTATATAGCTCGGTGTCCCCACTTCTCGTGCCCCTACTCTCGAGCGCCCCACTCAGGGGCTCTCCCACTTTCGGGTGCTGGGCTTGCTTGCATGGGGAGGCCGATTTACAATGGGTAGGAGCGACGCGCTCCTGATTGGCGCTCTCGCGGCGCATGCGCTTTACGATAGGCCGATTTACAATGGGTAGGAGCGACGCGCTCCTGATTGGCGTTCTCGCGGCGCATGCGCTTTACAATACATTCTTATGTGCTAATGGTATGCTAGGGTGGTGCTTAGAGACATAAAGATGTATTTATAATTGTGTATGTGTAGAGTTTTAAAGGTAAGTTATGCGTATGTATAAGAGTTAACAAAAAGCGGTTTTAATAAGGGTAATATAATAAGTTTAAAATATAATTACGGGGACGTCACACCGACGAGCTCGGTTGGTTGGTACTGTGACGTCCCCGTAATTATATTTTAAACTTATTATAATACCCTTATTAAAACCGCTTTTTGTTAACTCTTATACATACGCATAACTTACCTTTAAAACTCTACACATACACAATTATAAATACATCTTTATGTCTCTAAGCACCACCCTAGCATACCATTAGCACATAAGAATGTATTGTAAAGCGCATGCGCCGCGAGAACGCCAATCAGGAGCGCGTCGCTCCTACCCATTGTAAATCGGCCTATCGTAAAGCGCATGCGCCGCGAGAGCGCCAATCAGGAGCGCGTCGCTCCTACCCATTGTAAATCGGCCTCCCCATGCAAGCAAGCCCAGCACCCGAAAGTGGGAGAGCCCCTGAGTGGGGCGCTCGAGAGTAGGGGCACGAGAAGTGGGGACACCGAGCTATATAAACCGAAGCACGGCGCACTCGGAGCTCGCTAGCTCTCTCGATCTCCAGACGCCTTCTAGTTCGGACGTGTCTCTGCTCTTAGGAACAGAGCCACGTACCCTTCCTATATCATTTTCTATTTCCAAATCTAGTTAAGTTTAATCTTGTAACGTCATAATTGTAACAAGTATTGGTAAATATAATTGTATTTAAGTTAGATTAAAATCAGTGTTTCATTTTATTCCAACATCCCAAGACCAAGTAAATTCAGTGCGTAATTCTATCGCGACTCAACAAGCTGAATCGAGTAATCACCGGTCGGACCCAGCAAGCCAGAGGACGATCAGCCTAGGCCCCCGAATACTGACATCGTTTTGCCACCACGAAGAACATCAAAAGGTAAGAAGCAATTACACCAATTCCAAGTGACTTTAATATTCAGTTGAATGTCGAGCCATGTGCCCACCATCCTGTACAACGCAGCGAAGTAATACCGTGGAACTGCCGTACAGTGAATGGTTACGCACAGCCGTGTGTGTGCACTCGTACCATTATAAAAACGCCGGTCTGTTTCTTAACATTTGCTCTGAATGCATGCGTAGTGCTTATCCCTATAGATTCGAGAATTTTGAAACTATCGTCCGGCACTACACTCATATCGGAAATACAAACGCTAAAATATCGTGTTCTGAGTGCGAAACAGAAATCTGCACAGTGCTCCCGATAGAGCTGTGTCAGATTTGCTCGTCAACTCTCGCCGGATTCGCAACATATCTCGCTGAAACAGGAGATCAACCGTACCTCGTCGCGAGACCCACCATCCTCGCGATCTCACAAACTCGTATGTAATAAGCTCCCCTGAGATTTAGATAAATCAACATCTTAGCGATATGCGCGTCGCGACATGCAATGGTCACTGTCACGTCCTGAGCAAATGGGAGAGCAATGCCCATATTTAATATAAAGAAGAAGGGTAATCGTCGAAGGGTCACGCGGTCCCGAGGTTGCCCTTTTTCAAAAGTGAAGCGTGGACGCGGCTGATCGTCGTGGCCGAGCGGTAAGCGGAACGATCGGGCGCGTTAATGAGTTAAGCACTCGGCGCGTGGCGGCTTACGATATAAGGATTGACAAGGATCAAATATTTCGGACTTGACGCTTGTTATCTTATTGCGTTTATTTCAGTCTAAGGTCACTAATTCAATTATTTTAATCTTTAACGGCGGTGTTGGAATCTCTATCTTGATTATTCTCGGCTTGGTGCCTGTAGGGTGCGACGGTTGCGGGAACTCGTATGCTCGAACACCGTGGTCCAGCATGTAGTGGAGTGTGCGACGTATCCGCCTCAATTGGCGTATTCTGCCAGCGCGGCGGGAACGACCCATGATCTATAGTGCGTGGCCATGTTAATTATAATTGTAGATATATATATATATATAATCTCTCTAATGGAGTCAATTATGATAGCTGTCGACAGGTGTGGAATGCCACGAAGAGGCACGCCGGAGGCAGGTCGATTGCGCGCCTCGGATAAAGCGCACGACGGGATTCGCAAGTCGCCCTGTAGAAGCGCCCTGCGAGGAGTGTAGAACGCCCCGTTCGAAGCGATCTGGAAGAGATTGGAAACTGGGTGCCCCGTGCGGAAGCACTACCAGAGGTGAAGGCGGGTAAGTTGCTATTGTTAGCTTATTATAATTTATTTAACTAGAATACTTCAAATGTTGGCACAGCGCATAAAGGAAATGGTTCGTTTCACTATGTTGCAGGTTTTAATACTTACTGCGATTGTCGAGAAGTAGTTCGTCAACTGGAAGATCCCTGAGGATGGTTAAAGAAGAGAATACGACGATGTGGAATAATAAAAGAACTAACAAAAGATTTATTCGACTTATGATTAAATTACACTCTAATGATACTTATAATAATTAACGATCAATAAACGCGTACTACCTACGAAGTCGAATGACGAATGTCTATTAATAATACTTATTGCCGGTTGCTAGTCCCGATACGAATGCCGAATGAATGCTTAATGCTCAATGCTTCAAGTACGGCTTGAGCACCGTATATATACCCGGAGGGAGCGCTGTCCGGTTGTATATTAATTTGACATTGTCCATGCTCGGTTATAATGAAAAAGTATGGTAATACAATAAGAATATACATGTATAAGAAAGATCGGTCAACAATCAACTCTCTTCCGTGTTTTGAAATAATAAGATTTGAATAAATGAAAGTTTTAACCGAAAATACAACGGCTCGTTGATTATTCACCTCTCCCTACTTAACTTCTAACGCTTAATTACTAATAGATTAATTAATCAATACTTAAGGTCACTCCACACATCATCAGCTACAGCTGACTTGCAATGAATTAGATGTCAAACCAATAGTAATACTTAATTAACGTGTGGAATCATCTTGTACATTATTAATGATAGGGATACAGTTCTTTTGTGTATTGATTAATTACTCTGATTGAAATACGCATATGTATTTGCCTATAACACAAAAGGATATGTATTGACTAAATGAGTATCTGAGATATATAGAAAGTGAGTACTTGGAAAGAACCAAGCAGTGATTGCTTAATTATAAGGTTATTCCATGTATTATTAAACCATTTCCGTTAATATCGAATCCTAAACTTAATTCATTAGCATTATTGTAACCTAAGAATAGAACAAATGATAGGCAATTGTTAACATTGGTTCATTACTCTAATTCAAGAGTGAGGAGGAATACTCTGAGCGCAATAATAGGTAATTAACGCATGGAATTACCTGAGGCGCTAGGTACTTGCTTAATAATATAACGATTATACTTAATGGTGATTAATCACATAAAAAGCCATCCCAGGCATATTGTTACTGTTTCAAGAATAAAATAGAACAATATCCGAGTACAATAATGAGTAATTTGTGCATGGGATCACTTTAGTGTGGTATACACATATAAATCATTATTTTTAAGAGTGTTTCGATCCTTTGTGCTACTCAATTATCTTATTATTCGTGCACACATATACGTACGTGTGTGTACCACTCCATTGTAATGCTTGCCTGATTGTGTATGATGTATGTGTATGTATGTGTATGTGTGTATGTGACGACGTCTATTATCCGACTCGTATGTGAATAATGCCTTATAATGAGATTCGAACAGTTTTAATTAACGTATATATATATATTCGATTATTGTGCCATTGTTACGCGTATTCGTTACTGCATTATATTCTCGCTATTCTTTCCTATATTTTACATTATTTATGCTATTACCCTTGCTATAAAGAAGAAGAAAAGAAAAAGAAAGGCGCGTGCTTGCGTCTCTATTTGTTACTAATTAGTAATGATAATTTAGCTCTATTAATTAATAGTATTTTCCGCTAGTTCGTGTGTAGGCTATTGTGTAGTGAGTGCGCAGGCGCGTCGCGGTCGGTGGCTAGCAGTGTAGCAGTGACGTCACGCGCACGTCATGAACGGGTGGAACGGGTTGCTCGTCTGTAGGCTTCTGACGTCCAGTTACGACGGTGCGGACTCAAAGTTGGAGGCGCCGTACGTGACACCCTGTAATCGATTGATAATGATTTGGATTAAGTAATATTCATGATATTGGGGAATTAATTCTAACGCGCGTTCGCAAGCTTTAGCGAAACGAAGTGCAGACATATTATGTCCATCAAATTTTGGAATCATATCAATTGCATCTCTAAATCGGATAGGGGAAGTTTCTTCTTCGGGACTTCGTTGTCGGGGTATATGGGGAATAGGATTATCTTCATGGCGCGCTTCTGTGACTCGTTGATTTAAAGTATTGATTTGTTCTCCCATGACGGCTAGTTGTCGTGTAAGTTGCTGAATTATTGAATTGGGAATATCTTCATTACTCATGTTTCTTGATTGTTGCTCCATTTCTTGTTGCTTTAATTGTAGTGCTTGTGCTTGTTCCTTTAATCTGGCTTCTTTTTCCATTAATTGTTGTGCATATAGTTCAATTTCTTCTTTAGTTAGAGGTATATCAGTTGCAGACCTTGTCTGAGGCATCTTGAAATTAATAATTCAGTGGTTTCACAAAGAAGTTTTTTCACAAAGAAGTTGTTTATCAATAGATTTCGAAATTGGGTAAATATGGTCAGTTCTCGGTTCTTCAAGTGTTTATTTCTTCTGGCTTATCGCTCCTTTTATTAAACGTTCCTTCGAACTTCCAGATCTTTTGGCAAATAATATCCCACACCGCTGCCACCAAAATTTGTTATGTTACGAACGAGGATGTTGTTTCGTTCTGGCGGTTTGGCAGAAAAATATCCGGCCGTTACCACCAAAATATAACGTTTGCGTAACGCTTTAATACGTCACGACTTATCCCTCAGAGAACCTACCTCGGTGGTTGTTCTGAAGGTGCTCTCTATTTGTTTTTAGGACAACCTGCTGGGCCGGCTATATCCTGGGTGCGCCGAGAGCAAGATCCTTTGTCGTTCGAGTGTGGCGGAATGCTCAATAAGGAAACGAGGATAAATCGGAAGAATGTATCGTCAAAATATATGTTTATTTTAATAAATGTCGATTATAATATTTAATGTGGTTATTTCCTTTGCATCTTGGATATAATGATAGTATTGAAAAGCCATAAGGTTAATCGTAGAAGTAAATGTTGCGAGGATTATATAATGATAAAGTTGAATATGATGTTAAAGCAATGATCTTGATTAAGATAAAACAATAATGACAATAATATAGATTAATAAAAGAATGTCTGATAGTAATTATTCTTAAAAGGTTAAGGTATCGTCATTAAGAATGTCGTTAATTAAATCGGAGAGATCTATTTCTTCATCTTCTTCTGTATCATCAAAGATTGGTTGATTAGTTGGATTGAAATCGTTCAACAATGATTCTAATATCGAATTATATTCGTTCAAATGCGATGGATCGTTCTGGTTTAGCTGAGGAACAACGTCTCCCTCGAAGAAAGGAATAGTATCCTCTTCGTCGATTGGAGCTGCAGCGTTTGTCCAGGGATCTTCTTCGGGTAATATATCAGGTAATATAAAAGGTGGTGAAGGAGAAAATGATTCTTCGATTACTGGAGAATAAGAAATGTTCACGGGGACAGGAGAATAAGAGGGAATCGGTTCTGATAACGGAAATTCAATGATGTCATGAGCTGGAGATCCGGCTTCGTGGAAACGTTCTGGAGTTATCAAAGGGGGTGGTGAGTTGGGTATAGATGATGATTGAGGAACGGTTATATTGATTGGTGAAGACTCAGGGTTTGAAATTCGTTCGTTAATCTCCCTCGGAGTTAGAATGCGTAGAGTGTTATGAGTACCAACCAACCGAGCTCGTCGGTGTATAACTGAGCGTCTATTTCTTCGAATGGCTCTCCTTGTTACAGGATTAACTCTGAGGCGAGGTGCTACCATCTGCCATTTTAGTCAAATATATGTAATAATGTTCCCAAAATTAAAATTGTGTGAATAATTGAACGGACTTACTTTGATGGTAGTTTCAATGATTATAATGATAAAAGATGCAGTGATTTTAAGGTTTCCACCACCTATGAATGGGATTAATGTTAGATTCAAATAAGATACAAATGCTTATGGTAGAAATCAAGAATAGTGAATATGTGAGAATCAAGAATTATAGATAGATAAGATTATGTTTTATTCGCTAGGAGGAAGAATAGGATAATTAGACGGAAGTACAATTGGGAGTTTGTTTCTGAAGTGGTTGCGGAGAAAATAAGCGTACCTGCGAGGGTCGCCTACGGGAATATCTCTAAAGTTAGGGAACTTAAGGTCGATTTCCAATTTTTGAAGGATATATGGAGAATATAAAGAAAACGGAGATTCAGTTTCAATCACAAGGGGATTCTTACATGAATTAATGGAGTTAGAAGGGAAAGAGTCTCTCACAATAACTTCCTTTCGAAGTTGTAATTGAATTTGAATATGAACAATTATTTAGATACTGCAATTCACAATAATAATGTGCAAGATACGTATGGATGGACTAACGTCTCTCAGCTCTACACGCAAGGCCGAGGGGATCTAAGACCTCTCATCACTAATAACGATATGTTGCACGTGCATGCAAGAGATTCTGGATTGCAGTACTTTACTTGATTTAATTTTATGAATGCAATAAATTAAGTGAGACCAAGGTTAAAGGAGTTGCGGATATAATTAAAGAGTCTCTCAACACGGGATATAGAATGTGTGAGAACAAAAGAATTAGTTAAAGAGTCTCTCAACACGGGATATAGAATGTGTGAGAACAAAAGAATTAGTTAAAGAGTCTCTCAACACGGAAAATAGAATGTGTGAGAACAAAAGAATTAGTTAAAGAGTCTCTCAACACAGAAAGTAGAATGTGTGAGAACAAAAGAATTAGTTAAAGAGTCTCTCAACACGGAAAATAGAATGTGTGAGAACAAAAGAATTAGTTAAAGAGTCTCTCAACACGGAAAATAGAATGTGTGAGAACAAAAGAATTAGTTAAAGAGTCTCTCAACACAGAAAGTAGAATGTGTGAGAACAAAAGAATTAGTTAAAGAGTCTCTCAACACGGGATATAGAATGTGTGAGAACAAAAGAATTAGTTAAAGAGTCTCTCAACACGGAAAATAGAATGTGTGAGAACAAAAGAGTTAGTTAAAGAGGGAAATCGTGAAAGGGATTGTAATAATAATATGAGGTTGCTCGACAAGGATTTGTAAAATCATGAAATGGTTTAAGAATAGCAATGACAACCGTTAAAACCAAACGCAGTGTTAAATGTCTGCGGATACTAAACGTGTTGTCAGGTTAAGGAATATGGCATCAAATGGTTTAGGAATGACAACCGTTAAAACCAAACGCAGTGTTAAATGTCTGCGGATACTAAACGTGTTGTCGGATTAAGGAATATGGTATCAGGTAGTCAATCAAATAAATCGTCGTAGTAATAATAAGTGTGTTGGCTTATGAAATATTATAAGTATGAAAAACAAGTAGTGATTTTATAAGTATAGATGCAAAATTATTGAATAAAAGTAATTGTAGTACGCAGCGCAAACGCAGGTGGATTATAGTTTATAAGTATGAAGAAATAAAGTTTTAAATGAAATAAAAGAAATTGAAACGTCGTCAAAACTCCTAGGCAAAGAGTGACACAACTCTTTCCTTTGACAGTACTCACTTGTTCAGAGACTAAGTCCAACCTTCCGTTTCGCTCGTACGAGACTAAGTCGTTGTTACATGGGAGTTACTTCTAAGGTTGAGACAGCTCGAGAACTAAGTTCCACGGATGTCTCTTCCTTTTACAAACGATGTTAACACTTGAAAAAACTGGCGAGAATAGACGCTCCGCATTGAAATTGCACGCCTTATATACTAAAGTTTGTTGGCAGAGGGGTACTTGCGGTGTGTGGGAAGAGGTAGCGAAATTTCATCTCGTCGTGACTCACAAAGAGATGCCGCGGCGAGAGAATCGTATTACAAAGGGTTTGCCGCATCGAAGATTGTTGTGACTACGATTTTCAAAGAGATGCCGCATCTTCGATGCTTCATCGAGTGAGTCATCGGTGACATCATTTCCTGTGTGTAATATGATATTTTTTCTTTGCTTTTTACGCAATAATTCGGAAACGGTAAAAGATTCTAACTTATAATATTAAGATTTTTTGATTGGCAAATTACGATCTTTCTTTTGAATATAGTTTGATTACGGAATTCCTATTTTTTGGTTTCCGCATTCCTATGACATCATCGACGATTCACATTACCATATATGGACATGTCTGTAGGATAAATGTTCTTATAGCCTATGCTTAATAAGATGCTTAATATTTAACGTATGAAATCGTTTATAACGCTTTATCTTCTAAATGCAATAACAATTGAACGGCTTCTTATTTTAAAAAACTTCATTAGAATTAATTATTCAGTAAATTTTCCTCTTTCATTTGATTATAAGCATTAGTTGAAATTATTATTTATTCGTTCTAATTGTTATTGCATGATGTCATCGTCTGAAGATTTCTCTGGCAAGAGCAAGAGAATAAAAGATTTTAATTATTTCTTCAATGAGATTTCGTTAATTATTAATTTATTAGATTATTGAAATTATTCTCGTGCTTCTGCTTATTAACTTAATATAATATAACAATATAAATGAAATATTTAAAGCATAAACATTAATGCGGTGGAATATATACTATACTTAATTATTGTTTATTGATGAGTCGTAATAACAGGAGAATGGTTGTTCTTATAAAGACTTATTATTAAGATTATTTACGTGGGATTTTCTCCTCTTTTGAATGATTATATTTGCTAGTGAAAATTATTAATTATTTGTCCTCGTATTATTACGTCATCAGGATTACATCATCGTTAAGAAACGAATAATATTCTATATGCAAATTCGTTTAATAACGCTTTAGCTTAAAGTTGCTAAAACAAGAGAACGGCTGTTCATAAAAATAAACGTAATTAGGATTTTTTATTCTACATTTTTCGTTCTTTTCATTGATTAAATCAGATTTAATAAATTGTTAATTAATTGTTCTCTGGTTTTAATATTACAAGATTTATATGAGTGCGAGTGAGAGAGTATTACTGGGCCTTAATATATGGCATATATTAATTATGTGTTAGAGTGAGATAGCTATATGGTCCTATGGGTATTATATATGATAGAAAGAGAAAGTCATATTTAAAATCTGTTTTTGGGCATAATTCGTGAACCAAAAGGTGCACAGGTGTGGGGGTGGGACAGGTACACTCAGTTGACCTTGAAGGTCATCCTTCAGGGTAGCTCAAGGTCAAACTTTAACCTTTAATAACTCGGAAACTAGAAGGAATTTCGAAATTCTGAAAACGGTTTTGGACTCTGTGCGACAAGGTCTTTTGACCTATATAGGTGTCATTCGGTTTCGAGCTATCAAATATTTCATCAATGAGCTACGTAAAAACTTTTGACAAATACATGTAGTAGGCGATAAAGCAGGGCTTCTTACGCGTTATTGATAAAAAGGAATCTTCCTTACCGACTTATGGTAACTCATCTGCGGTAGGAAACTGTTTTATCGACTGTCGGTAATGTAGAATTTGAGGTTACCAACGGTTGGTTTTGTAAGGATACAAGTTGTGGCAATGAGGTTATATCTCTCTGATAATTTGGGGGTGCATAACTTTGTCTTTCTATTTGTTTACTTAAAATAACGTGTGCGGATAACGATAAAATGGTGGGATTATATAGTGTGTAACGATTATAAAATATGGCAAGTTTGCTTCTGGTAAAATTGATATATACAATTTAAGCGATTGAAGCGGTGGAATAATATAGTAAGTTTCCATAATATAACGCAATTGGAGTAGTAATATTGATTATTGAATATGAGTAACTTAATAATATTCTCGTAATTATCATGAATATAGTACGTAAGCAGTGGAATATAGGTTATATAATTATAGCTTTAACTAAAATATATTGGTGAGATTATATATGATTGCAATGATTAATAAGTTTTGAAATTTTTGGGGCGGGGACGTAACTCTATACGGCGTATTTGGACGTGATTGGTATGTTCTTTCGGGTGTGGAATGTGCGAGGGGTCTCCCGATGGGGTTCACGTTTCTATATTCACGATCGTCTATACCACGATAACGTGGCTCATATCGTTGTTTGTCCAATTCCTGTCGATTGGCAATAGCTTTGGCGGCGGCAAAGGCGTCCGTATGACGCTGGCGCGTTTCCGGCCCTATTTGTAATCGATACTCGAGAGGAAGTCCCTCGTAGAATGAGCGTGCTGTTAGGCTATCTATCTCGGACAGGAAGTGGTTATCTAATCTCCTTTTCTCTCGGCGCTCGATGTCGAGAATGCTGGTACGTATGTTTTTCACTCTACTGATATAATCCAACACGTGCTCGCGCGGCCTCAAATAGATCGTACTCAACTCTCCGCGGTATTGATCGATGGTTTTCGAGGAACCGAATGCTCCGGTGAGCAGGTCTATTAGCTCGGTTACTGTGTTGCATGGCTCGTCTTCTACAGCGTAATAAGCTCTTCCGCGCAGTTTATTTATTAACAGTCGGGTAAGATTACGCTCGGCTGTTGCCGGTATGATCTCACGGGCGCGGCGACAGGCGCGAGTGAATTGCGTGAGAGGAATGTTATATCCGTCAAACCATGGTACAGAATCGGTGGCGTCGCGAAATGATACTTTAGGTGAAATATCGGGGCTAGAGTTACCGTTCGCGGTGGGGGTTCTTGATTCATAGGAAGCGTGTATTTGTTGATAAGGCCCAGGGATCGGGTGGCTGGGCTCGAGACCAGTGATAACGGAATTATCTACCCATTTCCTTTCGATATCTTTTTCTCGCGCGGATAGCTCGGCTTCGCGCGCTTCTAAATTACGCGTCAAATTTTCTCGTTCGCGCTCGAGCCTCTGTCTTTCTGCGTCCATGTCATCCATACGCAATCGTAATTCTTTTTCTTGAGCCCTCATCCGTGCTTCTTTATCGTGCAACGCTCGCTCGATCGCGGCGACTTCGTCTTCGCGGGTGGCGAGTTGCGCGTGTACGCGACTTGCGGCTTCCTCGAGGCCCTGATTCGATGCTGCTGCACCGGTTTTGGTAATCTTACTGCACGTTTCCCTATCCATCGCGGTAGTTTCGATATCCCACCGCTGTCACCAATTTTGTTACGATCCGCGCCTGGTTGCGGGCTCCGCGCTATGGGGAGTGTTCGAACCGTCAGGTGGGAAATACACTGGGATACGACTCTGCCTAAGCTTATAAAGCGGGTTTGAGAAACGCAGCAAAATTTAGAGATCTCTGACAAATTTAATGCCGAGGAGGGTATATGGACAGAAAAATAGTGCTTCCCTCAAGGTGATCGTAGGGACGGTCTCCGGACCTAACTAAATATCTAAGGAAATCTGGAAGTAGGGGAGGGGACACTGGGCGACGCGGCGATGCGTGGATAAGTTGGCTTCACACGTCGTGCACTGTCGATTTTGCGTAATATAGCTTATAAAGATCTCATGCATTAAGTAGCGCTTGTAGTTTTGCTCACGTTAGGTTCGAGTTTACAAAAACATGGGAGGCACAGGGGCCTAGCGTGGGCAATCGGGAGCGCGTAAAATCTACTGGTTGTACAAAGAGCGAGTTCACTCCATTCGAGGATTTCGCTGGGTATGAGGTCGGGAAGATATGAAGTTTGCGTGCGGGGCAGGGGATTCATAACTATTCATAGCATTAGTGTCTTTTACTAATAGTGGATTTAAGGGCCGTCGTTGTTACGCACTACGCGATTATTCTAGGCTCTTGCACCGCTACTTTGGGATATCGCGAGAATAGTAGGGTTCTGGGCGAGATACGGCTGATCTCCCGTTTCAGCAAGGTAGGTCGCGAATCCGGAAAGGATCGAGGGGCAATCGCGGCACTGTTCAATTGGGAGTACCGTACAAATCTCCGTACTACACTCGGTGCACAATATCTTGGCGTCCGAATTACCGATATGAATGTAGTGGCCAGTAACGATATCAAAGGATTCGTGTCTACGAGGATATGCACTGCGAACACACTCTGAGCAAATGTTAAGAAATAACCCGGTGCTTTTATAATGATAAGAGTGTACGCATGCGGCGGTGCTCAACCAGTCGCTATACGGCAGTTCCACAGTATTATTCCGCTGCGTCGTATAGGAAGGAGGGCACATTGTTTGGCGTTTGGATGGATGATGAAATCGTCTCGGAAATGGTGTAATTATTTCTTACCTTTCGGTGCTCGTTTCGTGATTGCTCGGGAAGGTTCTGGCAACTGCAGCAGGCTGGTCGTTCTCTGGCTTCGTTGTGCGTTGTTGGATTCCGCGGATTAGGTTGCGAAATGAGTTTAGTAAAATAGAATTACGCACTGAGTTTACTTGATCTTGGGATATTGGAATAAACGAAACACTGAATTTAATCTAACTTAAATGCAATTATATTTACCAATACTTGTGTTACAATTACAACGTTACAACATTAAACTTAACTAGATTCGGAAATAGAAAATGATATAGAAAGGGGCGTGGCTCTGTTCCTAAGAGCAGAGGCACGTCCGAACTAGAAGGCGTCTGGAGATCAAGAGAGCGACAGATCTGGCGCTCCAGCGTCCGTAGCCAGGCTTCCCCACTCCGTGGCGGCCCCATTCTTGGGCGCCCCACTCCGTGGCGGCCCCACTCTTGGGCGCCCCACTCCTTGGGCTTCTGGGCTCGCTTGCATGGCGAGGCTGGTTTACATGAGCAGGAGCGGCGCGGCTCCTGATTGGCACTCCTGTGGCGCATGCGCTTTACAAGATGGTCTTACGTGCTAGGGTAATGCTTTACAAGATGGTCGTACATGCTAGAATAACGCTTAAGGAGATTAATACCGTTAATAGAGGGTGAGTTTAATACAAACAAAAAGAAATAGCAACGAAAAGAAAAATATAATAATTTTAGAATATCGATTGCGGGGATGTTACATATCCAAGGAATTTTAAAGTCGGAATGAATGTATTTTTATTAAAAGAACCTCGAAAAGGGAAATTTTCAGACCAATATGTTGGCCCATATGAGATAACAGAAGTTTTACCATTAAATAACGTTAAAATCCTTATAGGAAATAAACACCGTGTGGTGCATGTTGACAAATTAAAAATAGCGCATGTGGATCCTGGATGAAAATTAATATATTTATTCTGTTCACAGATGCACTGGTATCGATCCACCCCGAACTTACTTTAACCAATGTGAATTACCGCAATCAACCATATTTTATCTACTGCACCAAGCTCGCAGGATATCGAGAGGAAGCAACTAATCGCAGCATATGTCTCGCATGTTATAACCACATCCGAATTCCTCTCCTTCGCGCTCAATACAGACTTACTAACTCACACCTTACAATTTGCGGATTATCTTACAGACTAATACACTGCTTCCATTGTTCAAATCCAATCACCTACCAAAAATCATTTAAAGAATGCAGTTTATGCACTATCAAGTTCGCTGAATTTTGTGCTAGAATTGAACAATTAAATCATTCATTAGAGGATTATGATGATCCTGTTGTTCTTACTATAGACGGAAAATATTACTAATTTACTGCTATATAATCTTATTATTACTTAATCAATATTATTAATCTTGTTACTATATAATCTTGCTATTGAATAATCCCAGTATCTTATTAATCTTATTATAATTTAATCCCACCGTGCTTCCTTATACTAATAAATCACCTAATAAATCCCATCGCACGAAACTAACATTATAAATGACATTATTAATTAAAATATTATTCCAGAAAAACAATTAAAATCAAAGAAAAAATATTAAAAGTAAAATCACTAAATATACAGTATATAATCTTAATTTTAAGTACATATTATATCAAGTATTAATCTCACCGCGAAAAATATAAAAGCCAATACAAAATATATATATATCTTTAGTTTTAAGTGCCCTTGGCCTTTTATATTAATAAACAGCCAAGAGGAAATTGGGAAGTTTAATAACAGTATTAAGCTTCCACAAGCAAGAATTCCTGCTGTATACCGCCTTATGTGATATATAGTATGAATTTTTCTAATTACAATCTGCGGGCCTGAGATAGATTGTAATATAAAGTAATGAAAATTGCTCATTACTTCGTTTCAGAACGTTACGATTTGTTACGATTTTTACCCGCGACGTTTGCTTCCCACTGCTTTGCCCGTTCATTTCTAATAACATTAATTAATATTCATGTCACGAAATTATGCATACATAAATCCTACTGCAATTATCGCATCGAGAAATCCCACCGCGATTATCACATCGTGTTAGTTATATAATAAATCCCACCGCGATCATCGCATTGTGTTATCCCACCGCCGTTGTCGCGTCATGTTAATTATAGTATCTAATTAATAAATCCCACCGCGATCATCGCATTGTGTTAATCATAAATCCTATTACGATTATTGCATTCGTGTTATCTATAATATTCAGTTAAATCCCACCGCGATTACTGAATCGTGTTAATTACTAAAATCCCACCGCGATTGTCGCGTCGTGTTAATTATAAGTAAGTAAAACCCACCGCCATTGTCGCGTCATGTTAATTATGGTATCTAATTAAGTCGTTTCCAGAAATGATTATGATTTTTATTCATATCAGTTTCCTACTATTTTCACTGAATCGTTGCAACACTTACTACTTTCGCTGAATCCACTGAATCGTTGCAATACCTACTATTTTCGCTGAATCACTGAATCATTGTAAAATCCACTGTTTTAGGAACAATTCTCGTTCAAAGTACTATGTCCAGATTTCACATCTAGATATAATGACCATTGTATACATACATATTTAATTAACCACTGCTAATTCTATGTTAATTGTGTTAACCTTATGTTTTAATAATTGCGCTTTCTCGTTATATAATTTACTACGTTTATTGTTCTATATATATACCACTACATTGCGTTAGATAATAAGCACGTAACTCATTTATTACTTATATCCCATTACATTCCACCGTTACTTTGCCAGTTCATTTATCGCTGCGTTAGATTTATCCCACCGCGCTGATATTGTAATATTTGTTAGTATCCCACCGTGCCTAGATTCACTTAGAATACTATTGCAAAATGTGTCCGCGAGACACCCAATCTAGAAATAGAGCAAATAGACCGCAACCAGAATATTCTATATTGTCTGAATTAACGTGCTTACGAATAGAATGTTATAGCAAAAATAATATTGAACTCTGTTCCGCATGCCACGAAGCGACATTTGAACCCGAAAACTTTGAACGAATTATAAAACACGAATTCACATTAGGATATTCTTGTAACCGTGTTTGTCATAACTGTGGAAATACTTTATATCAAACGAGACGCGCTCTCGATTGTGAAGATTGTCTCAATGGCTACCCTGGTTTAGTCCATGAAATGAATCTCTTGGGCTACCCTATGCAAAACCTACTTAGAATCCGATATGATGTTGTAAACGAATTAACTTACCGTCTAATTGTTGAAGACACTGATACTACTGCAACCGTATATGTAATAAGCGCACGAACTCAGTAATTTTAATCCCACCGCGTTATTATTATTAAGTCAAATACTATATCATATCGTGTGTTACAGACAATGTTACCCGTAATACTGCTACTTATTGTAATCGCACCAACACACGCTCTTATTGGTTTCGACTGTGGTGGACGACATTTAAACATTACCACTGTGTCACTACTTGATGTCGGCGAGTGCAACTTGGACATTCGACTGCCGAACAATGTTACAGTTTCTATTCAACTCCTACAACTCTCTGACTACAGCCATGCTGAAGTTTTCCAGTGTAAGGTGGAAATTTCAAGGACTATATTTCATTGCGGTATGCACTCACATATCTCCGCTGTTCGAAATGGACAAGCCGACTACGTTCACGAGACAGGATACACCTCGTGCATACGTATGTTTCAAGATGGAACACTTTCACTTGGACCCGAAAACCTCCTTACTGGATTAACCCTTTGCGGCATACATTTTTCTATACGCGGAAAATAACTGAAAATTGTTACTCGGGGGTTTTTGGGGTCGCTGATTTCGAATCTGACGTCAGATTTTAAAAATTCAAAATGGCGGATCCAAGATGGCAGACCAAAATGAAAAAAGTTGCTTGATCTAAACGAAAATTAGTTACTCGTGGGTTTTTGAAGTCACTGATTACGAATCTAACGGCAGATTTTTAAAATTCAAAATGGCGGATCCAGGATGGCGAACGAACATAAAAATCGAGTGTTGAATTTTCTTCAAAATTGGTATTTTGGAGTATCTATGAAGTACTAAAATTTAATTACAATGCTTATCTACGAAGTACAAAAATTGTAATAACTACAGAAACATGATTAATTGTATATAGTAATTTCGCGTAGAATTATAATAACACAGATTATAATCCCCGGCAATAGGAATTTTTCATAAGGGTGGCGTTTCATTTTGAGACATAAAGCAACTAATTTTGAGATACATGATGGAATCAGTTTTTACACTGTACTGTCGAGCACTTTTTCAAACTACTCTTCAACACTTTTTTTAAATTTTTATCCGCCGTATTGCATCCGGCATTTTAAAATTGTTAAAACGGACCACGGATTCGTTCGTAATCAGTAACTTCGAACACCCTCCCAGTAACAAATTTAGTTTAGACCAAGCACGTCTTTGCCTTTTGTTCCGCCATATTGCATCCGCCATTTTGAATTTTGTAAATCTGACGTCAGATTCGTAATCAGCGACCCCGAAAACCTCCGAGTAACAAATTTCGTTTAGATCAAGCAACTTTCTACATTTCGGTCCGCCATCTTGGATCCGCCATTTTGAATTTTGCAAATCTGACGTCAGATTCGTAATCAGCGACCCCGAAAACCCCCGAGTAACAAATTTCGTTTAGATCAAGCAACTTTCTACATTTCGGTCCGCCATCTTGGATCCGCCATTTTGAATTTTGCAAATCTGACGTCAGATTCGTAATCAGCGACCCCGAAAACATATAATGTTATAATTTCATAAATATATATTTAATAGTTCAATCAAAAATGAATTTTTTCAAAAATTATGGCTATTTTTCCATGGTTATTTATTTATAACAATCTAAAATTAATGACAATTGATGATTTGTAATTTTTTTTATGATTATGGACATCTTGTTAACCTAATTCACTCAAAAATTCGATTGTGTAAGTGAAAACAGCCAAATAATTCATTAAAAACTGAGAGAAGGTAGGTGGGACACTGGGCGTCCCACTATGCCGCAAAGGGTAGTTAAAGGGCAACCAAACTACATACCGCAGCATCACCTTGGCAGGACGTATATCGAACGATGGAACCTGCAAGGGCACTCAATGTTCCGATCCTTATGGAACATGGGACGACGTTATAATTCAAGCCAGCGTCAAAATAGTGCTGAAATCTTCATTTGTTCCAGTTCAACTCAACTCTGGAAAAATCAAACTATGATCTGGAACAACCTGTACATTATCGGACAGTTTCTGTCTCGATCCTGACGACGGTTACTCGTATTGGAACGCTATGCTGACGTCGTCATGTAATTTCGATCAGTATGATGTCCTATACGAAGGACCAGCAGCAAAGATTACAAGTAATCTCGAAAAATCTACTTCTCCTACTGTTTATAGCTTAACCACTCAAGATATTACATTCGCATTAACAAGTACCAAGAAACATCCTTTGTGTGGATACACCTTGCTCCGCACAGAGCATCCTAAGCTCTTTATTTTGGAAATTAACCAAGGAGACGTTTTTGCTAAACGAAAAGGCATTCCCATTCACAACCTGGATATATTCACGTATATGAATTCTAAATTCGTGTATGTAGAGAAACATGTTCGCACCCAGATGACATCTCTTTATCATAACGTAATACAACAAAAATGCAAACTCGAACGTCAAGTAATTACCAACACATTATCTTTTGCAACTCTTCAGCCTGACGAATTCGCTTACAGGCTCATGAAAGGCTCTGGATACATGGCAGTAACCGCTGGAGAAGCTGTTCATGTAATTAAATGCATACCTATTGAAGCAACTTTGAGGAAAACAGATGAATGCTACTCTGAATTACCTGTAACCGTGCGAAATGCCTCACTTTACTTGACACCGAAATCAAGGATCCTCACTAAATTTGGAAACGAAAGAGAATGCAGCAATGAGTTGCCTACGCTCTACCGAGTAGAGAACACTTGGATCCAATTTACTCCAAAACCACAAGTACTACAAATTCCACCGCAACAATTACAACCCATGATGAAACTATCGTGGAAATACGCAATTCCCGGACCATTAGCTGTCAGCGGGATCTACTATGAAGAAGATATCGAGAAATTGAGAGACCACATCATGTTTCCAGCAGAGAAACCAGCTCTCCTCAACGAAGTCGCAAGAAGGATCACTGGATATCCTATTAACGAAAATGGCGTTTCTGTATATAATTTAATCGACGAAGCATCTCTCAACAAAATAGTAGATGGTGCCGCGTCGCGTGTTTGGAAAGGATTCATTAGTTTCGGTTCAGCAACCGCCGGAATTATTGGAATCTTCATGATAATAAGAGTTATAAAATTGATTATAGATACCACAATTCATGGTTACGCACTCCACACCGTGTATGGATGCAGCCTGCACCTATTGGAAGCCATATGGAGTTCTCTGACGCATCTACTACTTCATTTGGCCAGAGGACCGTCACAGAAGCATCGCAGAAATCAACCAGGAGATTCCAGAACAACGCAATGCCAAACGTCTTTTAATGACCATCCCACCGCACCAATCGATCGTCCATCGCCTGTTCCTGCCCAGTGTTACGTCCCCGCCCAAAAAAATTCAAAACTTATTAATCATTGCAATCATATATAATCTCACCAATATATTTTAGTTAAAGCTATAATTATATAACCTATATTCCACTGCTTACGTACTATATTCATGATAATTACGAGAATATTATTAAGTTACTCATATTCAATAATCAATATTACTACTCCAATCGCGTTATATTATGGAAACTTACTATATTATTCCACCGCTTCAATTGCTTAAATTCTATATATCAATTTTACCAGAAGCAAACTTGCCATATTTTATAATCGTTACACACTATATAATCCCACCATTTTATCGTTATCTGCACACGTTATTTTAAGTAAACAAATAGAAAGACAAAGTTATTCACCCCCAATTTATTAAAGAGGTATAACCTCACCGCCACAAACTCATATCCTTATAATACTGACCGCCGTCAACCTCAAATTCTACATTACCGACAGTCGATAAAACAGTTTCCTACCGCAGATAAGTTACCATAAGTCGGTAAGGAAGATTCCCTTTTTAACAATAACGCGTAAAAAGCCCTATTTTATCGCCTACTACATGTATTTGTCAAAAGTTCTTGCGTAGCTCGTAGATGAAAAATTAGATAGCTCGAAACCGAATGACACCTATATAGGTCGAAAGACCTTGTCGCACAGAGTCCAAAACCGTTTTCAGAATTTCGAAATTCCTTCTAGTTTCCGAGTTATTAAAGGTTAAAGTTTGACCTTGAGCTACCCTGAAGGATGACCTTCAAGGTCAACTGAGTGTACCTGTCCCACCCCCACACCTGTGCACCTTTTGGTTCACGAATTATGCCCAAAAACAGATTTTAAATATGACTTTCTCTTTCTATCATATATAATACCCATAGGACCATATAGCTATCTCACTCTAACACACGTTTAGTATATACCGCATATTTATAGCCCAGTATTGCTTTCTCACTCGCACCCGCATATTATATATTAAACGCTATTACTCTCTCACTCGCACTCATATAGATTTTGTAATGTTAAAACCAGAGAACAATTAATTAACAATTTATTAAATCTGATTTAATCAATGAAAAGAACGAAAAATGTAGAATAAAAAATCCTAATTACGTTTATTTTTATGAACAGCCGTTCTCTTGTTTTAGCAACTTTAAGTTAAAGCGTTATTAAACGAATTTGCATATAGAATATTATTCGTTTCTTAACGATGATGTAATCCTGATGACGTAATAATACGAGCACGAATAATTAATAATTTTCACTAGCAAATATAATCGTTCAAAAGAGGAGAAAATCCCACGTAAATAAATTTTTATAAGAACAACCATTCTCCTGTTATTACGACTCATCAATAAATAATTAATTAAGTATATATATATATTCCACTACAATAATGTTTATGCTTTAAACGTTTCACTTATATTGTTATATTATATTAAGTTAATAAGCAGAAGCACGAGAATAATTTCAATAATCTAGTAAATTAATAATTAACGAAATCTCATTGAAGAAACGATTCAAATCTTTTATTCTCTTGCTCTTGCCAGAAAATCTTCAGATGATGACATCATGCAAAAACAATTAGAACGAATAAACAATAATTTCAACTAATGATTATAATCAAATGAAAGAGAAAAATTTATTGAATAATTAATTCTAATGAAGTTTATTAAAATAAGAAGCCGTTCAATTGTTATTGCATTTAGAAGCTAAAGCGTTATAAACGATTTCATACGTTAAATATTAAGCATCTTATTAAGCATAGGCTATAAGAACATTTATTCTACCGACATGCCCATATAAGGCAATGTGAATCGACGATGATGTCATAAGAATGCGGAAACCAAAAAATGGGAATTCCGTAATGAAACTATATTCAAAAGAAAGATCGTAATTTGTCGATCAAGAAATCCTAATATTGTAAATCAGAATCTTTCACCGTTTCCGAATTATTGCATAAAACGCAAAGAAAAAATATCATATTACACACAGGAAATGACATCACCGATGACTCACTTGATGAAGCATCGAAGAAGCGGCATCTCTTTGTAAAATTATAGTCACAACAATCTTCGATGCGGCATCCCTTTGAAGATAAAATCACCGATTCTCTACCTCTTCCCACACACCGCAAGTACCCCTCTGCCTACAAACTTTAGTATATAAGGCGTGCAATTTCAATGCGAAACGTCATTCTGTCGCAGATTTTCAACCAGTAATAATGTAATAAGTAAGAAGATTCTTCAAGAAGTTAATATCGTAGTGACTTTAATGTAATAACGACTTAGTCTCGTACGAGCGAAGCGGAAGGTGCGACTTAGTTTCTGAGCAAGTGAGTATTGTCAAGGAAAGAGTAGTATCACTCTTTGCCTAGGAGTTTTGACGACGTTTTAAATTCTTTTATTTCAATTTTAATTTCGTTTTCTTATATTTATGAATTATCATCCACCTACTGTTTGCGCTGCGTACTATAATTATTTTTATTCTATAATCTTGCATCTATACTTATAATATTTAGTAACGAATTATATTTATGACATATTATTTTATTTTATACTTATAATACTTCGATCTCATCGATCCATCTCCTTGATCCGACAACACGTTTAGTATCCGCAGACATTTAACACTGCGTTTGGTTTTAACGGTTGTCGATTCCTATCCTAAATCATTCCACGATCTTTTCTTTTCCTTTATAAATCCTGTTGAGTAACCTTTATACTATCATAATTAATCATCGATTTCCTTAAACTATTTCCATCTCTGACTTTAACTAATTACTTTAGTTTCTCACACATTCTACTTTCTGTGTTGAGAGACTCTGCCACTAACCACTTTCGTTTTCACGCATCTCGCGTCGAAAAACTCTAACGCTTTCTTTAGTTTCTCATACATCCTATATTCTGTATTGAGAGACTCTGCTTACTCTAACCTCTTTAGTTTCTCACGTACTTTACTTCCACGTTGAGAGACCCTGTCTTTACTTTAGTTTCTCATACCTCTTTCATACCGTATTGAGAGACTCTTTCTCTAACCACTTTCGTTTCTTGCGCATTCTACTTTTGCGTTGAGAGACTCTATAATAATTTCTGTAATCATTTCCTTAATCCTGCTCTCACTTAATTAATCTCAGATATAATAAATCAAGTAAACGAAATTCTGCAATCCAGGATTCCTATGTGCGAGCATGCGACGTATCGCTATTTGAGACGTGAGATCTTAGATCCCCTCGGCCTTGCGTGTAGTGCTGAGAGACGGTAGTCCGTCAGTAGCATATCTAGCGTGCTGTTATTCTGAATTGCAGTAATAAAGAAATCATTCATTGCTTAAATACAACTTCGAAAGGAAGTTATTGTGAGAGATCCCTTTCTAATTGATCCACATAAGCTCTTTTATCACCCATTACTGTTATTCCTCAACCTTACTCAATCTCTATCACTCAATCTATCGCTTAATATAACATTTCTCCTTAAATAATATATTCAACTCTTAATTCGATAATTAATATTCAATCAAATTGATAGGTGGTGAATTTCATCGGTTTGCAAATTAACTTCATAACTCATCGCCAAAGTGAGTGTATGACTGTTTTTTCATTAATCATTATTATAAATATTATCGTTCATATTCTTGAAACATTGTTATAAATATTTGGATGAAACGGTAGATGGTAGCACACCGTCTCCGGGTAAACCCAATAACACGGAGAGCTAGACAGAGGAATAGGCGTACGATAGCTCACCGAAGGACTCGATTGACGGGTATCCGTATTTTAACTCCGAGAGAGATTAATGAGCGTCTTCAAAACTCAGAACCTTCATTATTTGAGACAATCGCTCCTCAGCCAACTACATTTCGTTCATCACCACCACCGTTATTAGTATCAGAACGATTTCACGGCGCTTCGTCACCAACGCGTGATATTATAGAATTCCCGTTTCTTTCCGAAATAATAGATATACCTCCTCCCCTCTCCCCTTTACCTATCGAGCCATCTTATTCACCCATACCATTTGAAGAATTAAATCCTTCACCCCCAGCGCCATTAATTGCAGACCCCCTTTTTAATGTAATAAACTTGGAAGATGAAGACACCATTCCTTTATACAGCGAAAATATAAACGCACTGAACAATCAAGGCGACACCGAAAGCGCAGACGAGCCTTCCATATTAGATTCTCTGTTAGCCGCCTTCGATTCTGATTATCAATCATTTATCACAGATAACGCATTGAGCGAATTTAACATTCAAGATATTTTCGACGAACTTTTTGATTCAACAGAATAAAACATCTCAATCATTACTATAATCGTTTCGTTTAATCAAAACAATTATCTCTTATTATCATTATATAACCTTTACGACGAGTATCATTATAATCGACGATTAATCTTTCTACATTGTATTCAGGATGCAAGAAAACTACCACATTTAGTATTATAATCTACGGTTATTAGAGAGTAATAAATACATATTTAGACGACATATTCTTCTGATTTATTCTCGTCTCCTCATTGAACATTCCGCCACACTCGAACGACAAAGGATCTGCTCTCGGCGTTCCCAGGATATAGCCGGCCCAGCAGGTTGTCCTAAAATTAAATAGAGAGCACCTTCGAAAAAACCACCGAGGTAGGTTCTACGAGGGATAAGTCGCGCGTAATAAAGCGTTGCGCAATTTGTTATTGTTTTGGTGAGCCAGAACGTAACATTATCTTAATTTGGTGGCAGCGGTGGGATAGTTCCTGTCGTGTCGTCAGAACGTAACAACATCTTCGTTCGTAACACCAGAGAGGAGAAACGACGAACGAACCCAGCAGCGTAAATACAAATTCTACTCCCGACAATAATCCGTATAATTCATTAAGAAATCAGCTTGATGATCTCGAACAAATCCCTACGAAAACATCGGGATTCGTTCTAAAATAGGGGGGAGATGTCACGTCCCCGCTCAAAAATTCAAAACTTATTAATCGTTACAATCATATATAATCTCATCGTTTATATTCTAGTTAAAGCTATAATTATATAACCAATATTCCACCGCTTACATATATACATTCATGATAATTACGAGAATATTATTAAGTTACTCATATTCAATAATCAATATTACTACTCCAATCACGTTATATTATGCAAACTCACTATATTATTCCATCGCTTCAATCGCTTAAATTCTATATATCAATCTTACCAGAAGCAAACTTACTATATTTTATAATCGTTACACACCATATAATCCCACCGTTTTATCGTTATCCGCACACATTATTTTAAGTAAACAAATAGAAAGACAAAGTTACGCACCCCCAAATTATTAGAGAGATATAACCTAACCACCACGAACTCATATTCTTATAATACTAACCGTCGGTAACCTCAAATTCTACATTACCGACAGTCGATAAAACAATTTCCTACCGCAGATAAGTTACCATAAGTCGGTAAGGAAGATTCCTTTTTTATCAATAACGCGTAAAAAGCCCTGCTTTATCGCCTACTACATGTATTTGTCAAAACTTCTTACGTAGCTCACTGATGAAATATTTGATAGCTCGAAACCGAATAACACCTATATAGGTCGAAAGATCTTGTCGCACAGAGTCCAAAACCGTTTTCAGAATTTCGAAATTCCTTCTAGTTTCCGAGTTATTAAAGGTTAAAGTTTGACCTTGAGCTACCTCCCCCTTTTTTTTTTGATTACCCAGGGGAAATCCTTTATGGATACCCGAGAGGCCCGGGGGGACCTCTACGGGTTATGTGGGACTCACCGGAGGGGAATGAAGTTCCCCTCCGGCATACCCACTAAAACCCCTGGGGGTGACCATCACTAGCCATTAGAGAAGGGGAGCTGGGCATCACAACTAGGCATTCATCCAGCTCCCTCTCTGGCTTGGCCTCCAATTTACTTGGAGGCCTCAATCTCGGGGGGAGGGAGTGCCAGGGTCTCGTAATAGCACTCCCTCCCCGGTATTATAATACTCTAAACTGGGGAAGGCCGGGTCACCTCGACCTTCCCCCGCCCCCCCTAGGATGTTAAAGAAAAAAGGGGGGGCCGCCCCCTGGTGTTAATGGGGCAAGAGGCAATTGGAGGCCCCCGCCTCCAACTACCTCTTCTTTTTATTCTTCTTCTTCCCCCCTCCCGCAGCCCCCGAGAAGTAGAGGGTGGGGGGAATGTTTCCCCCCATCCTCACCCCGGGACTCAACCGCGGGGGGGGGGGATTCACCGCACGCCGCAGATGCGGCTGGGGAGATTTCGCACAATAATAATAGGCGATCTCCTCCAGCACACGATCTGCGGCGTATCTCCTCACCGGGTGGGGGAGGACCTCAAAGCGGGGAATCGTCTCCGCTAAGGCCACCTCCGCCACCCGGCGAAGCACACTCAGCGGTTCTTTCCGCGCGAGCGCGAACTCGCGGACAATAGAGGGGGGAGAGGACTCATGGACCCCCTCAAAGACTACTTTGAAGGGGACTCGCCCTCCCCCCGAAACCACCATTGTGATCATCGCGTAGGGGGGGAGCCCGGTTAATTTGGCCTCCCCCCCTTTCCCGAGGGGGGGGATAACCCCCCCCCTCAACCTTGTCCGCCAGCCTCTCAAGGCTGACAGGGAGGAGGTGGGAAAGTTTGGCATCTCCCACCTCCCCCCTAACCTCCTTGTTAACCCCTGCCGGCATCAAGCCGGCAGGGACCATCTCAGTGGGAGGAAGAAGGGGTTCTCCCCCTCCTTCCTCGCCAACCTCCATGGGGGGAAGAGAGGACTTCCCCCCCACCTCCTCTACCTCCATTACCTCCGACTGGGGAAGAGGCACCCCGTCCGAGGACGGGGGCCCCTCCCCAGGTACCATAGATGAGGAAGGGGATTGAATCCCCCTCCTCACTCTCTTCGGGAGGGGTGGACTCTCCCGTGAGGGGGAGCCCACCACCTCCGCCGCCTCCTGATGAGAGGATACCCCAACAAGTGGGGGCCCCTCCCCAGGAACAACCAGGGAGGGGGGTGAAGCTCCTTTCCCCTTCCTCCTTTTCCTCCTCCCTCCCCCGCGACGGGGAGGGACCACGGGGCACCCGCTCCCACCGATACGGTGGCGAGCGGGTAGCCCCGCGTCGGCACACTGGGGACAGTGTGCGGCCGGCGCCGCACACGCCCCCACATGGTGCCCCTCCGCGCCACACCGTAGGCAGGAATTGCCCCGGTTGGCAGCGGAGGGACACCAACGACGGATGTGCCCCCGCCCCAGGCACCTGAAGCACCTGGGGGGGGCACTTACCTCCGGGGAGGTCTGCGTCCCGACAGAACGGGACGCAGGTCTCCCCACACCTCGAGCAACCGAGGCGTAGGACCACTGGCCTATACCTCCCGAGCGACTCGGGGGGACGGAACCCCCCGAGCACGCGCACCTCTTGTTTCCAAATTCCTCCTCTAGAAAGAGGAGGAATTTCTCGAAGATCCTCCAGACCGCGGTCTGGAGGAAACCACGACACCCCGCAGTAGCAGAATAGTGCGGGGGGCCTGCGTCGCACCCCCCGCACCGCCCGTCGTCCGATGACGACGTGGGGGGAGCCGGGACTCTACCCCCCCCACGCCGGCCCCTGGGGCTCCGAGACCCCTGGGGCGGTACGTTCTTCTCTAAGTTCGTCATTCTATCCATAAAAATGTAATTTTTTAACGTGGTTGTCTTCCACGGGAGGTTAATTCGGAGACTCCACTCCTAGGTCGGCTGGGATAACCCTCCTCACGAGCCCGACCTGCCCGGGTTTTTTAACATGGTTTTCCTTCCATGTGTGAGCTCTTAGACCCCCAGGAGAGTTTCCTGGGGGAGCCCCTCCACCACGGCAAGGTGGCTCACAACGGAGGGGACCTTGAGCTACCCTGAAGGATGACCTTCAAGGTCAACTGAGTGTACCTGTCCCACCCCCACACCTATGCACCTTTTGGTTCACGAAATATGCCCAAAAACAGATTTTGAATATGACTTTCTCTTTCTATCATATGTAATGTCCATAAAGGACCATATAGCTATCCCACTCTAACACACGTCTAGTATATACCGTATATTATGGCCCAGTATTGTTTTCTCACTCGCACCCGCGCATTATGTATTAAACGCTATTACTCTCTTTCGCTCGTACTCATATTAATTTGTAATGTTAAAACGAGAGAACAATTAATTAACAATTCATTAAAATCTAATTTAATCAATGAAAAGAACGAAAATTATAGAATAGAAAATCTTAAATACGTTTATTAAAATAAGCAGCCATTCTCTTGTTTTAGCAACTTTAAGTTAAAGCGTTATTAAATGAATATTACCCGTTTTATTTCCTAACGATGATGCAATCACGATGACGTAATAACACGAGGACAAATAATTAATAATTTTTACTAGCAAGTATAATCATTCAAAAGAGGAGAAAATCCCACGTAAATAATCTTAATAATAATTCTTTATAAGAACAATCATTCTCCTGTTATTGCGATGCATCAGTAATAAATAATTAATTAAGTATATATACAGGGTTGGGCAAAAGTCTGGAAACGGTCAAATATCTCGAAAAGGATTAACTATAGCGAAAAATATGTAAGTAGCAAAGTTGTAGGGCTTAATAAAATGTATCTAATGATGGCTAAAAATTTGACTTTGGGTGGAGGACGAAGATCATATGAAGGTCAAATTGAATTTTTTAAATGGAACTGCCTACTTTTTATTGCATATTCTTGTAGCTTATCTCAAGAGCTTTCCAAAACACTATAATAAAGTATTTTTTCATGAAGTATTTTCCGAGTTATAAAGCTTGAAATAATTTCTTAATTTTACATAAACTGTAAAATATCTCGTAAAATATTTACTTTTCGATGACCTTACCGCAATACTTTTATGCACAGAATAATGAGAGGAACCAATTGGTGTCAAGAAAACACATAGTTGTTTTTAAGAAAAAATATGCAATTTGTAACTAACAATTCGTGGAACATTAGTTCTCGAGCTGTCTCAACCTTAGAAGTGACTTCCATGTAATAACGACTTAGTCTCGTACGAGCGAAACGGAAGGTTGGACTTAGTCTCTGAACAAGTGAGTACTGTCAAAGGAAAGAGTTGTGTCACTCTTTGCCTAGGAGTTTTGACGACGTTTCAAGTTTCTTTTATTTCATTTAAAACTTTATTTCTTTATACTTATAAACTATAATCCACCTGCGTTTGCGCTGCGTACTACAATTACTTTTATTCAATAATCTTGCATCTATACTTATAAAATCACTACTTGTTCTTTATACTTATAATATTTCATAACGATTTATTCTAATACTATTTCGCTATACTTCATACTTATAATATTTTATAAGCCAAGACACTTATTATTACTTACGATGATTTATTTGATTGATGGCCTGATACTCATATATTCTTAATCTGACAACACGTTTAGTGGTCTTACATTTAATACTGCGGTTTGGTTTTAAATGGTTGTCATTCCTTGTCTTATACCCATGATTTTACAACTTTGCTACAACCTTATATTTATTATAACAATCCCTCTTCACGATTTCCTTAACTACATCCTTTGTTCTCGCACATTCTACTTTTTGAAGTTGGAGAGACTCTTTAACTAACTCTCCTTTGTTCTCACATCTTCCTATTTTCCAAAGTTGAGAGACTCTTTAACTAACTCTTTGTTCTCACAGCATTCTATTTTCCGTGTTGAGAGCCCTTTAATCAACTCTTTTGTTCTCACACATTCTATTTTCTGTGTTGAGAGACCTTTACTCATGTCTACAACTCCTTTAACCTTTGGTCTCACTTAATTTATTGTATTCATAGAATTAAATCAAATAAAATACTGTAATCCAGAATCTCCCTGTACGTGTGTGCAAATATATCGTTAATTACAGTGAGAGAGTGTTCTAGACTTCGGCCTTTGCGTGTGGAGCTGAGAGACGTTAGTCCATCCATATAACGTATCTTTACTATTATTGTGAATTGCAGCAACTTCATATTTAAATTCAATTACAACTTGAAAGGAGTTGCGAGAGACTCTTTCCTCTCTAATTCCGGAAACAACTTTGGATCCAAATCCAATCCAAATCCAATCTTTGATGATACAGAAGAAGAAGAAGAAATATCTCTCCGATTTAATTAACGACACTTTTAATGACGATACCAACCTTTTAAGCAAATAACTACTTACTAGACATCTTTTATTAATCTATATTATTGTCATTATTGCTTTTATCTAATCAAGATCATTGTTTTAACACTACGTTCAGCATTATCATGGTATAAACTTTTGGAAACATTTACTTCTAACGTTACGACTTTTCAATACTATTATCATATCCAAGATGCAAGGGAAATATCTACATTCTACGTTATAATCGACATTTATTAAAAATAAACATATATTTTGACGATACATTTTCCGATTTATCCTCGTTTCTTATATCTGCCACACTCGAACGACAAAGGATCTTACTTCGGCGCACTCCAGGATATAGCCGCGCCCAAGCAGGTTGTCCTAAAAACAAATAGAGAGCACCTTCAGAATAAATCACCGAGGTAGGTTCTCTGAGGGATAAGTCGACGTACAAAGCGTTACGCAAACGTTATATTTGGTGGTAACGTGGCCGGATATTTTTCCAGCCAAGCCGCCAGAACGTCACACAAGTTTCTACGACGGCAGTTGATGGTTGCAGAGGAGTTGGATAATTCTCTGAAGCTCGTTCTGTCGGGCGTTTATTACCGGAACGCTCTGGGAGTTCCTGATTCCCGAAGCATTAACCAAATTTAATTGAACTGAAGTTAGATTGAGTTTCGATCACGCGCCTCCGATATGCAAGCTTACGACATTCGTTCATAAAGCACCTGGGAGTTTTACAATAGAAACAGATTTGGCAAATCCGGACGAGGATAATTAGACCGTTGTCCTGGGACGAGGGGTTTTATAAAAGCTTGTCGAGAATTTTGCTGCGTATTAAGATTTTGATTGGCATTTAGAAATATTATTATTAGTTGATGTCTCTGTATTAGTTGTTGACAGGGATCGATACGAGAGGGTCGATTGGGGAACGCGGATCGTTTACGTGAGTTTTCAATTTCTATTGCCTTCGAAAGTTGTGTATCGTATGACTATGTTATCTTCAAAATTATAGCATCGTTCTAATTTCACACGCATTAAAAGTTCTGAGGGGAGACCGTTAATGAAACTTGTAGTTGCTGTCTGACTTCTCACGTCTTTATCAATTTCTAATACACCGTTGTACTCTCACCATCTATGATCGCGGAACGTAACTCTTGAACACGCGATATATAATCAAAATGTTTTGTTGTGTCTCATGTAAATGTTCGCTAACTCGCCACGGTAACTGGATGTATCAGATTTATTAGGTCCAAAAATTAATCTTATTCTCCAAGTAGTTCGCGCATGATATTCTATTCTTCATTACGCGTATGTCCGTAATTTGTTAATAATGAATTGAATTTCAATAATACTCATGATATAGGGAATTAATTTTAATGCGTTCGCACGCTTTAATAAAACGAACTGCGTGACATGCGCAGTCCATCAAATTTGGGAATAATATCGATCGCGTCTCTAAACCGAATGGGAAACCTCTTCCATCAGGGCTTGCCGTCTGGATGCATTGGGAATAGGGCTTCTTCATGATGATCTTCCAAGATCTGTTGATTCAATGTGCTAATTTGTTCTCCCATAATGCTTATTTGTTGTGTGTTGGGTTAATTCATCTGTGCGTTTGGTAAATCTTCGTTGCTCATATTTCTTGGATTATTGATCTAATTCTTTGCTGTCGTATTTGTATCGTTTGTGTTGCTCCCTTTAATCTTGCTTCCTTTTCTGCTAACTGGTTGTTAATTGATTTCTTCTCTCTGGTCATTTGTTTGTTTAGTCGCAGGTTTGAGGCATCTTGATTTAAAATGGCAGTTCGGTAAATCAAGATCAAGTCTACGTGGGCAGAATTCAACAAGGCCTCACGAGCTGAGTTTACAAAAATTATTAGCCATGATTTATCCACTCACTTTCCAAGCGTTTCTTTTCTTTGACTTATCACGCTTTCATTAAACGTTCCTTCGAACTCAGATCTGGCAACCAATCACACCGCCGCTACCAAATTAAGATAATGTTGCCCTGGCTCGCCAAAACAATAACAAATTGCGCAACGCTTTATTACGCGACTTATCCTCTCGTAGAACCTTACCCAGTGGTTTTTTGAAGGTACTTATTTAATTTTAGGACAACCTGTTGGCCGGTTATATCCCAACGCCGAGAGCAGATCCTCGTCGTCGAGGTGGCGGAATGTTCAACGAGGAGACAGAATAAATCAGAAGAATATGTCGTCTGGGGCCATGCATTTAATTCCCACACAAGCGTAGATTATAATACTAACGTGGTAGTTTTCTTGCA
>CABEGB010001205.1:0-31961 GCA_901521435.1 Crematogaster levior
AGTCGGTTTTAACAACTCATAATACACTACGCCGAGCTGGTCCCACCAAATACAGAGCATGACCTTGGAGCCGTGAATATTCGGTTTGGCCGTCGACGTGGAAGCATGGCCGGGATTCTGCGCTTATCGTAATGAACCCATTTTTCGTCCCCTGTCACAATGCGATGTAGAAATTCCTTCCGTCTTTGCCTTTCAAGCAGCTGTTCACAAGCGAACAAACGCCGTTCAACATCTCTCGACTTCAACTCGTACGGCACCCAATTTCCTTGCTTCTGAATCATTCCGATGGCTTTGAGGCGTTTTGAAATGGCTTGTTGAGTCACTCCCAATGATCGTGCCAATTCTTTTTGAATTTGACACGAGTCTTGATCAAGTAATACCTCCAATCAGTGCTGGTTTTACCCCGAGGCGCATGAAGCGGACGCTTCAGGGCCCGGTCCATTCAGGGGCCCGGTAATGGATTGGCTGACTTACAAGGAGATGACGCCAACTTGAAAATCGCTTTTCTAATGAGTCTTAGTGCGTTCGATAGGTTAAAGGTAGGGGATAAAAACCCTAAAGGGATTTGTGCTTATGGGTCTTAGTTTATGAGAAATCGCAAAGCAAAGTTAGACTCACGGAGCTCGATCCCATATAAGCGGTAAGGTTAGACTGTTTAGCAAGAAGTCGGCGTAGCTGAGGGGACTGAGACTCATGTCCCAATATTTTTTGTGTCGATGGCGAGCGTTCGAGTCCCGCTGCTTGGATTTTTTTTTTATGTAAGGTATATAATAAATACTTTTTTACTTATTATTTATTTTTTTAAATAAATTTCGTTTTTTTTTAAATTAAGGAAATTTTAAGGCTGTTTAAATATTAAACAAAATCAGTTTTGCAATCATATAATACTTATATTTTTCACACAATATATAATGTTTGTCCACAAAATATATATATAATAAAAACGTTCTATGTGGTATAAAATATTTAATTTCACAATATTGTGTGGACAAACCAAGTCATTTATAAAATGTTCATGGTGCGAAAATTTTATGTTTTCAATGTTTCTATACGAATTTTCATCCACAATATTGTGAAAGCATGAAAATATTTTATACCACATAATAGAACGTTTTTATTATATATATATATTTTGTGGACAAACATTTATATATTGTGTGAAAAATATAAGTATTATATGATTGCAAAACTGATTTTGTTTAATATTTAAACAGCCTTAAAATTTCCTTAATTAAAAAAAAAACGAAATTTATTTAAAAAAATAAATAATAAGTAAAAAAGTATTTATTATATACCTTACATAAAAAAAAAATCCAAGCAGCGGGACTCGAACGCTCGCCATCGACGCAAAAAATATTGGGACATGAGTCTCAGTCCTCTCAGCTACGCCGACTTCTTGCTAAACAGCCTAACCTTACCGCTTATATGGGACCGAGCTCCGTGAGTCTAACTTTGCTTTGCGATTTCTTATAAACTAAGACCCATAAGCACAAATCCCTTTAGGGTTTTTATCCCCTACCTTTAACCTATCGAACGCACTAAGACTCATTAAAAAAGCGATTTTCAAGTTGGCGTCATCTCCTTGTTAGTCAGGGGCCCGGTCTATTCAAAGAATACGTATAGCGTATATTTGGTAATAAAATATAAGTACAGTCACCGAAATTGATTTGTTCCGTGACCCCTTTCCGCGGGGCAAGGGGAATATGGAGAATCCGTAAATCAAGGGCGGTTAAGGCCATCACACACAAAATTACTTAAGGACGTAAAACGTAATCGTAAGGAAATTGACCAATCAGCATTGAGTATTCCAGTTATGGCAATTGGATACTCAATGCTGATTGGTTTCATACCCGTTTTACGTCCTTGGCAATTTTCCTGGCAATACTCAATGCTGATTGGTCAATTTCCTTACGATTACGTTTTACGTCCTTAAGTAATTTTGTGTGTGATGGCCTTAACCGCCCTTGATTTACGGATTCTCCATATTCCCCTTGCCCCGCGGAAAGGGGTCACGGAACAAATCAATTTTGGGCAGTGTACACTGGCCATAGACTTATACAATAGACCGTGCACCCAAGGCAAATCGTTGCGGGCAAGATCCCAGGAGTGGGGATGACGGATGAGTCTACCTTTCTCTCTCTAACCTCTCACCATCTCTCTTTTCGAAGGGAGAGATGGTGAGAGATTAGAGAGAGAAAGGTAGACTCATCCGTCATCCCCACTCCTGGGATCTTGCCCGCAACGATTTGCCTTGGGTGCGCGGTCTATTGTATAAGTCTATGACACTGGCAGACATCGATTTGTTCCATGGCCCCTTTCCGCGGGGCAAGGAGAACATGGAGAATATCCGTGGCGCCATCAAGCGGCGGCGACTAACCGCCCCTGATTTATCGATCTAATTATCGACTGCTAGATAACATGGGTTATATATTATAATAATACGCGACTTTTTCTTACAAAAATAAATAAATGAGAGGAGATGTATACATATATATACATTTATTTATTTTTGTAAGAAAAAGTCACGTATTATTAGCCCATGTTATCTAGCGATCGATAATTAAATCGATAAATCAGGGGCGGTTAGTCCTCGCCGCTTGATGGCGCCACGGATATTCTCCATGTTCCCCTTGCCCCGCGGAAAGGGGCCACGGAACAAATCGATGTCCGTGACTGTACGTGTATAAAAACAAGCGCCTATCATAAAACTCTATCTTAGGCATTTACCTGCATATAGATATATGTATAGATTTGAGTAACCTTTCCTGGAAGATAAGGATAGAACTCATGGGACGAAATATAAACGCGAAAAGTGTGTTTCAAAAAAAAGGCAGTTACACTCAAGCAAGTTGCAAGTCTAGTGAAAGTGTTATTTTTTTTCTAATTAAAATTTTTTAAAAATGGATTTTTATAAACACGCTTTCGGCTCTGAAAAACGAAAGAAACGTAAAGCGCTAGAAGAATCAACGAAAAAATTGCCGAAAATAACAAATTTTTTTTCAATAAAAGGTATTGAACATGAGGAAGATAGATTGGATTCAGATTCAGAAAGAACGGAAATCGATGATAAAGTGATTCAAGACGGTGGTAGTGATAATAACAATTCTCTGCAATTCTCTTCAAAAGAAACATCAACAGAAAAAGCTAGCCAACAAGAGCTTCTCAAAATTTCGGAATGGTCCTCTGAAGTAATTAAGAATAATGAGTTTATAGAGAGCGTTATTACAAATAGACCAAAAAGCGATAATATTGAAGATACAGGAAAACTTTACAAGGATGGAAATCATACTTACTACAGATATTTAAAAGATGCGGATTTTTATCGCTTTAAGCCAAACGGAAAAAAATTGAAAAGAGATTGGCTAATATATGATTCGCTTACTAAATCTGTCTATTGTTATCCCTGTAAATTATTTTCGAAGGAAGTTACATCTTTGAGTGATTCGGGTTATGGCGATTGGAGAAATCTCACAAGGACGCTTAAGAATCATGAGGAGACAAAAGCTCATTTAGGCGCTATTGTGGCATTAGCAACAAGATCATCTTTAACAGGAACAATCAACATAGCATTAACTCAACAAATTCAAGAAGAAGAACAATATTGGGTAAAAATCTTAAAACGAATAGTGGCCACAATCAAATTCCTTTCCAAACAAGGTCTAGCTTTCCGGGGATCTAATGAAAATCTTGAAAGTTGTCATAAAGGTAATTATTTAAGTTGTTTAGTGTATCTTTCCGAATTTGATGATATCCTGGCAGAACATCTACGCCTCTATGGAAATCAAGGGAAGGGCACTACAAGTTATTTATCACATAGTATATGTGATGAATTTATTCAGCTTTTAAAAGAAAATCTTCTTGCTACTTTCTTAAATGAAATTAAAGCTGCAAAATATTTCTCAATTATAACCGACTCTACTCCGGACATAAGTCATTGTGACCAACTAAGTCTGATTATAAGATATGTCCATGGAACGCAAATTATAGAAAGATTTATGGGATTCCTTCAAATTAAAAAACATACCGGTGAATATTTACAGGAGATTGTTTTAGATAATATTAAGAAGTTGGGACTTTGCATTGAAAATTGTCGTGGTCAAAGCTATGATAATGCTGCTAATATGTCAGGAAAATACAGAGGCTTACAAGCAAAAATTAAAGATCTATCTCCAACTGCTGTTTACGTCCCTTGTACCAATCATTCCCTTAATTTAGTCCTTAATTTCGCTTGCGAAACTTGTTTTCAAGCCGTTGATTACTTTAATTTTGTCCAAAGTATATATACATTTTTTTCTTCATCGACAAATAGATGGCAAACATTAAAAGAGAATTGTAGCACTGTTCCAAAAAGATTGAATGATACTAGATGGTCTGCTCGATACGACGCGGTGTATGCTTTAATGAAAAATTATGCATCAATTCAAAACACTCTGTCAAATATTGCTCATGATGAAGATGAAAAATCTCTTACCAAAGTTGAGGCTCTTTCTTTGTCAGAAAAAATGGAACACTTTGAAATCATACTTTTAACAATTATATGGTCCAAACTATTGGAGAGGATAAATGCAACTAGCAAGACTCTGGAAGATCCTACATTAAACATCATATCTGCCGTTAAACTTTTAGAATCACTCATTATCTTTGTTGATGAATTTAGAGGCAAATTTGACGAGCTAGAGAATACCGCTGAGCTTATAGCTGGATATAATGCACAATATAGAGACGAAATAAAGAGAACAAGAAAAAAAAAGATATTTGCAGATGAAACCAGAGAAAATGAAATTGAGCTGAAAGGGCGAAGAAATTTCCAAATTAATGTTTTTTATGTAATTTGTGATGGTTTAGCAGAGCATTTACGTAGAAGACTAGAATCCTACTCAGAACTTGAGTCCACTTTTAAATGCTTTTTTACTGAAGATGAAAAATTAATAGATGAATCTTTAACAAAAATAATGGCAAAATATCAAGAAGATATTGAAACAGAACATTTAAAAGAAGAGTTTCAACACTTTCGGATTTTATGCAAGAACACCAACGCCGAAAATATTGTGCAAAAGCTTGAGCAAGCGCGAAGCGTTGGGTCCACATTTCCTAACATGATTACTTTGTTGGAAATATACTTAACCATTCCAATATCTAATGCCTCTGCCGAAAGATCATTTTCCATATTAAAGAGAATAAAAACTTATTTAAGGTCTACCATGGGACAGAATAGGCTGGATGCGCTTTCTTTGTTATATATAGAGAGCAATAGTATTGATAAAATAAAATATGATGCAATTATAAAGGACTTTGCTTTGAAGAAAGCAAGAAAAAAATATATATTTTAGAGTTATAATTACAATACTTTGTCTTAAAAATAAATGTTTATTTTTCAACAGTTTGTATTTTTAATTTTTCACCAAGTAAGGAGGGTCCCAAAAATTCTTTACGCTTCAGGCCCGGAAACTCCTTAAACCGGCCCTGCCTCCAATTCCGCATCTTCGAAAACCTTCTCTCTTCCATCGTTATGCCGGTCTTCAACGATCAAAATCACCGTTCTTGAAGCGTTGAAATCACTCACGACACGTTCTTTCACTAATAGCGGCCTCACCATAAGTATTTAAGAGAATTCGATGAGCCTCAGCCGCAGATTTCTTCATATTGAAGCAGAAAATTAAAACCTCCCGCAAATGACGAGAATTTGGCTCGTAAACTGACATTTTCAATCGAGAATAACTTTATGATGCAGACACAAATCGACTAATGTTTCTATGGGATTATGTTGATAGATGTCCAAGTTTATTGTATGACGTCTATGATCTATTTATTTCGACTACCGTTACTTACCGCTAAAGCCATCTATAGGAAAATGGCGGAAGCAAAGTTGTACACCTAATATAAAAATTATATAATAATTTAAATAAAAAATGAATAAAATAATTTTAAAAAATTTGTTTGTAGCGTTTTTTGCTATAATCGGATATTGGGTCTTTTATTATCTAAATAACATGAATGCAATAGTTTTCTGACTAAGATTCTCTTTCTATAATAAAAAAACTGAGAACCCTATGGCGGGCCCCCGCTAGGTACGGCCCGGCGTGGTGAATCCACCTTAAAAAAAAAGAAAAACTCATAGATAGTTTAAATAATAACAAAATATTATCTTTTAGTATACAAAAATATATACAAAATACATAAGAAAATGAGGAAGAGAAGGAGAAGGAAGAAGAGAATTTGAAGAATGAGAAAATGATGATGATGATGATGACGATGACGATGATATTAATGATAATGAGGAGGAAAAGAGAGAGAAGAGATGCAGAAAGTGTTAAAGATGGAGGAATAGGAAGAAAGGCGGAGAAAGAAGAAACGATTAAAGAAATAGAAAAGAAGGAGGATGATGATGAAGATATGCTCCTCTTAAAAATAAAGGTATTAATATTTCACTTATACTTTTATTTTTAAACTATTATACTTTTAATTCTCTTGTTTTAATATTTCTCAAGTAAGTTTATCTTTTATTAGATATTTCATACTTACCTGTTTCACCTTTGTCTTCGGAATATTAAAAGTAGTTCAGTCGTCAGAGACGAAAATCACACTCAACCTCCATTTTTCGTCCAAATCAGCTGAAAATTGGTAGACATGTATATTATGGGACCCTCAAAAAGATGCAAGAAAGTTTACCACTCTTAACCCCGGGCTTCCCCCGAAAACCTCCCCGTAGGGGGGAAAAAACGGAAAACATCGATTTCCCAAAAATCTGTACATTGGAGAGAAAAATGTTTGAAACAAAAGATGTAGCTGGTGCGATTTTGAACAAAAAAGTTCCTTACCACTTTTTTGTAAAATGAACCGGTCTCTCAGAAATAACGCTTGAAGTAGTCGGTAATTTTGAATGTAAGTTGCGCGCGCCAAATGACATATTTAAAAAAATTTATCACAAGTCGACGGTAGAAATTCGATAACTTTATTTCAGAGTGTCCTATGGGGGAAAAAAAATTGCGTGTTAAAGGGGAAGGTGTCAGCTTTCATATACAATTATTACATTTTACCGCAGATGAAGTCTTATTCTACAAATAAATTAATTAAATCAATGCTTTGAGGTTATGGCTGTTTTTTACGGTTTTGCACATATTAATAAAATGTAGGACATCCATTGAAAAGTATGTGTGGAATATTAATTTTGATAGTATAAACTTCAATTCCTATACCATTAAAAGTCGATTTCGAGTTTTGGGAAAAAATATGGCATGTTTGAATTAGCCCTAAAAAACGCGTAATTTGAACTGTGACAGTAGAAATGATCTCACGTAATCGAAAATGAAGGTCCTTCAATTTCCATACAAAATTTTGTTCCTCGAAGCATTTTCGATTACGTGAGATCATTTCTACTGTCACAGTTCAAATTACGCGTTTTTTAGGGCTAATTCAAACATGCCATATTTTTTCCCAAAACTCGAAATCGACTTTTAATGGTATAGGAATTGAAGTTTATACTATCAAAATTAATATTCCACACATACTTTTCAATGGATGTCCTACATTTTATTAATATGTGCAAAACCGTAAAAAACAGCCATAACCTCAAAGCATTGATTTAATTAATTTATTTGTAGAATAAGACTTCATCTGCGGTAAAATGTAATAATTGTATATGAAAGCTGACACCTTCCCCTTTAACACGCAATTTTTTTTCCCCCATAGGACACTCTGAAATAAAGTTATCGAATTTCTACCGTCGACTTGTGATAAATTTTTTTAAATATGTCATTTGGCGCGCGCAACTTACATTCAAAATTACCGACTACTTCAAGCGTTATTTCTGAGAGACCGGTTCATTTTACAAAAAAGTGGTAAGGAACTTTTTTGTTCAAAATCGCACCAGCTACATCTTTTGTTTCAAACATTTTTCTCTCCAATGTACAGATTTTTGGGAAATCGATGTTTTCCGTTTTTTCCCCCCTACGGGGGGGGGGTTTCGGGGGAAGCCCGGGGGTGAGAGTAGTAAACTTTTTTGCATCTTTTTTGGGGTCCCATAATATACATGTCTACCAATTTTCAGCTGGTTTGGACGAAAAATGGAGGTTAAACCTCTGACGACTGGACTAAAATTAAAGATGGAAAAATACTATTTTATACGACTAAAACAACTAGAGGTAAATTACCTTAGTATGCTATATCGTAGTATGCTATATCTAATAATATGAGAAACTATTTTCAAACATAACATAAATAAATATCACCAAAGTTAAAAAGTTTTGTTTAATTTTTCAGTCAGTCAGTTTAGCCAGTTTCATTGGCGGCAGCGTTAACTATTCTACCGATACAGATATTCCGGTGTCGCAAAATACGAAGGGAGAAAACACCACCGAAGACACACTGAAGAACTCGCTCATAATTTCACGGAAAACGGAGCAACACCAACATCCATCAAGAGTAGCAGCATCAGCAACAATACCAATATTATTCGGCAGCAGCAGCAGCACTAGTAGCAGAAGCACTAGCAGTAGCAGCACTAGCAGCAATAACACCACCAGCAGCAGCAACAACAGCATTGACAAGTCGGCAGTATTGTTAATTTTCGAATTACGGACAGAAAATTCGCATAGATTTATAAAGTTTAAGATACTTGGTAGGGAGGCAATATTTAGAATACCGTTACCCAAAAGTACCGTCCGCTGGTTGGAAAACACATTCTGCAAAATTCACGCGTAGGTAATACGTTCAAAACTGAGTAATTAGGTGGGTTTATCATTTAATTTGACTGATTTATGGTTCGGCAGAGCTATCGTTTCGTCCGGCACAATTTAACTGCCCTACGGTTAACTTTAAATTAGACTCGAGGTAATGGTATCCTTCATAACTTAAGACATCAAAATAAAATCAAAGCTAAAGAATTATACTTTTCAGTAATTAACCATACTAATAATAAAAATTACTTTTTGCAAAGTTGTATTCGTTCTAACTATTGTAAACAAGAAGTGATTTTTTTAAATCTTTTAAAAAATGCAAAAAATAATCACTAGTAATGTACAGTGGCGTGCAAAAATTTTCAGCCAGTGTCATTTTGTACCCTAATTTATTTAAAAAAGAACTAATGATTTTTAATCATTATGAGATATATGAGATATAGGAAATAAATTAATATAGTAAAAGAATATTATTTATATTCGTGAAAATATTTATTATTATAATTGTTATATATGCAAAAGTTTCCGGTCACTTTGCATTACGAGAAGAATTATTAATCCACATATTCTATAATACACTTAAATTATATTTCAGTGTCATTATTTTGTAGCCATACCCTTTGCAGTGAAAACAGTCGCACAACGATGTGACACATCGACTCGATTAACAAGTAGGTGACATCGACTCGATTAACAAGTAGGTGGATTTCTAGAATTTCTCGTGAGCTTGCTTCACTATTATCGATAGGTAAATCAACCGTGAATGATATTATTATGAAATACCGTCCTGGATATGGTTTAAAAGATCATCCGCGTGGAAGACCATGAAAAACATCTAAAAAAGTAAATCGTATCATTAAAGATTACCTAAATTGGACAGTCGAAAATTAGAAAAAAGTAAACGTAGTGAGAATGTCTTCCATTGACGACATGTGATAAACAAATATTAAATTCTCCATGAAATATATTAAGAAGAAAATTCCAACGCCTATAATGGTTTACCGGTTATTGCGATAAATATTATCACATGCCTCGGTGGTCACCCATATTGGTATAACACCCGCACGGAATGGGGGAGTTCAAGGTTCGAATCCTGGCTGAGGTAATATTTTTCACAATAAATTATTTATCTGAAGGGGATGGAGGTCTTATTAGCATCAACATTTGTAATCATGTTGATTCTAAATTGGTGATTGTGTTGCGTTTTAAAGTACGATTGTGTCGCCGCACAACGTATTTACTGCCTATGCATAGATTATTGATTGGCCATCAAAGATCCAGGCCTGACCGTTATAAGCGTTGGAATTTTTCTTCTTTTTTACTATAGCTAAATACAAATTTTATCACACGATGCATCCCGATGGCACTGCCCACGGAAGAACTGCTATCTTAATTAAGAATAACATCAGATATTGTGACTCTATTTCGAGAAAAGCATATTCAAACTACCTGTATTGTTGTTGAAGACTGAACTAGTCCCATCACCCTCTCAGCAATTTACTGTCCTCCGAAATGTAACACCAAAAAAGAGCAGTATAATCAGTTTTTCAGGTCGCTCAGACCACGCTTCCTTGCAGGTGGAGATTTTAACGCAAAACACACGTACATTGGGGATCTAGACTGATCACGCCTAAAGAGAGGAAGCTACTACAAACAATGAATGCGGGACATCTTAACATTATTTCATCTGGCCAGCCTATCTATTGGCTTTCTGATAAAAAGAGAACTCCTGATTTTAAAGATTTCGCTATAACAAAGGACATATCCAATCGGTATATTGATTGTAAACCCAACTTTGATCTTTCTTGTAACAATACTCCTGTGATAATTTCATTAAGTACTCAAATTATGAGGGTGAATCCTTCTTGTAAATTGCATAATAAAAAGACAAATTGGCATTTATTTCGTGATCTGGTCACAGCATATCTTAACACTAAAATACCTTTAAAAATAGTAATGATATAATGGAAGCCGTTCATCACTTTAACAATAGTGTACAGCAAGCAGCTTGGGAAGTAATCCCTAAGATACTTGCAATGAACCAATTATATGAGTATCCACTAAACATTAGAGAAAAAGTTGTGCAAAAGAGGATGATTAGAAAGCTATGGCAACAAGATGTACGCAAACTAAAAAACAGCTAAACTATATTACTAAAGAATTGAAAAATATGCTGTTCAATGAAAGAAATAAAGGAGTCCAGCAGTACCTGAGGAATCTTGATGTTACACGTAAGCAACTGAATATTCTTTATGGAAAGGAAGCTCAAGCAACCACATATCCAGTCCTCATCTATGCGCAAGACGGATGGTGAGTGGACTGTGAGTGACTCAGACATTGCGGAAGTCTTTGCCTCTCACTTGGCTGGAGTCTTTAAGCCTAATCTTAGACACCCAGTTGAGGCCGCTGATATTGACACTGAACCTGGCTACATAACCCCACAACCATATACCTCAATAGAGAAAGTAACAGAGTAAAGTTTTAATTATATTAATAATACTATCTATAGAATAGGTTTGAAGAAAGCTCTGAGATTCGACCTAATAACTGGACAACTACTCAGAGAGCTACCAAGTGAAGGCATAACCTACTTAACTCAACTGTTTAATAGTATATTAAGAACCGGATACATTCCACCTCAATGGAAGGTTGCCCAAATTAAAATGATACAAAAACCTTGGAAGTGTGCGGAGGACGTGGCTTCATATAGGCCAATCAGCCTATTACCAATCCCTGCTAAAATTATGGAAAGATTACTTCTTGAAAGAATGATGATAATAATTGAGGAAAAGCATTAATCCCGTAACACCAGTTTGGATTCAGACAAGGGCACAGTTCTGGACCAAGTGCATAGGTTAGTTGACAAAATACACAATTCTTTTGAGGCTAACAACTATTGCTCTGCAACATTCCTAGATGTCTCCCAAGCCTTTGACAAGGTATGACACAAGGGTTTACTACAAAAGATAAATCAAAACTTCCCTTTTAGCTTTTATGTACTCTTTAGGTCTTACTTAAATGATCGACATTTTATTATTAAGCACAATAATGAAACTACAAAGCTAAATGCCAAAAAGCAGGAATCCCTCATGATAGCGTACAGGACCAATCTTGTATCTCTTCACAGCCGACCTACCAAAACAATCCGGAATGATAGTAGGCACTTTTGCCGATGACACTGTAATGTTAGCGACTCATCACAATTCTGACACTGCTTCTGCAATGCTATAAAACAGCCTTACAAGTATAGAAAATTGACAAAAAATGAAGAATTAAAGTCAACGAAACTAAATCAGTCCAGGTCACGTTTACCAAGAAACATAAATCATGCTCCCCAGTGTTCATCATTGGAAAACAAGTCCCACAATCAGGAGAAGCTAAGTACTTAGGAGTTCATCTAGACAGACGGGCTGACTTAGAAAAAACATATCACCGCTAAACGTAAGCTCAATTGAGTCTATTACTAAAAAAAATGTATTGGCTACTAAGACATAAATCCCAGCTTTCAACTGAAAACAATGTTCTAATCTACAAATGCATTATGAAACTAGTTTGGACCTATGGATTTCAGCTATGGGGTACAGCTGCCAATTCCAATGTTGAAATTATACCAAAATAAGATACTGAGAATCATTGTTGACGCACTTGGTATGTTACCAATGAGATATTGCACCACGACCTAGATATATCACTAGTCAAGGATATAATAAAAAAAACAGCACAAAGACAAAAGCAAGACTAATCAGCAATTCAAATAGATTGATAGTCGAATGATTGTTAAAGAAGCCAAACAAAAATTAAAACATAAAATTCCAGCTGACCTAACATTAATGTAAACATTATTTACTTATGGAAGCATTAAAGTTCCGTTATATCTCTAGGGTATGCCACTGGGCATATTCTACGCCGAGCAAGCCAATCCTATCACAAACCCTGTACTGAATGTCCTTGTAACAGATTGTCATGTTATATGGAGTTAAAAAAAAATCCACGTTAAACTGAATCAGTTTATCAATAATTATACGATTAAAAAGAAGAAACCAGAGTTGATCCGGCCACCAAGAAATGACCACGACGCCTTCCACTCTGTCCGTAATGATCTTACGAAGGATTCTAAGAATTAAAATAAAAGGGGGAAAGGCGTAAAATTAAAAATTTTTCCAATTAATTAAAAAGACATCCATCGCTAAGGCTAGGGAGTCTGGAAACCAGGCGACGAACCGGGAACATTTAGCATTAATCAAAGATGCGAACAAATCGATCAAAATGTCCGAAATAAAACTTGATCCTGACAAAATAATCTTGCCGCAATGATCATTCTGTCTTTTCCAAAATCGTCCGTGATTCCATATCTGCAACGCTGTTCTGAGCTGACGGGATGTAAGAAGCATAAATGAATAAGTTTCAGTCTTCACACCAACACCAGATTTCTCAAGCTAGATTAGACAGGTGGGGATACTTAATTGAACTCATGCGATTTATGTAAAAGAGAGCGGTGGAGTTATCTACTCTTAGCAAGATGTTGTAGTCCCTTGAATGCGAGGCGAAACATCTTAAGCCCTGAAAAATTGTGAGAAGCTCCAGGTAATTTATATAGTTTTGTTTCTCCTCTAACGACCAAAAACCATGAGTACGAGTTCTACCACAAACCACACCCCAGCCAGTTAAGTTGAAAAGTGTCCAAAAAAATGTTCTTCCACCAAAAAAGATCTTTTCTGATTGAAACTGGAAGATACATTTTCGCTTCAAAATTTTCATCCGCAGCAGAAAGAGCTTCAAAACTTTTCCCTCTCCAGGGTCTTGGTACGTGCTCCGCATTGCCAATTGCGGAGCTGGCTCGTCACGGACCGACGACGAGGTGACATCACTGTGGCGCAGCGAAGGACATGGCGCAGCATACTCTGGAACATTGTCCGGGTGGGCGGATCTGCGCCGTGTCTTTATAGATAAGGTTAGCGGAGACCTCTCGGCCATCGTGTCAAAGACGACAGCGAAGACGCCTAGAAGGCAATGACGTTCTGAGAACAGGTCATGTCGCAAAAAGAAGCCGCGGAGCGGGAGAGGGAGGCTGACCCTGGCGCCCATCCCCTCCACAGGAGACGAGGGGGAGCCAGGAGAAGAGCGTATGCTCGGCTCCAGTAGCGACTCCCCCTCCCTCCGGATCTGCTGGGGAGCGCACGCGGGGGCGTGTATCTTCCCCTGCATCGACCCGTGACGGTGTGACCGCACCGCGTCTGGATGTCCCAGAAGGACACCAGCGTGAGCACCCGAGGGGAGGAAAATCTCCTCCTTCCCCTGTACCCAGAGAAGGGGCCTCTCCCGCCAAAGGGGAGGCCAAAGCACTGGAGGGTTCCAGAGGTATACAAGTATTTTCCCGGGGCCTTCCAAAGTGCGGAAAGTCAATCACCGTGGGGTTTTAGTGAATATATCCGGTGTGACGTCACGACTAGTAAAATTTCTTTCGTCAGGTAGAGTAGATTTGTAAGTTTAACAACCGTTAAAGAGCAAGTTTGAAGGAAATTTCATTTTTTCATTATTAGCATGCATTTTCATTATTAGCATGTATTATAACTAATGGTATACATTATAATTAATAATCATTATGTATCCAAATATTAGCGTTTAGATTAAATAATTCTAATATTAGATTTTAATATCAGATTTTAATACCATAAAAGTAATGAGAATAAAATAATTAATTAAGATCAAATAATACATTGAACAAACAAGATGTCTTAATAGTGAGTTTCTGATAGCAGAGTTCGCACCGGTGCAGTTTTCAGAAAAGAATTAAAAATGTAACTATTATATATTTGAGTTTGCTGGAAATATTATAACAGAGTTTAAGAGAGTTATAAAAGAGTTTTGTCTGAGCGCCAGTCGCATGTTCTATCAACCAAGTCGAGGATGTTTATATCTGCATACCAAGAACTGCGATAACAGAGATTCTAATAGGCAAAGGATTCCGATACACGTGCAACCACGAATCTGACACCCCCACCAAGGAAAAATCAAGAGGACCAACGTTCGTCACTATTACTCATTATTAGAAGTCTACTGTCAGTCTCATTGTAAAGACGTTCACTGTCTTCGCTGAATTCACTGTATTATTCATTAAGTTTTCTTTTGTATTTTTGTTACTCATAGTTTTCTTTTATTCAATGTAATAAACAAAACAAGTAGTCATAGTAGATTAATAAAATATCGTGTAAAGTATTTCATTGTGAACCTTAATCATCAACTGGCCATTTACTGGAAGACGAATAAAGGCATTAAAATTTATTGGATTTGACGAGAAATCATCTACTCCCTCATCCCCAGTAAAAGCAGGTGAAGACAGGGTGACTAAAAGTAAGGGAGGTACTGTTACGTTATCCATTCCACTTCGATAAGTCCCAGTATGGTAGGTCTCTTTTACCCAAACGTAACACCCGGAACTATTTTATCCCAGGAAGCCCCACATTACCACCGGTCCTCCCCCGAGGCCGGTGGTATGCGTTTTTATTGGATTTGACGAGAAATCATCTACTCCCTCATCCCCAGTAAAAGCAGGTGAAGACAGGGTGACTAAAAGTAAGGGAGGTACTGTTACGTTATCCATTCCACTTCGATAAGTCCCAGTATGGTAGGTCTCTTTTACCCAAACGTAACACTCGGAACTATTTTATCCCAGGAAGCCCCACATTACCACCGGTCCTCCCCCGAGGCCGGTGGTATGCGTAACGCATTTCCCCAGAAAAAAAGGGTCTTCGTACGTAAAATGCCGTATTGAACCACCGGACACACTGAAATTAATGAACCAAAATAGTTTGCTCAATTGTTGTACTTCCGGTGAGTCTGAGAATAACAAGTACGTATTGATCCAATTGGCAAGTCTTTTGTTGCCCTTATTTGTCCCACGCGAGACCTCTTTTGCAGATCTTCGGCCTAGTCGTTCTGTTGGCCTTACCCATAAACATGGGTGGGCCATTCCTAGTACATATAAACTACAAAATCGTCTTTCTACAATTTAACCTAGAAAAAGATTCCTTCGGAACCGGCTGACTCACGAGTGATACGCAGAATCAGCACAGGCGCGCAAGGCGCCACTGGGCGCCTGCGCATAGAAGCTCATAGAAACAACCATAAGAACAGGGCGCCAAATATGGATCGTACTGTCTCAGATGATAACTACAATTCTATTCAACAATCAATCCAACAGATAGTAACTTTTCAGCAACAACTCAGTCATAACAATCAACACACTTTGAACAATCAGGAACAACATCGAAACTGGCAAAAGATAGAATATAAAAAAAGGTCAAGAAATAACCCGGAAAATACATATGCCAGAAAACGTCAACTTTCTATCAGCGACTACTGGTTAAATAAACCAATTGAAACCAGTAATTCTTTTAAGAAACTCAACGCGGAAGAAACATATAACAAAGTAAAAGAGATAGATACAAACACAAACAAAAGTGACTCCAAAGCTCCTCCTATATTTGCGGAAGGAGTCGAAAGTATCACTCCCCTAAAAAAGCTACTTGAAGAAATAGCAAAAAATCAATATGCATTAAAATTGCTAAAAAATAATCAAGTTAAAATTCAACTCTACAATGTAGAAAAATCTACCGATAATGGATGCACTCAAAAAGAAAAATACACAAGGCTACACTTATCAAAAGAAAAATGACAAAAAATACAAGATAGTGTTAAGAAATATGCATCCAACAATAAATTTAGAAGAGCTCAAAGCAGAAATTGAATCAAAAAATCATAAAGTAAATAGCATAACCAATATCTTACATGCTAAAACAAAAAAACCATTACCTTTGGTCTTTGTAGAATTAGAACAAAGCGATAACAATAAAGATATTTATAAAATCAATCAACTTCTAAATACATTAATGAGCTTTGAACCATAAAAAAGAAACATATTACAATGCACAAGATGTCAGACGTATAGCCACACAAAAAACTATTGTTTCAAAAATCTAAGATGCGTAAAATGCGCAGAAAAACACTTAACAAGCGACTGTCCAAGAAAAACGAAATTTAATGAAGTAAAATGTTACAATTATGGCGGAAATCATCCTGCGAGCTACAAAGGCTGTAAAGTTCGTAAACAGTTACAGCAAAAACTTTTTCCTAAATTTTTAATAAGTAATAAATTTTTATTAAAAATAAAATAACAAACGATGCCAAAGGATACACTTGAACTACAAAAACAGCAAATAAACCCATCCACGACAGGACATATGCATAAGAATATGTCATATGCAAATAACTAGGGAAAATCCCCATTCACATGAGCAACAAACAGAAGGCTTTCAACACACGACATCGACATCTATAGCGGAACAACGATTCGCCAAGATTGAGATAATGATGATGCAACTCATGTCAAAAATAGACAATATGTTAGGTCTACTAGCATCGATGATTTTGAAAATAAAATAATGTCTAGTTTATTTAAATTAGGAGTATGAAATGCTAATGGGTTGATACAAAGAACCCAGGAACTAAAAATGTTTCTTATAGAACATAAGATAGATATAATGCTCATCTCAGAAACACACATTTTACCAAAAAAAGTTATTTAAAAATTCCAAAATATACAATCTATGTCACCCATCATCCAGATAACACACACGGAGGATCCGCCGTAATAATTAAAACTTCGATTAAACATCATATTTGCGAAGAATATAAAAAAGAACACTTACAAGCAACCAACGTTACAGTAGAAGACTGGTTTGGACAAATCACAATAACAGCTATCTATAGTCCTCCGAAACATAATATCAAACAGGAACAATATACGCACTTCTTCAAAACATTGGGGTTCAAGATCACACATATCCACTCCTAAAGGTCGTCAATTATATCAATCCATATTAGAAAATAACTTACAAATATTATCAACAGGTGAACCAACGTATTGGCCATCAGATCGCAGAAAAATACCCGATGTTATAGATTTTTGTGTAACAAGAGGTGTACCAGAACAATATGTAAGAATAGAATCATGCTTGGATCTATCGTCTGATCACTCACCATTAATAGTTACAATAAGTTCACAAATCATAATAAAAGAAAAATCTCCTTCTCTTTATAATAAGAATACAAATTGGCATTTATTCAAAGAAATACTAAATGAGTAAATATCCTGCAATGTACCACTCAAAACTACAGAAGAACTTGAATTAATCATAGACAAACTAAACACCACAATACAAGAAGCAGCATGGGCAGCTACTCCTGAGATAAAAACAGCGAGTTCACACATACCATGTCCTACTGATGTGAAAAAGAAAATAGCAGAAAAAAGAAAACTGACGAAAAAATGGCAGGAGACACGCTCTCCACATGACAAATCAAAACTAAATAAAGTAATAAATCAAGTAAAACAATTAATATATAACGAAAAGAATAAAAATATTGAAAATTTTCTAAAAAGCCTCACAGGAACAGAAGCTACCGATTACTCTCTATGGAAGCTTACAAAAAAAATAAAAATTCTAAATAAAGCGATACTACCAATACGATTGCACAACGGAAAATGGAGACAGAGATAATAATGAAAGCACAAGAAATAATAATGAAAAAGCTGAACTCTTTGCAGAACATCTTGAGAAGGTCTTTAGGCCACTACCGCAAGAAACAGATACAGAAGAAAGTTAAATTTATCATTATCTAGAAACACCCCTCCAGTTGGAACTGCTAATTAAGAAATTCAGAAGCAAAAAAATTTTATTTAATACTATACATTTAATACTATACAAAAAAATCTTAACGCAAAAAAGCCCCTAGATAGGACATGATAACAGGCAAAATACTTAAGGAATTGCCAAGAAGTTTTGAGACTACTGACCATTATCTACAATGCTGCACTAAGGCTTAATTATTATCCAGCTTAATGGAAGGTAGCACAAATAATACTTATACCTAAACCGGGAAAAAAACCTAGAAGAAGTGACGTCAGACCGATAAGTCTGCTGCCGATAATATCGAAAGTCTTTGAAAAACTTTTTTTTAGCAGAAAAAATCAAATTAGAATTGGAGGCAAGGAAAATTATACTGATCACCATTCGGATTTGGAGAACATCACTCGACAGTTGAGCAAGTCCGGAATAGAACAACGGACAGAATAGTGAGAAAAATTAACAATGATTTCGAAGAGAAACGATACTGTTCAGCTGTATTTCTGGATGTGTCACAGGCTTTCGATAGGGTGTGGCACGTATGTCTGTTGTACAAAATTAAAAAATATCTACCGCACAATTACTTTCCAATTCTAAAGTCATATCTAGTAGTAGTAGTAGTAGTAAGTGGAGCAGGTGGTACTAGCAAGAGACCCTAAGGTCACCTAGATCTTAAAGTTCCATTGTAACAAAGTCATATCTAACTGACAGAACTTTTCTGGTCAGACAAAGATGAATATACGCAACTAAGGGTTATCAAATCTGGCGTAACACAGGGAAGTGTACTGGGCCAATTTTGTACCTACTATACACGTTGGACCTTTCAACAACGCAGAAAACTACAATAGCAACCTTTGCTGATGATACGACCATTATGGCTTCACACCTTAACCCAAAAATGGCCTCAAATATTCTTCAAGAAAGTATAAATAAAGTTCAAGAATAGCTTAAGATATGGAGAATTAAAGTCAACGAACAAAAATCGGTACATGTAACCTTTACAGTTTACACTTAAGGGGATGCTAGCGAGACGGCCGAACTCCGACGGGAAAGCGCCCTCATCTAGACGGAACTAAAAATGTCGGTAATTTACCGGAGTTTTTAAATCCGTCGATTTTCTACATTATCGATAAACCCTAAGTACGTCTTTCGCACACGAGGAAAAAGCCCATGTGCGCTCGGTGTTCGGCTAGCTTCGGATAGTAGAAGAGCGCAGACATATCTTCCGTCTCTTTCTCTTTCTCTCGCTATAGCTGACGCGCTCGGAAAGAAAAAAACCGTATACGTGTGCGCTTGACTAGCTAGAAGAGCGCAGACACATCTTCCGTCTCCTTCTCTCTCTCTATCTCGCTACGGCTGACGCGCTTGGAGATCGAGATTCGAGAACTATATTTTTTACAAGGAGATGGTCAAGCTTTCCACCTGAGATTTAGCTAAATTCAGTATGTTGTTACATACTGATACCTCTCCTACTAATATAAAATATGGTACAATAACTCGTACCATTATTTTACAAGAAATAATTGTAAAGTTAGTCATGTACGTAATCTATCGATTCGATAAATCTACTTTTCAAGCAATGAACGTGGTGGTGTTAGTAAGTTGAGTGGCTAGAACACTGGAGATCATGAGTTCAAAATAATCCTTTTTTTTTCTATTTCTTAAAAAAATTTTTTTTAATGTGTCTAAATAATTTATTATGCAATATATTCAACCTATATTAATCCTTAAAAAATATTATATAAATGTAATATTAAAAAAATAAAACATAAAATAAAATATAAAATATTATAATTATATATAATTTTATTATATAAATATAATATTTTTTAACGATTAATATAGGTTAAATATATTGCATAATAAATTATTTAGACACATTAAAAAAAAATTTTTTTAAGAAATAGAAAAAAAAGGATTGTTTCGAACTCGTGATCTCCAGCGTTCTAGCTCGACTTACTAACACGACCACGCTCATTGCTTGAAAAGTAGGTTTATCGAATCGGATTACGTACATGACTAACTTTACAATTATTTCTTGTAAAATAATGGTACGAGTTATTGTACCATATTTTATATTAATAGGAGAGGTATCAGTATGTAACAACATACTGAATTTAGCTAAATCTCAGGTGGAAAGCTTGACCATCTCCTTGTAAAAAATATAGTTCTCGAATCTCGATCGCCAAGCGCGTCAGCTATAGCGAGAGAAAGAGAAGGAGACGGAAGATATGTCCGCGCTCTTCTGATTAGCTCAGCGCACACGGACATGGCCTTTTCCTCGTGTGCGCGCTACCTCACACACACAGGAAAAAGCCGTACGTGTGCGCTCGGCGCTCGGCCAGCCAGAAGAACACGGACATATCTTCGCATTATAAATTTTTATACATACATACGTACATACATACATACATATCGAAATATATATATATATATTGGCTTAAGAATAATTTTATTGGATTAATAAGATATTTACGATTAAAATCACACTAATAAGCACGATCCAGTGAGAAGAGATCTATCGAGTCGACATCAAATTGACGTTGATGTAAATTGCATCGATCGATATCAATTTGATATCGATTTGATGGTCATTTCTCACTGGAGATATAAATTGGGTAATTTTCAAGTAGATTAACCATACATATTTAATTAAAAGTAATCCGATTTATGTCATGTTTGGTGTCATTTTAATCGTGAAAATCTCATTAATCCGTAAAAATTATTTTTAAATTAATAAAATGCGAAATAAATGTTCTAGGTTTTATTTTACTCCATGTTACTTTTCATAGAGCTCTTTAAAATCCTCGACGCTGGAGCGCGAGGAAAGCGAAAGAGAGAACGAGTAAGGAGCAAGCGAGATGGAAACATCTCGCAACATCAAAGAGAGTTCCGAAGTCTCGATGCGAGCTTATCTTAATCTCCAATCTTTCGAATTATATTTCATCTTACTATAGAAAAAATAAAATTTTTACATTTTGCATTTTATCGGTCCGAAAATAATTGTAATGGATTAATGAGATTTTTGCGATTAAAATAACACCAAACACGGTATAGATCGGGTAATTTTTAATTATATTATAATCAAGATGTTAATTACTTATCTAATTAAAAATTATCCGATCTATACCGTGTTTGGTGTTATTTTAATCGCAAAAATCTCATTAATCCATTACAATTATTTTCGGACCGATAAAATGCAAAATGTAAAAATTTTATTTTTTCTATAGTAAGATGAAATATAATTCGAAAGATTGGAGATTAAGATAAGCTCGCATCGAGACTTCGGAACTCTCTTTGATGTTGCGAGATGTTTCCATCTCGCTTGCTCCTTACTCGTTCTCTCTCTCGCTTTCCTCGCGCTTCAGCGTCGAGGATTTTAAAGAGCTCTATGAAAAGTAACATGGAATAAAATAAAACCTAGAACATTTATTTCGCATTTTATTAATTTAAAAATAATTTTTACGGATTAATGAGATTTTCACCATTAAAATGACACCAAACATGACATAAATCGGATTACTTTTAATTAAATATGTATGGTTAATCTACTTGAAAATTACCCAATTTATATCTCCAGTGAGAAATGACCATCAAATCGATATCGAATTGATATCGATTAATGCAATTTACATCAATTCGACGTCAATTCGAAGTCGACTCGAAGATCTCACTGGATCGTGCTTATTAGTGTGATTTTAATCGCAAATATCTTATTAGTCCAATAAAATTATTTTTAAACCAATATATATATATATATATATATATATATATATACATACATACATACATGTATGTACGTATGTATGTATGTATGTATAAAAATTTATAATGCGAAGATATGTTCGTGTTCTTCTAGCTGGCCGAGCGCCGAGAGCACACGTACACGGCTTTTTCTTCGCGTGCGCGATGTAGCGCGCACACGAGTAAAAAGCCATGTACGTGTGCGCTCAGCTAGCTAGAAGAGCGCAGACATATCTTCCGTCTCCTTCTCTCTCTCTCTCGCTACGGCTGACACGCTTGGCGATCGAGGTTCGAGAACTATTATTTCTTACAAGGAGATGGTCAAGCTTCCCACCTGAGATTTAGCTAAATTTCAGTATGTTGTTACATACTGATACCTCTCCTACTAATATAAAATATGGTACAATAACTCGTAACCATTATTTTACAAGAAATAATTGTAAAGTCAGTCATGTACGTAATCTACCGATTCGGTAAACCTACTTTTCAAGCAATGAACGTGCTCGTGTTAGTAAGTCGAGCGGTTAGAATGCTGGAGATCACGAGTTCAAAACAATCCTTTTTTTTTCTATTTCTTAAAAAAATTTTTTTTTAATGTGTCTAAATAATTTATTATGCAATATATTCAACCTATATTAATCCTTAAAAAATATTATATAAATGTAATATTAAAAAAATAAAACATAAAATAAAATATAAAATATTATAATTATATATAATTTTATTATATAAATATAATATTTTTTAACGATTAATATAGGTTAAATATATTGCATAATAAATTATTTAGACACATTTAAAAAAAATTTTTTTAAGAAATAGAAAAAAAGGATTGTTTCGAACTCGTGATCTCCAGCGTTCTAGCCGCTCGACTTACTAACACGACCACGCTCATTGCTTGAAAAGTAGGTTTATCGAATCGGTTTACGTACGTGATTACGTACGTGACTGACTTTACAATTATTTCTTGTAAAATGATGGTACGAGTTATTGTACCATATTTTATATTAGTAGGAGAGGTATCAGTATGTAACAACATACTGAAATTTAGCTAAATCTCAGGTGGGAAGCTTGATCATCTCCTTGTAAGAAATAATAGTTCTCGAATCTCGATCGCCAAGCGTGTCAGCCGTAGCAAGAGAGAGAGAGAAGGAGACGGAAGATATGTCTGCGTTCTTCTGCTATCCGAAGCTAGCCGAACGCCAAGCGCACACGTACATGAACTTTTTCCTCGTGTGCGTGATGTGCTATTTTCGCTCCTGATTGCAACACCCTCTACTACAATATCTATGAACTAAATTTGTTACTTTTTTCACTCTGTTGTACCGATATTTCGGGCGCACAGGGACTGAAATTTTCTAACACATGGCATTTTTTAATTAGACCACTGGGCTCAGTTTATACAATTTTACAATGTTCTACTGGGCCGTCTACAGTGCGCTTGGGTATTGTTTTGTGCATAAAAGCTACATAACTTTTATACGAAGCGAATATTTTCACGAGTTGACAGGTCGAGACGCCATGTTCATTCAGAAAGTCGGTAAATGGATATGTAAATTTATACTTTTTATTACTTTTTATCTTTTTCAGTGAATATAGGAGGCAAGCGCACTTCGTTTAGGTGCATACTTTAATCCTGGAAAAGGATTTTTAATTCTATACAGCCAATATAAAATGCCGTGTGTTAGAAAATTCTAGTAATTTTGTAGGTAAAACAGACGACTCCAGCATCCCCTTAAACTCATATGGTGTGACGTCCCGACTAGTGATTTTCTCACTGGATAAGAGCAAGATTGAAGGAAGTTAATATTAGGAACTAGCGCGTCACTACAGTCGCTACTACACTAATATTTTGTAATCTCGTATTCAAACATTCTATGAACTTAGTTAATATTGGAATATATTTGTAATAGCTATAGAATGATATTTGTAATAGCTATAGAATGATACTTATGCCATTTACACATTTTATGTCTTTATGAATTAATACTTTTGCGAAATCTATATATTATTATAAGCTTCGTAGTATAGAATTATAAATTTATTAATAATTATGTATTATAGTATTATAAGTATTATAAGTTTTATAATAGTTTAAGAACGGTTTTATATCACGTTCAGCTCAGGGTATCTAGATATAAGCTATTAAATAAGCAAGCGTTGATTATGACGCATCAAACGAGCACCGCGGAAGTAGTATCAAAATCACGCCACCGTTGTTATCTGCAAAATACCAGAAAGCCCACTGGACACACAAAGAAGAAAGGTGGACAAAGAGGAACCATTGGAACCACCGCAGCAGTCGCGTAGTTGATTTCGGAAGGACAACACGTCTTTAACTGCGTGTCTCACTTATACAAGACAAGAACTTTACTGCCGAATTTTGTAACTCTCTCTATTAAAAGGAAGGCATAAAATTCCATCTGATTTGACGAAAGGATCATTCACTCCCTCATCCCGTTAAACCCGGTGAAGGCAGGGTGATAAAAAAGGGAGAACGTCGTTACGTCATTAATTGTCCGATCAGACGTAACAATGGACCTATGGAATACAATTATGGGGCTCATCTGCAAACTCTAATATTGAAATCCTGGGAAGATTTCAGTCTAAACTACTTCGCATCATAGTAAATGCACCAAGATATATGACTAACGAAAGCATAAAAAATGACCTTAACATATCCACAGTAAAAGAGGAAATAAGAAACTACGAAAAGTTATACGAGAGCAGACTAAAATATTATCCTAATAAATTAGCCAAGACAGACTACTTATGGAAAAAACTGAATAGAAGAAGACTAAAGAGGTTTAAACCTTTGGATTCTCAAAAAAGATTCTAATAAATAAATTGGTGACAACAACAAACATCATCCCAGGAACAGTGTTTTCCGTTATCTAAATAAAATTATCTAAATTTTTATCTAGATGTCTTCATTATTTATTTTATCTTTTATCTATATAATTAAAGTATATGACATCTTTATCTGTATCTCAGATTTAAAAAAGTAGTATCTTTTATAAAATATCTAAGATAATGTAATCAGTGCAATTTTTCTCATTCTGCATTCGATCATGCCGCGCGACAAAAAGCGACGCGATAACCAATCAACGTATCCTAGCGTTTATTGGCTACCGCGTCGCCTTTCGCCGCGCGGCAAATGTTTCCGCGTCCTGTGTGCAAGAGCCATAAAGTAATCAGTGCGTCGTGCGACTTTACATGTTTCCGTTAAAACCATAGAGATATTAGACAAGTAAGCATATATTTTAGTACATTTTTATACATTTTTATATATTGTGTTATTACTGTTAATAGTAATAAATAATTATTTTTGATTTAATTAAATAAAAGATAAAGATACAATTCCAACCTCTTCAAGTTCTTTGGAAGTTATGGAAATCAATAATAATCAAGGCACGGATAGTGCATTAGCCTCAACCTCTCTACCATACATTTTAAGAGGAGAGTTTTTCGAAGTAACAAATGAGAGTACGGATTTACGAATAATGGCTCAATGTAAAAATTGCCCGAAAACAATCAATGGTTCCAAAACATCTACTGGAAATTTTTATAGTCATTATAATGTAAGTTATATTATTTTATTTTGCTGTTTTAATTTATGGTATTTAGATACATTTCTTAATTTGGTAATTATCCAGAAAAGCTCCTTCACCTCAGAATTTGACGAAAGTAGGTTCATTCGATGCGTTTTCACTAAAAACGAAAGAATCTGGCAGAAAAAATCGTTGCTCTGCCCCGCGCAACCGAGATATTAATTATTAAAGTTATCAAATTTTGAGGCTAGGATACCTGTCATATTGACTTACATTTGCATTCTGCATTTCTGCACATCACTCTTATGCACACTAATTGTAAGTCGATATGACAAGTATCATAACCTAGCCTCAAAATTTGATAACTTTAACAATTAATATCTCGGTTCGCGGGGCAGAGCGACGATTTTTTTGCCAGATTCTGTCGTTTTGAGTGAAAACGCGTCGAATGAGCCTACTTTCATCAAATTTTGAGGTGAGGAGGTTCTTCTGGATAATTACCCTTAATTTTATTTAAACATTTATTAAAATGAAAAAATGTTTTATTTTAAATTTCTATTATTTTACTGGGTTTTATTTTAGAGAGTGCATCCTCATTTAATAGAAAAAATTAAATTAAAAAGATTAACAAATAAGAAAAGTACAGGACAACAAATGATACAAAGCATTGTACCGTCTGTAAACAAATCCGTTTCAGTGAAACAGGTTTGTATAACTTAACTAATCCACTAATTTAAAAATGTTTTAGTACTGTATTATTAAGAAGACTAATGTGTTTTTTTCTTACAGATACATAATTTAATTTTAAATTATTTGATTGAAGAAATGCGTCCTCTCAACACCGTTTATAAACCGGCGTTCAAAAATTTAATTTGTGGAATTGCAAATAATACATTTGAAAACATCTAGCCATACATTAAACCTTGTTGCTACGATAGATTGCAAAAAAATTCTCGATAATCTTGATAATGCTGCTCTGAAAAAAATTTATCGTTCTGTTTTTGCAAAACCAAGTGCTTTATGGAATCTTTTAAGTCGTAGTACTGTCGCATCTGATATATGCTTTAAAGAATGTAATTGTAAATTTCCAGTGCCCGTAATTACACGATGGAATTCGCAATTTGATGCGATACAAAAACTCCTAACTCATAAAACTAAACTCAATGTACTCTTTGAACAACTTAAACTCCAAAAATTGAGATTAGACGAAATTGGATTTTTAGAACGATTATGTCTCCGTTAGCAACTAGTCTTGACATTCTACAAGGAGAGAAAACTTGTTTTTTAGGCTTAGTAGCGCCTACAATTATTATTTTGAAGCAAAAGCTTACAAATTTTACTCACTTGTTATACTGCAAGTCATTAGTGAATGGAATGATAGCAGCTTTAGAGAACCGATTCAAGCATATTTATGATTTTGATTGTCCTGATAGTAAACCATATATTTTATCTGCTATTAGTTTACCTCGCTTTAAGTTGAATTGGGTGCCAGAATGTTATACAGGAGATATGCAAAGAATTATTTTTAAAAGAAGTTGATATTTTTTATGCAAAAAATTCTTCTAATGTTGTAAATAAATCAACATCAAGTAGCAGTGGAGAAGAAGATTTTTTAAATGATATTGATAAAAAAAGTGGAATGCGTTCCTCAGTGCAGCCGATACTTACAATTAGTAGTAATATCGAAGCTCTGTCATATTTAGAATCTAAATCCAAGAATTTAGATTGTCTTAATCAATATCCAAATGTGAAAAACATTTTCTTAAAATATAACACAACATTACCATCATCCGCGCCAGTGGAGCGTCTTTTCAGTTGCGGGCAACAGATACTTGTATCTCGAAGAAATCGTTTAGCTGATGATATGTTCGAAAAACTATTGTTTTTAAAAAATAAAAACTTGTAATTTAACCTTTAATGTGTTATGTGTTATGTATTAGTGTATTAATACATAACACATAACACATTAATTTATGTATTAATGTATTAATGTATTAATGTACTAATGTATTAATGTATTAATGTATTAATGTATTAATGTATTAATGTATTAAATTTAATGTATTAATACTAAAATATATGCTTATATTTTTATAGTATTTTTTGAAGTGTATTATTTTTATATAAATTGTAATTTTGAATATTATCTTAAAAGTATTTAGATAAAACGCTCAACTAATTTATCTTTTATCTAGATATCTTTATATTAAAATTATTTTTATCTTATCTTAGATACAGACGCATGTATTTTATCTTATCTATATCTAAATTATTTTAAATTATCTAAGCGCAACACTGCCTAGGAACTATAACCAAACGCGGCCATGCGTTTGTGTATTAGGTTTTTTTCCAATGGGAAAAATACTGGCGTGTTATTGTATTGTTATAAAATTTACTTATTGTTAACTAATTTTGACAGATTGTAAATTATCTGGGAATTAAAATAAAAAAAAAAAAAAATAGTTTGCTAATATCCGAATCTGACAAGATTTCATGTTTAAGATGTCGAGAGTTAGTTGCAATAGCTTTTGTCTTTTATCTGGGGAAATTGCAATTGATAAGTGGTCCGTATCGAAAATAAGACCTAGAAAACGGCAGGATCTAGACGGGATGAGTGCACTCTTTTGCTTTACTATTTATTATTTACTATTTACTGTGAAACGAAAGAGGAAAGGAGGATTAATGTAGCAGAAAGTTTTCGAGACACTCTATGTAGGAAGGTGCAATGAGAAGAAAATCATCTATTTAGACAATAGAGAGCAAACCTTTTTCCCGAAGGGAAAAATGACAAGTTTCAAAATCTTGGTGAATATATATGGCGCTGATGCAAGGTCAAAGAGTAGGGCTCGAAATTGAAACAGTTAACCGCGAAAACGAAATCGCAAAAACTTTCTATCCTCCTAAAAAATTAATATTAGTAAGTAAGCATCTTGCAAATCAATAGAGGACATAAAGTTGTTTGAGAAAAGAAGGCGAATGACCGTCCTTCAATCTTCTATTTTAAAATGTGGAACGAGAATGTAATTATTTAGGGCTTTCAAATTTAAGATGAATCTTTAGTCGCCCGAGGACTTTCTTATTATAAAATATGGAGATAAAAATTGTCCCTCGCAATCTGACACGATCTCAATTACCCCCTTGTTACGAAGACTGGTAATTTCCTGTAACAAATTTTCTCCTCGGATTTTAATAAATGAATTGATGATTCGGAAATCTGAGAAGGGGGATAAAACCGAAAAAGTAACCTGTAGCCAGAAACGACCTGAAGAACTGCCGGGTCTGAAAAAAATCTCCCTCCATTTAGAGAGAAAAAAAGGATAATCTGCCGATAGATACTTGATGATTTTCTAACGTCACACAGTGGCCTCAATTGCCAAAAATGTGGCCAAAATCGAAATTTCAATTTGGGGACTTTTAAGGCTCTAAATAGTTAAATTGGTATCTTTACCGTTAGAAACGACAATTTTTTAGGGACATATGCATATACCTGTCTCTCGAAATCTATTTTAATCTGAGCGTCGAGCGCGTCACATCGAGAGCTCATTTCGAACGCAAGTAAACGTAATTTTCAATCACGCTCCATTTCCTTGTATTTTTAGTTACTTTAATTTCGTCAAATGGAGTCAACGACTGAAAATAAGTAAATTTCAACTATGTAAATAAAATAGAATAAAATTTAATTGTTATTAAATTATTTAATAGCATTAAGAGCATTTAAAATAACGTTTTATTATTGTTTCCAGTTTAAATTGCAAAAATTAAAATATACAAAAATTAAAAGTCTCACGAGATCCTACTCTCAAACAAATTTTTCCATCTTTTTTAATCGTTCTTCATTAATAATTAAAAAAAAATAGCTGCTCCCACTTGCTCTATTTTGTTTTATTTAACTTTTTCTGCGGCAATGCATAAATTCGCTTTCAGGCGCATATTGCACGCTTTCTTTTTGGTTGATTCAAAATGAATAAAATCATTAAATTGTTTACTGAGGGTTATAAGTATGTTTCAATAATGTAATAACAATCAATATATGTATTACCTATTATTCAAACATTTTTTAAATTTGTTAAAACAGATTTGTTAATTATGCAGGTGCTAATATTTGTTACTTGTAACCAAAATAGTTAATTAATTAATTTTATGTTTTTTTTATAGAATATCCCAATTAAAGGGAACAAATGTCCTTGAAAAGAAAAATTGATATTATCAAGGATAATATTACCGAAGACAATAATATTCTTCTCAAATTAATTGAAGAACATTTATCACAAATAAACAAACATTTAGTTTGTATGCTGAAGTCAAGGGTGACTTGAAAAAATTATTCCACTTTCGTAAAAAGTTACAAGAATGCAACAGGACTTATGAAAGGTTCTTTGCAACAAATAATTCGTGACTGGCAATGGACGTTGATTTATGCGACAAACCTAAAAACTTAGAGGTCTCCGAGGAACCATTTACAAGTACAAAAATCACACAGCGTCCATCTTCTAGTTTTAAAGGTTCCAGCGATCGGAGGCGAACACAGCATTCGAGAGCGACACAGCGTTGAAGAACGCCTACGCTACCTAAATGAGTTTCCGGGCTTCTAGAAAATTCGATACAGCAAAAGTAGTCCAGGACATTACTGAAGGAAGCCCAACAAAAGCTACGAGATACAGAGAATCATTAAACAATGATCGCAAGAAACAAATGACCAATGATGAGACTCTGTCACTCGTTATTGAAAATAAATTGTCCAAAAGCATGTGTAATAACATCAGAGCCGCTAGCATTCAACAACAGTAAATTGTATCCCATTCACAACTATAAATTGTATCCCTTCTATAAATGTTTTGCAAGCTAAAAAAGAATGTTACCCCAGCGCTACAGACATAACAATTACAGAATGCAGCGCTGAAGTAAAACTGCAAGCATTGTTAGATTACACTGTCCAACGAATATTGTTAATATAGAAAGATGATAAAGAGTCTCACATCAGATAATGTTTGTTATGTAAATTTAATTTGTAAGTGGCAACAGTATTTCTGCGACGGTACTTCTAGTCAAAGCAGTTTCAAGCAAAAATTTGATGATGATACTGATGACAATAAAACAGACACGAGTATATATTTCACTTCGCTTGTACTGCTTCAAATTATATTTATCGATAAATCTACGAAAAAAGAAATTATTATTTGGAAAAATCCTCGGCCTTCGTCTCCTCGATTTTGTCGACCAAACTTGAATTTTTGGTAGCTCGAAACTGCTGAACAAGGCTCAAAGTAGATAATATCAAAGAGCAAAAGCGCTATCTTACTGCAAACAATTGTTGAAAAAGAAATTAATGTAACATATAAATTAGCATTGACAATGATCAAATGGCAAAGTTGCAATTCATTGATCAGTACATCTTCCAGTCAGAAATGTTATCTTTGCCAGTGCACTTCAAAACAATTTAATATTATAATATAGATGAAATTTTAAAGAAAGAAATCAAAAAAGATAATTTGCAGTTTGGTATTTCAAGTTTACATGCATGGATTCATTTATTCAAGTGTCTTTTGCGTTTCCTATAAATTGGACGTTAAAAAATTACAAAATCGCGGCGAAAACAAACAAAGCATTGAAACTCGAAAAAAACATCCAGGAAAGTTTTTGTCAACAATTGGGATTCTTGGTTGATCAGCCGAAACAGGGATATAAAAGTACAAGTGACGGAAATACTGCGCGTCGTTTCTTCGAAAATTCAATGATTTCTGCATCAATAACGGGAGTAGACGAAAAATTGATTAAAAGATTTCATGTTATTTTAAAAGTAATTACTTGCGGTTTTGAAATTGATGTTCCTAAATATGAAGAATATTGCTTAAAAACAGGCCGTCTATTTGTATATTTATATCCGTGGTTTTATATGCCAACTACGGTACATAAATTGTTGATTCACAGCGCAAAAATAATTCAAACATCACTTTTGCCAATTGGGCAAATGTCTGAAGAAGCCCAAGAATCATGTAATAAATTCATAAAAATGTATCGACAAGACTTTGCGCGGAAAACTAATCGCGTTAAAAATATGGAAGATGTTTTTTCGATTAGAAGATGTTTTTTTGATATCGTCAGATCCGCTGATATCAAGCCTACGGAAATTGCCGGCAAAAAGAATGAAATCATTAGAATCCGAGGCAATTGAATTGCTAAAAGCGCCCACTTATGAGGATTCAAAGAACCCTACAGAATTCTTATGAGAAATGGCTTTCGGTAAAATAGGCTGAAACTTTGCCATTTTGTACTTCAAGAAATGCTGATCAAAAGTTACCATTGTC
>CABEGB010001205.1:37692-140291 GCA_901521435.1 Crematogaster levior
TCTATAGTAAATAGAAATATGATACAAAAGATTGGAGATTAAGATAGGCTCGCGTCGAGACTTCGGCACTCTCTTTGATGTTGGCCGATCTCGCTTGCTCTTTATTCGTTCTCGCTCTCGCTTTCCTCACGCTCCAGCGTCGAGGATTTTAAAGAGCTCGCTTATCTATGAAAAGTAAACATGGAATAAAATAAGACCTAGAACATTAATTTCGCATTTTATTGATTTGAAAATAATTGTAATGGATTAATGACGATTTCACGATTAAAATGACACCAAACACGACATAAATCGGATTACTTTTAATTAAATATGTATGGTTAATCTAGTTAAAAATTATCTGATTTATATCCCCAGTGAGAAATGACCATCAAATCGATATCAAATTGATATCGATCGATGCAATTTACATCAATTCGACGTCAATTCGATGTCGACTCGATAGATCTCTTCTCACTGGATCGTGCTTATCACTGTGATTTTAATTGCAAATATCTTATTAATCCAATCAAATTATTTTTAAGCCAACACACACATATATATATATGTGTACGTACATATGTATGTATGTATGTATACAAATTTATAATGCGAAGATACGTCTGCGTTCTCCTAGCTAGCCGAGCGCCGGGCGCACACGTACACGGTTTTTTCCTTGTATGCGCGCTACATCACGCACACGAGGAAAGAGCCGTGTACGTGTGCGCTTGGCGCTCGGCCAACTAGAAGAGCGCAGACATATCTTCCGTCTCCGTCTCTCCCTCTCGGTGACACGCTTGGCGATCGAGATCGAAAATTATATCTCTTGCAAGGAGACGGTCGAGTTTTCCACCTGGATTTTAGTTGAATATTATATATATTTTTATACATATTTTTATACTCTTCCTACTAATATATTCACTTTTTTTCAACGTGTCTTTAAATAATTTATGCAATACATTAAAATTAAATCTATATTAATATCATTAAAAAAATTATATTTATATAATATTTTTTAAGATTAATATAGGTTTAATTTAATATGTTGCATAAATTATTTAAAGACAAAAAAAAAAAAAAAAGGAAAGGTTCGAACTCGAGATCTCCAGCGTTCTAGCCGCTCGACTTACTAACACGACCACACTTATTGCTTTTAGTAGGAAAGGTATCAATATGTTACATAACTGATACCCTTTCTACAAATATAATACATGGTACAATAACTCGTACCATTATTTTCCAAGAAATAAAAATAAAGTCAGTACGTAATCTACCGATTCGATAAACCTACTTTCAAACTAATAAACGTGGTCGTGTTAGTAAGTCGAGCGGCTAGAACGCTGGAGATCTCGAGTTCGAAACCTTTCTTTTTTTTTTTTTTTTTTTTTATGTCTTTAAATAATTTATGCAATATACTAAATTAAACCTATATTAATCCTTAAAAAATATTATATAAATATAATTTTTTTAATGATATTAATATAGGTTTAATTTTAATGTATTGCATAAATTATTTAAAGACACGTTGAAAAAAAGTGAATATATTAGTAGGAAGAGTATAAAAATATGTATAAAAATATATATAATATTCAACTAAAATCCAGGTGGAAAACTCGACCGTCTCCTTGCAAGAGATATAATTTTCGATCTCGATCGCCAAGCGTGTCACCGAGAGGGAGAGACGGAGACGGAAGATATGTCTGCGCTCTTCTAGTTGGCCGAGCGCCAAGCGCACACGTACACGGCTCTTTCCTCGTGTGCGTGATGTAGCGCGCATACAAGGAAAAAACCGTGTACGTGTGCGCCCGGCGCTCGGCTAGCTAGGAGAACGCAGACGTATCTTCGCATTATAAATTTGTATACATACATACATACATATGTACGTACACATATATATATATGTGTGTTGGCTTAAAAATAATTTGATTGGATTAATAAGATATTTGCAATTAAAATCACAGTGATAAGCACGATCCAGTGAGAAGAGATCTATCGAGTCGACATCGAATTGACGTCGAATTGATGTAAATTGCATCGATCGATATCAATTTGATATCGATTTGATGGTCATTTCTCACTGGGGATATAAATCAGATAATTTTTAACTAGATTAACCATACATATTTAATTAAAAGTAATCCGATTTATGTCATGTTTGGTGTCATTTTAATCGTGAAAATCTCATTAATCCGTTAAAATTATTTTCAAATTAATAAAATGCGAAATAAATGTTCTAGGTTTTATTTTATTCCATGTTTACTTTTCATAGGTAAGCGAGCTCTTTAAAATCCTCGACGCTGAAGCGCGAGGAAAGCGAGAAAGAGAACAAGTAAGGAGCAAGCGAGATGGAAACATCTCGCAACATCAAAGAGAGTGCCGAAGTCTCGACGCGAGCCTATCTTAATCTCCAATCTTTTGTATTATATTTCATCTTACTATAGAAAATAAAATTTTTACATTTTGCATTTTATCGGTCCGAAAATAATTGTAATGGATTAATGAGATTTTTGCGATTAAAATAACACCAAACACGGTATAGATCGGATAATTTTTAATTAGATAAGTAATTAACATCTTGATTATAATATAATTAAAAATTACCCGATCTGTACCGTGTTTGGTGTTATTTTAATCGCAAAAATCTCATTAATCCATTACAATTATTTTCGGACCGATAAAATGCAAAATGTAAAAATTTTATTTTCTATAGTAAGATGAAATATAATACAAAAGATTGGAGATTAAGATAGGCTCGCGTCGAGACTTCGGCACTCTCTTTGATGTTGCGAGATGTTTCCATCTCGCTTGCTCCTTACTTGTTCTCTTTCTCGCTTTCCTCGCGCTTCAGCGTCGAGGATTTTAAAGAGCTCGCTTACCTATGAAAAGTAAACATGGAATAAAATAAAACCTAGAACATTTATTTCGCATTTTATTAATTTGAAAATAATTTTAACGGATTAATGAGATTTTCACGATTAAAATGACACCAAACATGACATAAATCGGATTACTTTTAATTAAATATGTATGGTTAATTTACTTAAAAATTATCCAATTTATATCTCCAGTGAGAAATGACCATCAAATCGATATCAAATCGATATCGATCGATGCAATTTACATCAATTCGACGTCAATTCGATGTCGACTCGATAGATCTCTTTTCACTGGATCGTGCTTATTAGTGTGATTTTAATCGCAAATATCTTATTGATCCAATGAAATTATTTTTAAACCAATATATTTATATATATATATGTACGTATGTATGTATGTATGTATAAAAATTTACAATGCGAAGATGTGGCTGCGTTCTTTTAGCTGGCCGAACGCCGAGCGCACGTACACGGCTTCTTCCTCGTGTGTGTGAAGTAGCGTGCACACGAGTAAAAAGCCATGTACGTGTGCGCTCAGCTAGCTAGAAGAACGCAGACATATCTTCCGTCTCCTTCTTTCTCTCTCTCTCGCTACGCTCTCTCTGACACGCTTGGCGATCGAGATTCGAGAACTATATTTCTTACAAGGAGATGGTCAAGCTTCCCACCTGAGATTTAGCTAAATTCAGTATGTTGTTATATATGTTGTTACTGATACCTCTCCTACTAATATAAAATATGGTACAATAACTCGTACCATTATTTTACAAGAAATAATTGTAAAGTCAGTCATGTACGGAATCTACCGATTCGATAAATCTATTTTTCAAGCAATGAGCGTGGTCGCGTTAGTAAGTCGAGCGGCTAGAACGCTGGAGATCACGAGTTCGAAACAATCCTTTTTTTTCTATTTCTTAAAAAAATTTTTTTTTAATGTGTTTAAGTAATTTATTATGCAATATATTTAACTTATATTAATCTCTAAAAAATATTATATTTATATAATAAAATTATATATAATTATAATATTTTATATTTTATTTTGTTTTATTTTTTTAATATTACATTTATATAATATTTTTTAACGATTAATATAGGTTGAATATATTGCATAATAAATTATTTAAACACATTAAAAAAAAAAATTTTTAAGAAATAGAAAAAAAAAGATTGTTTCGAACTCGTGATCTCCAGCGTTCTAGCCGCTCGACTTACTAACACGACCACGCTCATTGCTCGAAAAGTAGGTTTATCGAATCGGTAGATTACGTACGTGACTGACTTTACAATTATTTCTTATAAAATAATGGTACGAGTTATTGTACCATATTTTATATTAGTAGGAGAGGTATGAGTATGTAACAACATACTGAAATTTAGCTAAATCTCAGGTGAAAAGCTTGATCATCTCCTTGTAAGAAATATAGTTCTCGAATCTCGATCGCCAAGCGGTCAGCCGTAGCGAGAAAGAGAGAGAAGGAGACGGAAGATATGTCTGCGCTCTTCTAGCTAGCCAAGCGCACACGTATACGGCTTTTTCCTTTCCGAGCGCGTCAGCTATAGCGAGAGAAAGAGAAGAAGACGGAAGATATGTCTGCGCTCTTCTACTATCCGAAGCTAACCGAACGCCGAGCGCACACGTACATGGGCTTTTTCTTCGTGTGTGAAAGCGTATCTTAGAGTTTATCGATAATGTAGAAAATCGACGGATTTAAAAACTCCGGTAAATTACCGACATTTTTAGTTCCATCTAGATGAGGGCGCTTTCCCGTCGGAGTTCGGCCGTCACTACAGCATCCCCTTAAGAGCTTTACTGGGAGACGAAACGCAGCACCAGTAATTTTCATTGCTGCCAACTGCACTGCTTTTACTGGCAGTAATCAAACCTGTTTTCGAACACACTATTAGCCGGTGGAAACAGTCGGAAATAGGTAACGCCAACCTCTATACTTTTTATTATTGGCTATTCTAGCTCTATTTGTATATAACCTGGCTTAAATTAAGTTGGCTGTACTGAAATATCGATCTTCTTCACTCCTATTTCACTTCCAGTGGAAACTAGGATAATAAATTTGTTCTGCATCGAAGTAGAATCGGATTGAAGACTTCGGTGGAAACTAGGCCACTGTTGGTCAATATCGGTCACGTGATGTCGTCTGGCACTGAAATAAAACGTCGAGCGTCAGCGTGAAAAGACATCTTTATGCCACATGAATTTCGTCGCACATTACAAATAAACCCATCTAATAATTATTAATACCTTCGGCGCGCAACCCATCATTTTGAATATCGTAATGCGAGGAATCTACGCGTTTGACACGTTTTCTTCCAGTGGAAATTGAAATTCCCGAAAGAGGAACAAATAAAACGGATTATCCAAGAAAAGTGTGTTTAAAAGAAATAGATCTGCAATAAATTGTAAAAATTGAGAGATTTTTTGATCGATTATTCCAAAAAGAACTCGTTATTTGTTACATTTAATAAGAATATCCATACGAGTGAGGACTAAGATAATTGGTCAACATTAAACATAGATTAAGGTGATTTCCACTATTGTTTTTATTATTTTCTATTATCATTATTGTTTTTATTCTTTTGACATCTATTATTTATAAATCTATTTTGACCAATGAGACATATTCCTCAGATGTTCTATCCAGTTGAATTGCTTTCCCATCGAAGAAGAGGTAAATTAGCTCCCTGTTGGCTCGCTGCAACGACCAGTGAAAAGTTATTTAAGAGATATTACAATTCTGGTGTCATAAAGAAGATAAACATTGTAGAAACATGGTACATTATTTTATTTATATATTTTTATCATTGAATATTTATAATAATGGTTTTTATAGTTTGATATTTTGTTTGTATTTTATACTGCATATTATTAGCAAGGAAATTCTCCAAATAATACAGTGGCCCAGCAACAGATCAGATAGATTCAGCTTATATCTGTCATCACACTTGATGTGTGGCATAACGAGAATTCATTCTTATCAAATTATATACTATCAAAGTAAGTTTAATTCGATTAATAATATCTATTAATGGTATTACCTATGCTAATTTATGTAATCTCGTTACTTTTCAGAGGAAGCTTTTGAAATACAACAAAAACTTGACTCTACCACATTATTGAAGAAGAAAGGAGATGAGTTTGATGCAATTGAGAATTTTGAATTTCCTGCAATAGAATTATCTCTCTCGAGTCAAAATGTTCTTAATACTCAATTGAAAACAAACTTACACATTCTTTCTGGTGAAGATCTCAATGTCAATGACAGGCTAATTGCTGTAAGTGAATCTCTCATGGTTTAACACAAACTTATTATCAATTTTGCAAATGTAAACAAAAGAACCAGAAGTTTGAAAACTCAAGAATATTACAGTACATTACAGGATTTAGAAATAGGAGTTTTTAAAATTTGGAAACTCAAGAATATATCATATATCAGGAATTTTAAAGTAGGAGTTTAAACTAGAGTGTAATGTGTCATAATATTTTTGAATTTCCAAACTTTGGTTCTTTTGTACATTTTATTTGCTTTTAAATATTGAAATTTTTTCATTCACAGATGCAAGCTGCAACATGTCTGGATTTTGGTTATTTAAACGATGAGGCGTTGAACTTTATGCTTGAACCTGATAACCATGACAATATCTTATTGTTAGTTTCTGATTCTTATGCTCTCGTAGTATGATTAGAACTTTCTTGTAGTAAATGTAATAAATTGTTTAATTCTAATTTAGCAAAAGTTTACAAAATAACAATCTATGCAATCATTTCTGATTTTTCCTTGTTTTTTCAATCATTATCTCAAAATTAATTCATTAATTAATGTTTTTGTAAAGAATGACATATGGTTTGCTATTAATGATTTGCTAGTGACCTGATGGAAAGACTGCAGATTAGGGAGAAAGATATCTCTGACAAGCTGACTGATATCTTAATCACAGAAGGTGCATCAGTGAGATATTTTAAATATGAGTATGATTAAATATACAGACATATGTTATATTTAAATTACATTTATTAATAAAATCACTTATTAATAATTATATTTATTAATAAAATTGCTTATAATAAACAGAAATTCAAGAGAAACAATTATCTGGCAAAATTCATAGTCCAATACTCGTGAATGCATCGAAAAGAAATAAGTCTAAAGAAAGACTGTCTTTAACTCCACAAAAACGACAGCCACATCAAATGCAAGTGGAAACTCCTACAAAGAGAAGACGTGTACATACATTTGTTTATAATGATTGTTGCTTAGATAATATTTTAAAACCAAAAGTAGAAGACAAATAAGAATCACTACATAATAGTTAAAAAGTTTTGAAAAATTAAGATTTCTATTTTCCTCTTTTTTATTAGAAAAAATATTTTTGCTTTTTTATACCTAATTTTTACTTAATTTTTAATTCTGATTCCTATATATTATTTCTTAGTTATCCTTTGAGACTGCAGCGATGACCGTACCTTCTGCCCCTGTAGAGGATGTGACAGTACCGGTTCTTGAATTACCCGTAGAAGAAACTAGAATGTTGGATCTTTCACAGCGAATGGAAACTGATATGGAATTAGAGTCATTACATTCAAGCTATTTCATGATCGACAGACATCCGAAGAAAGGCAAATTTGATCAAAAGATTATCTTAAGTGACGAGCAGCTCGGGAAATGGCGGCAGAATGTAAATATTCATTGCAGGGTGAGTTTCCTAAATTATATAAGCTTGCAAAAAATGTACATATAAACTTATAAAGAAGTAAAAAAAAAAAGCGAGAAACTTTAATTTAAAAGAAGTTTCAAAGGTTCTTTGATTATAAAATTCTTTGATTGTTTAGCAATTAGATAGACCGTTAATACATGACTTATCTCTGACACCGGCGATAAATCTTTTCAAGCAACCTTCGTATTCACCTATACGATGGAATAACACTTTACGTGATCTTTTTGTTAATCGTATTACCGGACCATTCACGAGAGTAGATGAAGATGTTGCACCTACTGAACTCCAGCAGTGTAAATCTATATTTAGGCATTTGTTAAATATTTACATTAAATGTAAACTTATTATTGAATTTAAAACCTTGAATAAATTTATATTTTTAGTACCAGAAACAATACGTGTACAAGAGACAATTAGCAAGCTAAACCTCCCTACGGAAGATTTGAGTACATTCGGAAAAACAGATACTGCAATTCCTGTCGAACCTGTAGACAGTACTGTGCACATTCTACAAATGACAAATATAAGTCACGAAACCGTAGATAAAACGGTATCAATGGTACCATTACCGGTACAGGATACGGTTATTTTAGAAGAAGCCACTAGGTAATAATCTATTTTATCATGAATAAAAAACTTTCTTTTTACATATTTACATTCAAGGAGTTATTGAACTAGAAATTTAGTTTTAAACGTTATTTAATTTTACTTAGTCTTTCAATATTTCCTCAATTTCTCGTTTTCTTCAATGTTTTGATATTTTATATTTCTTTTTGAATACAAAATATCTTAAATTTCTCATATCTGATTATTAAATGTATTTGAGCATTGTTGAGCATAAGCTGGATTAGGAAAAAACAAATATAAGTAACACTGATGAAAGCTTCGAAGATATAGAAATTTTATTAGACAAAAAGCGATATTCTTCAAGACGAAACACTTGGCAGTATCTTCTACAATGTACTTTGAATTTTTCTTTTATTATGTTATTTTTTATTATTTATTATTAAATAAAGAGCTGAGCATAATAATATTCTAAGTGCATACTCAAGTTTTCATAAATGGATATTGATGAAAGAACGAAAGAATAAAACTATTTATTACGTTGTCGTAATCTAAGGCCGATATTTATAGTCGGGTCTTATAATTAAGACCGTTTTAAGTTCATCTTCGGATACTCCATAGCCAATGAACTGGTTCGTACAGCATCTAAAAATGAACTTCAGACGATCTTAAATATAAGATCCGACTATGAATACCGGCCTAAGAATCTTACACAGTTCTCTCTTATGAAACTTAGCATGTTATCTCAAATTTACCAAAGAATTATTTGAAATGTAATAAAAATATTGCTTTTTATTGTTAGCCCAAATAAGCTCTCGCAACCTTCACTGACAAGTCAAGAGATTTTCGCTTTGTTAGAAGTTTTGTGGCATGACAAGGAGGTCGTGAAATTCAACGAGCTTATTCCAAAGGACACATATACGAGAGAAGATGCGGCTACCGCTTTCGAGATACTTCTTGGTAAGAGTTATTACATTCACATTGTTTTCCAAATGTTTCAAAAAATAATGGTAAAGTTTTACTTTACCTTTTTCTCATTGTATCAATCTAATGTTATACAATTCGTTTTTTTAAATGTATTATTTCCATTCATAGAGTTCTATACACAAAAGAAAGTCATTTTGCAACAGATTGACTGCTCTCGCACTCTAAGAATTTTGAAGTACTAGGATTAATTTGACTACATGAAATAACTGAAATACAAGTTACATTACATGAATCAATTAATTATTAATATTTTATTTTTATTAATAGATATTAATATTTTCAGTATAATATTTCCAGCATTTATTTCTGTTACTTTTTAATGAATAGTATTATCTTTTAATTTATTTATTGGAGAAGAAAAATACAAGATGTGTTATTAACTTTTTGATAAAAAAAATTAATGTATGTTCTGAATTATTATTTAGTGAAGTACATGCTTTGATATCTTTAATGTATCTTTTGAATGAAAAAGAAAAGCTGCGTTAATGTGCATTATTTGTTTCGTATGTACACGCACGCACGTACACACGCAAACACACACACGCACAGAGGAATGGCGTATTTGTGTTAGATTATTATGTATAGAACAAATAAGTAGATACACAACAAATCTAATTTGACAATATATGTATACATGTTCTATCTTAAAGTTTCCACTAGAATGTTTCTTTAGGAAAGCATATAAGAAGAAAATATTTGGTACACAAAAGTTAGAAGGAGGAGCACACTCGATGACAATTTTTTGAGCTTGGGATCAAATTTTAGATGAAATTGAATTTTTTAAAATAGAAATCCCTATTTTTGAATCTAGAAATGAAAAGAACGGTAAATTTTACGTTCAAATATGTCATCATGTTATGGGGCCAAATATGTCGCCATCGAGTGTCCCTTTGAATCCTCCAACTTTAAAAAATTTTTTTCTTAAATACTTTTCTAAAGAGATATTCTAGTGGGACTAGACTTAATCAACCTTTAAATAGGACATCCTGTATATATAATATTTGTTTTTGTACAAATACAGTTTGTATGCATATTTGTATGCATGTATGTGTGTATGTGCGGACGCGTGTACGTATGCATATGTTTATCAGATTATCATAAATTATTTAATGATAAGTTTATTTGTACGAATTATTATTGTTATTTAGTATACACTTATGTTTTCTTCTTGATATTATGAAAAATCTTTTTTCTAGAGTTTCAAAAGTAAAATAAATTTTTTCGATATTGAATGAATTTGATTTCATTTAATTAAACTTTTAAACTTAAAAAAAAATTATCGGAAGTCCTAAAAATTCCGAAAAAAGTTGGCGATTACTTTATTGCTACCGAAGCACAACATCTGTTCTCCCCTCCCTGTTCATCCTGTTACTAACAATCACATTCGGGATGGCTTTTTCCTTTTGAGTATCTGGGAAGAATTTGACCTCAAGAAACATGTTAGAATTAACATCGTAAAAAAAGGTGTGTAGCTATTAGGAACAAGTCTATTTAGCAGTTATAGACAAATGATCTTACATAATACTAATATAAAAGGCCATGTAAACGTAAGCTTTATACTGTCTTTTAAAGATACATAATAATAATAGAGGTAATTAATAAATAGTAATTAAAAATAAATTAAACTTCGTTTATTCACTTCATGAATAAAGTTAAAAATAATATAAATATAATATTTAAGATTTAAAATTATAATGATAATCGGTATAGAAATGTGAAAGATGGCACCATCTATCGAGCGCGTAGTGGCCGAAATCGGCGCTGTAATTATTAGAGTGTAAAGATGCAATTTCACGTAGCGTCAAAACGCTAGCGGCTCTCCCCACTCTGATACATTTCCCCTCAATAGTAAGGAGAAAAAGAGCTGTCGACAAAACGCCAGCCGCTAAACGCCCGCTACTTTTTCATGGAGCGACAAATCGCTGGTCGCTGTGGATTTGTATTTTCTGTATTTTTTAAATTTTTTCTATAGATTTAATTCGTGTATAAAACTGACAATAAGGATACGTGTCAAAGTGCGTTTAAACTGTCGGAACAGTATTTTATCGACAACCTTACAAAATACATTGCCGCCAGTAACAGCTAAAGAGATTAAGAAACGACGAATACTGGTGTGCAATTATGCAAAAATTACAAGAAAATGAAAAGAAACCGTACAAGAAGAAACAATACTGGGTAGCACCATATCTAAAGAATCGTCCAGAGCACAGTTTTTATTATGTGTCAATTCCTAAACTGACCATAGAGAATGGAGTACGATTCCACAATTATTTCCGAATGTCCGCAACACAATTGGAGGAATTGTTATCTATTGTTGGATCGCTATTGATAAAAGAAAATGTTATTCGAGAGCCCATACAACCGAAAGAACGTTTGATAATAACATTAAGGTTTGTAAATGTTAAAATTTAACATATTAATTTTTTGAAATTGTTGATACAACTGAAACGATTCAAACACGTCTATTTTTCGCTCGAGTTGAGCCTCTCCGAACTTCAAGCGGCAAAACGACGCGTCGACCAAGGGCGCCAAAGTGGGGAGAGCCGCTAGCGTTTTGACGCTACGTGAAATTGCACCTTAAGGAATGCGTGTCGCGGCGCTAAAGTGCCGGAAATAATAGCGAACCTTGAAGAAGGGGCGGAACAGGTGGGCTTCGCGACGTACGAATTCCGAGCCGGCACTTGTCGCACGGACAAGTCAGTCGTGTCGAAATCAAGTCAAGCCGTTGTCGAAAAGCAAGTCGAGTCATTGTCGAAACTAAGTCGAGTCGTTGTCGAAACTAAGTCGAGTCGTTGTCGAAACTAAGTCGTGTCGTCGTCGAGAATAGTCGTTGTCAAGACTAAGTCGAGTCGTTGTTGAGAATAAGTCGTGTCGTTGTCGAAAGTGTCGTGTCGGACTTATAGTTGTATTGTCGGAACTCTGTATCATTATCTTGTTAAGTACATTATATCTATATCACCAAACGTGTGTGTGCCGTTTCTTTTGCCACCCTGATTCGAAAATACTTCTCAACTCGGTGAGTGAGATTAATACTTAGTCGAAAACTCCACACTTTTCAAATGTAGAAGGTACAAAAGTAGTGTGCATGGCACAGTTGATATTGGCAACTACACACAGCTACACTACCAACCATGGTGGAAGGATACATGGTGTGCGCAAAACTCGTAAACCACGCCCCTTTTCAGCCTTCGGTGGCAAGAAAAATACAGAGCGGACAACTGCGAAAAACGAAATGTTTAGCTTTGAAAAGTTTGCACGACTGGTGTATAGCGTCCCTTTCGCACTCTCTGATTATTTTCTTCCATCTCACTTTGTGTTATATATATAGTTTATTATATATATAGTTATTGTTGACATTTTCTGTCGAAACGTGAGTGACGTGAAATGTGAAAAATCATTAAAAATGGTGCGCTGCATAGTGAAAATTTGCAAAAATAATTGCAGAACATGCACATCCGAGCAAGCAAATTTTCATAAATTACCGGATAACGAAATAATCCGTGAAGGATGGTTTCGGCGCATTGGAGAGGTCGTATTGCCTTCTAACGTCGTTAACGGTATGCTTCTGCATGATAAAATTCAAATTTATTTATTTAGATATACTGTATCATGAAGTAACGAAAACTTGTTTGAAAGATCAGAAAAGTTTTGTAACGTGTAATCAATTTTATTTGTTATTTTAGCACGAATTTGTTCCGTACACTTTACTCCCAAATCTTTTGTTCAACCAAAGAAGAAGAAGAGAGGAAAAAATATTTTTAAGAGACAACTTTTGCCAACTGCTGTACCAACGTTGCATCTGTTAGCAACAAACGAACAGTAAATTGGATGTGTAATTTTTTTAAACAGAGCAAATATTGATGTTCGCTTTTTTAAAAATAATTATTAAGAATAATAAAGTTAAGTTAACATAAATTATTGATATTCATGTGCTCATGACAAGATGACTATGGATCAACTGTTGCTCCAAGAATTATGTGACAATGAAACTACAATCAATTACATTTATATTTTCTTCATTAGGGCACATCATAAAGGCAATGTAAATTGTAACATTGTTAGGCGGACCTTTAATTTGGTTTGTCTATCTTCGTCAACTGTAGCACCAATAAATGCTGCAAGTCTGTCGCCTGTGCCAGGCCCATCAATGGAGAGAATCTCATCGGCTGAGCCGAAACTTTCATCTTTGCCACGTTCATCAACACCCATATTAAGAATGATGACAGAACCTTTGCCTGATTTGAGTATGCTAGATGAGACAGATATGACAGGTCAGCATGAAACTCCAACAACGTCAGTATCTTGTCGGTATGTATCACAATACAAGTACATAATTAGTCCTACTAATAATAATAGTTTCATAGATCAATATATTTCAGTACTTAAAAACCATTACCGATATCAATAAAGTCATTAAAAAAACAGTTTTCAGATCTTTAGTTATACCACGGGCAATGAAAAGTTTATAAAAGCCATTATCAGTGGTGAAGTCTCATAGAATACAGATTCTTATTAAACAAACCTGCTGTTGAGTACTTTCTGTTACTCGTGGTCTGAGACCGAAAGTCTGAAAACTGTTTTTTACTACCGACTGCAATTTTGTAAGCACAATATGTTTAAAAAATCTGTACTCATTACTGCGAATAACGAACTTTATTCTTTTCATGTTTTCAGAAATCCTTTGTCGGAACCAAATGGCAGGGTCAATAGAACACCAGAAAGGCCTTTTGATTCGTTGTGCAACGTACGGAATTCTACATTTCCAAGAAGGTTCGTAATACTCACTTTGAAGATATATCAATTCGGGTTTTTTGACAAATATCTATTGGTTTCAATAAAAAATAAATTTTTTTGAATTATTCAATCTACCAAGAAATGAATGACAATTAAAAAATCGCTCATCGCCCACATAGTTGTCTCACAAAAATATTTAACAAGTTGTGAGAAAAATGTTAAGTCAATCGGTTCAACCCTTTTATCTCAAAAACAGTGTACCGTGTCAATGATTATGAAAATACGAAAAATGGTATATTTTCGGATTGATTGTTTATTTTTTTTCTAACATTTTGTGAAAAACATTTGTATAGTAGATAACAAATATCTATAATTGGTTTTGAGATTTGAGACCTATTGTCTTTTTGCTGTGACTTTTTCCGACTTACCAAGTTTTCGAGTTACCTTACTTATGCATTTCTTTTCTAGATGTGAAGGAAAGAAAGCTGTACTACATAGGCGTAGTAAACTTTCAGCCGTTCGTCAATTGAAATTTGGGAAAACTCGTTTGACGTCGAAGATCACAAGAAAAGAGAAGAACGAGTATTTCAGCGAGGAAGGAAGTTCACCTTTGAAACGTCGGCATCGGTGAGAAATATTTAATAACCTGCTGCATGATTCAATATTTTGTTACGTTATCAGCAATATTTTTTATGAAAAAAAATATTTATGCTTTTTAAAGTAGTACTGAAAAAAATGTAAAAATTCATAAGAGCTGTAATGCTAACATTTGTATTTGTATTTCAGATTTGTGGACGACAATTGCACCAGCAGTGGCCATGACAACACGACACGCAAGGAAGAGAATCCGCATGAGACAATAAAGTGGATGAAAGAAGAATTAAACCATTATCGGTCACTTGGAGAATTTCATAGAAATTCATCGGAGAACCACTTCCAGGAACAAAACTTTCTTCAAGCGAATAACGTGGCATTAAAATTGAAATTAACAGAACAGGAACAGCAGATAAAGGCAATTCTTGCCCAAAATTTAACATTGAAAACATCCAATGCCGATCTCCGTGTAAGATTAGAGACAATGAATCTCGAAAAGGAAACAGCACTGACAGTGGGTGTCAAAAGATTAAAAATGTTATTTTAAAATGTTAATTAAAATGTTATTTTAAAAATTTTATTCTTATTATTAAAAATTTTACTCTTGTTATTAAAAATTTTATTCTTGTTATTCCTTTCCTTTTAATTTTGTGCGAATTAGTTTTTGTAATTAATTGGCTAGAATTTGGTGGCAATATTCTATAATATACATATAAATATATATATAAATATAATTATATAAATATTTAATTATATTATATTGTATAATATGTCACATAATACACATTCGTATATTGTAACAGTCTAGTTAGTCAATTCTGCAATGTACCGCCACTTACATCCCTAGAATTCTAGGGATTTCCTTATGTTGGTAGATATGTATTTTTGCGGGACGCGATTAGAAAGAAACAGCAGATTTTAGAGAGAGAACGCGTCGTTTTGCGCACACCATGTATCCTTCCACCATGCTACCAACTAACAAATTCAGTCTTTGATAGATCATCATTGGCCTCGTCTTCATGGGCGTTACCTCCACTCATCTGTGGCTGTGCTGTTAGGGAGCGCGATCTGGAATCTGCTTGACAGTTGGCATTCATCTTGCGACTGTAACGTGTCAAATACCAAAAAATTGTATGTTGTTAAATAGGAGTGAATTAATCAAAAGTAATTATTTGAGTTATAGATGTTAGAAAAGGAGAGAGAAGTATGGAAGAGATTTTATAATTATATATCGTGTCTATGGGATAGTTCCAATACCAATTATCTCAATAGAGATATGCGCAATCAAGCATTGGAAATATTATGCGAAAAATATAAAGTGCTTGATAAAAACGCGAACCTTGCTTTAAAAAAAAAATTGGAGAACATGTGAACAGCATACAAAAAAGAATTAAAAAAGGTGGTAAAAACTTTTTTAATGTAAATAAATAATATACAGACAGATACCTACATGCTGATTCACATCATCACCTAGCACAAAAACAGTCAGCAATCAACTCACTCGTACACAGGGCATTCACAGTATCTGATAAAAAACATATACAAACAAAACTTGACCACCTGAGACAAGCTTTACAGCAGAATGAATATAACAAAAAAGATATAAACAAAATAATCGGCAAACATAAAAAATAATAGAACAAATAAAAGAACAAATTCAAACACAACCACGAAACAGAACAGACGAAAAAATCTTTTCCATCCTTCCATATATAGAAGGAACAACAGACTGTATCGGTAGAATATTGAACAAACAACATTCGGATCGTTTTTAAACCTCCAAAAAAGCTAGGGCAAGTCCTGAAAAATCTTATTTTTCCCATGACCTCTACTCAGCTCCGCAGGAGTATACAAAATATCTTGCTCTTAATGCAGAAAAGTATACATCGGGAAAATGATCAATCTACATATGAAAGAACATCAACGTGAGACTAAAACATGTCACACAGTTCACACTATTAGAATACAACATCGAAACAGATCATCAAATACTATTTGACAAAACGGCGACAACAGCCATTACATCATATTTTCCAAGAAAGTACAGAGAGTTATTGAAATACAAATCATCCCAATAATTTAAACAGAGATAATGGCTACAACATAAGCAAAATATGGAAAAACAGTTTTTGAAAATTGAACACCTTCCCCCACCGCAGCTCTAGTGATTCCACCCTTCCCGTCCACTGCTTCACACTTCCTCCTCTTCATACCCCAGAACAGCATATATAAATGGAATCTCCGGAGGAGATTTAGCAACTCAGTTTGCTTCTCGCCCTGATAAAGTGAAATGCAATGTTCACGAAACGTTAGATTCTAACGATGGAACATAACACGGGGACATAACTCGTAAACCGCTTGACATTTTCGAAGAAGATACCCGTGGAAGCCTTAAGAGCATCAATTAGTGATGTCCAACAAGATAAAAACTTGTAGTCAAAAGTATAAAATTGTGCATGTCCAAGTTATAATGAGATTTCTAATTGTTCTGTGCTGAAACAAACAAGAACAATAGATTTAAAAATAAATAAATACATATAAATAAATTTAAAAAATAAATCAAAACATTTAAGTTCAAAAATTGTATTTTATATTACTTTTTATTATTATTTTATGTTATCTCTTAATATCTCTTCCTTCTCAGCACCGTATGTAATAGCACGTTATAAGTAATGTTATTACGTACTATGTACATACGTTACTATGTATGTGCTTGTCATGTTTGTGCTGGCAGAGTTTGTTGTATTATTATGTGATTAAACACATGCAAAAATAGCTCGTGATTTATTTATTTATTTAACTTATTAACTTTTTTATATAAGTTAAAATAATTCCTCAATATTAAAGCCGTGTGAAAATGTTGAGCGCAATGTGTCAAAAAAATATATGTTAATGTTTCATTTTGTCATATAAATTGTCATATAAGTTTTGTCATATAAGTGAACTCCACAATATTAAAGACTTACAATTTAAGAATTGAATGAATGTTAGTAAATGTATGTTGCCGCGGGATGATCTCTGCAAAACAATCACATTCAATTGAAAAATTGAATTTGTTTATCTCAATAACAAACGTTTCATGATGGTAAACATCGGAGTACATTTATAAATTTTTCTTTTTAATTATCTTTTTAATTGTCAATGACATTATCATAATAAATATTACTTTATTATTTTTACTAAATATTATTTTTTTGTTATAGTTTCTTAACATTTTTTTGTTATAGTTAACATTTTTTTCATATTAGGTGTATATAATACACACACAATTATTATTTCTTAAGTTTTGTACTTTTTATTATCTATTGCGTGATTGGTTAATCATTTTCATTTTTGTAATTTAATATCTAGTGCACATAATAAGTTAAAAAAAGAGGAAGATTGGTAAAAAAGAGAGAACGAACTAAAAAGAGACCAGTGACATATGATCTGTTCTTTTAGTTTCTTACACGATTCTTTTTTTTAATTTTTATTTTTTTATAAAGAAAAAAAATATAATGAGTGTAGGAAGTTCAATTAATAAGAGCAGATTTATAATTGATTACCTGCTTAGCTCGCGCATGTGCAGTTGAATTTCGTACACGCTAACATCAGAAGTACCGAGAGAGTTGTGCTGTAGTGCACTGTAGTGCAACTGAGAAGATCAGACAAGACATATGGCATTCTAACCTAATATATGTGACATTAAATCTATTTGTATTATATTTGTTGCATATTGTATTATTTGTTGGCTAGTTTTGATTAATTACGTTCACCAGTAACACATTTTCGGTAAGTATCATATTCAATTGTAATTTATCATATTTACATTTTATCAAAGCTAACAGAAACTTGTAGGTTAGCATGAAAAACTTTTCGAATTCAAAATTATTTTTACGAAAAATTAAAACTGATTTAATGTTTTATATTAACTTGAACTAATATGATAATATAATATGATAATTAATATATTATAATATTTAATATATATTAATATATGTATATATTTTACATTTAATTAATATAATAAAATTACATATTTAATTTATTTTTTGTACTTTATTCAAAATTAACTTTTATATATATATATATATATATATATATATTTATTTATTTATAATTTAATGTTTTTTCCCACAATTTTTTAAAATTGGTCCTTAAAGAGGAAAAAGATATCACTCTTACTTCCTGAATATATTTGTTCTAGACACAATGGCTAAAACACACATCACTAATAAAGCTCCGCGAAAGCAAGGCTTTAAGCGTTCAGGGCACAGTATGAATCCTGAACGTCCTACAGAAGGGTTGAAAGGAGTTGCTAAGGTACGGACAAAAGCGACTATTAAAAGATTGCAGATGTATCGCAATCAGAAACCAAAACGCAATCGTGCTGGAGAGATCATTAGCCCTGCGCCGTTTCAAGGCTGGAACGCTTCTGGTACCATGTCGCGTATAGAACCATCCCAAAGATGGTTTGGTAACTCAAAAGTTATCTCGCAGAACGCTCTGCAAAAATTCCAGAATGAATTAGGAACCGCTATGAAGGATCCCTATAAAGTTGTCATGAAACCCACTCACTTGCCTGTTACTTTACTTCAGCAGAAGGCAGCAAATGCAAGAGTACATCTGTTGGATACAGAGAGTTTTGAGAGCGTTTTTGGTCCAAAGAAGGTTAGAAAGAGACCGAATTTGGCAGTTACATCATATGACGAATTGAAGAAATTAGCCGAAAATAAGGAAGATACTTATAACAAGGAGAAAGATTCAAAAGATTACGACCTTGTCCGTGAGGATACTGGCGTAAAAGATGCACAGAGAGACTGGGTCATGGCGGCAGGACAAAGTAAAAGGATATGGAATGAGCTATACAAAGTCATTGATTCTTCCGATGTTGTTTTACAGATATTGGATGCAAGGGATCCGATGGGGACTAGGTCCCCACCTGTGGAGAAATATCTGAAAACCGAGAAACCTTACAAACACCTGATATTCATCCTAAATAAAGTAGACCTAGTGCCGACGTGGGTCACGCAAAGATGGGTGGCGATTCTGAGCAAAGAATATCCAACAGTCGCCTTTCATGCTTCTTTGACGCATCCATTTGGCAAAGGTTCCCTTATAAATCTACTGAGACAATTTGCAAAATTGCACCTTGACAAAAAGCAGATCAGTGTTGGTTTCATAGGATATCCTAATACAGGAAAGAGTTCCATCATAAATACTTTGCGCTCCAAGAAGGTCTGCAAAGTGGCGCCAATAGCTGGAGAAACAAAAGTGTGGCAGTACATAACTCTTATGCGCCGTATCTATTTAATAGATTGTCCCGGTGTCGTTTATCCATCGACGGAAACCGATACAGAAAAAGTGTTGAAGGGAGTCGTGAGAGTGGAACGCGTTCAAAATCCGGAAGATTACATCGCCTCTGTCCTAGAAAGAGTGAAACCCGAGTACATTCGTAAAACGTACAAGATAAACGTATGGGTAGATCATATAGATTTCTTGGAAAAATTGGCGCGTCGAAGCGGCAAGCTGCTGAAGAAAGGAGAGCCTGACATCACGATCGTCGCACGTATGATACTCAACGATTGGCAACGTGGTAAACTGCCTTTTTTCATCCCACCCATAGGCTTCGAGGAACCATTATCAAATCAAACAACTAATACAAATGAAACAGTTATCGTGCAAGATAATACGTTAAAAGTCACTAATAAAGAGACTCAAGAAACTGAAAATCTACTTTCAAAAGAAATAATAAAGAATCAGTTAATAGTGACACAAGATTTTAGAAAAATACGCGTTGGTTTGCCTTATTCCGGCGATGATATTAAGAATCTAGAGCAGGATAAATCTTTCAGTGAAAGTATCTCGGAAGATGATAGTAGTGCAGAAAATGAGTCAGAGATAAAGGATTCCGAGTCAGAAACAGAGAATTTGTGTACGGCAAAAAATAAATCTGATGATTTGCAAAAAGCAGAAAATTTGGATATTCAAGGCAATAAAAGATGTTCCTCAAACAATGATAATAACGTTGAAAACGATAATAAAAAAGAGTCCAATATGGAAGAAAGCAATGAGTATTCAGATTCAGAAATTCTTTTACCTATCGAACAAGATAATTTGAAACAGAGCGTGTTTGATGTCGTAGATAATGAATATGATTCCAGCGATACTGAAATGTTGCCTTCTAAAACGGTCTCAAGTAGTGATGTGCAAAGTGTTTCATTGATATCTCGCAAAAAAATAAAAGAAAAATTGACAAGCAAACAGCGAAGAGCTATAGAACGCGCTAGTAAAAGGAAAAAGATCGGAAGCAACTTCTACGAAGTCACGAATGTAAAGAACAAGAATAAAAACAGGAAAATCCCCAAGATCAAGAGAAAATAAATTCTGGAATAAATTATACATTCGGTATTCAAATAAAACGCAAGAAAAACTTAACAAAGTGTTATAAAATATATATTTTATATTTTCAAATTTACTGTACATCTATTTCCTCCTATAACTGGCCTCGTCCTTTTATCGTTTTATCGTTCTACGCAGAAGATGAAGTAAAACAATATAATGTAGTTACATAAGACAGTCAATTGCATCACGTGAGTATACGCAAAAATAAATGTATGTTAACACACATTCCAGGACATTTTCTATATTTCTATTTTCTATTGTATTGTCTAGATCCAGTCGTGTTTAACAAAGTAAAGCACGACCTTACGTAATCGTTCCATAAATATTTTGTTGCCCTGGTAGGTTTTAAAGAAGTCCTGCATGTTGTCATGCTTCACCTCGGTTGTCTGCACGTCTACTGTGAGTATCTTAAGCATGAAAAATATATGTACAGACTCAAGCTTGGCATCGGCAGACAATTCAGCATCAAACTTCTCTCTGGTGAACTGCTCGGTATCACAATTCATTCGATTTAGCACGGCCAAGAACGTCTCGTGATAGAGATCTATCAGTTCTTCGAGGCGATTGTCGCTCACCTCTGTGCTAGAAAATAGAAAGAAGACCATCTCGCGCAGTGGATTTAAGAACAGATAATTCTGAAAATCCACGAACTTGATATTGTCCACCCGGCCGTTCTCATCGCGATGGAACATAATGTTATTCACCCAGAAGTCCGCGTGAATAATAGTAGACCATGGCTCATCAGGCGTCTTGGTCCATATCCCAAGATCACTCGAAATGCGTGTAGCAACTTCGCACCGATCGAGGTAACCAACTAATTGCGGATCTCTCGCTATTATTTTCAATATGTCATCTCGAAAGTATTCAAACTCCTCGACTTTAAAAGTCAAGCACTTGCTGCGTTCCTTTAATATTTCGAAGTACTCTGGTCGTTTGTACTTAGTAGCCATCCCTAGTGCATGAAATCTTGCCATCGCCCGTATTGCAACTCTCGAGTGTTCAAGATCGCATCCTGTGATTTAAAAAAATCACTTTTCAGATACTAAACATAATGAATATTAAATATATTTCGCAATTTCTGATAATCTTGATTTTACAACATATTTCGCAATTTCTGATAATCTTGATTTTATCAAGAATGAATTTTGAATAAATTTTTTATTTGAACTACTGATAATTTTAAATCTATTCTAATCTAATCTAAAGTGCACAAGAGATTTTCACGTAATCAGTGAAAACAATCATATGATTTTATCAATTTCATTTTTCACGGCCAATTTTATGAAAATCATTATTATGTAATCTTAATGACTCAGTATTTCTTGAGTACATCAAGTGAAATCGCATAAAGCTCAGAAAAAAATTATGCCTAGGCAATCTTTTAAATCGTGTTTTTGCTAAGCTCATAAATCATGTTAATAAGGAAAAAAGATATCATTATATTATGACAAATGACAATCATTTAATCATTATTTGTATTAGCAATTTATACACATTTATATTATATTTATTTTTTATCTATATTATTTATATTATTTATATTATATTATATTTAAATTTTAATATCTATTTTTTTTATTTTCATATATGTATATAAACATTTATTTTATGTATTACATGTAAATTTAAATTCTTGATTAATTTATTATATTAAATTTTTGAGGATTAAATAGGACATGATTTTGTCATTTTCATAAAGATGCCAATCAATAATATAAATAATTTTAAGGAACATAAATTACATATTAAATCATAGAAAAAAATTTTCATTAACAGAGAATTTGAAGAAGCTTCTAAATAACTTATTTAATAATATACTAAATAGACAAGATATTCAATGCTACCTTTAGCTCTGTCGTTGGTGTAATAACCACGTAGCTTTAAGTTTTCCATTAGAATAACGGCATCATCATCGAAATCGACATCTGGACTCAGCGACAAGCGAGATTGATAATATTTGGGCAATATGTCGAATACTTCATCCTTTTTCAAACCCATTTCTCTCTCCAATTCTTGGTAATGAGGCACGATGCTCTCATACATGAAGATCTCTTTTTTGAATGTATATGGACTGTCAAAGAGTTGTCGTTGAAATTCCGTTGGTGGTGGCATCTTTGCAATGAGATAAAGATCCTCTTCTTCCGCCTCATTGTTGCGCTTGATCACGGCGTGAACACTTAAAATGGTACTACCGTAATTCTCGCCTGGCTGTAGAAAGTTCTCAGTCGTATAACGAACTACTATCAGCCGATCGCCAAATGTGCGACTAAGTATCGGTTGCAGCTCGCGTAACTCGATTATCTTTAATTGTTGCTGATCGTCACTCATGATTGTCGCACAGATAGACAGTGTTGGAAGAAGACTGTTTATCGATGTTGCAACAAACTATCACGTTTCGTGTTGGACCGATACTATTATCCAAGTTATTATTATGTGAAAAAGCACGCGCGTGTCTCTCTGATATGACATATCCAACACCGACGAATAATCATTTTATTTGTGCAGTCACCTCCTCCTCCTCCATTAGCTTTGAAGTATGATCTACCTCCTTCCTAACCGCCTATCTACCGCAAATATATATCTCTAATCATTACGTCAGTTACTCAACTTTGATGCTTGTGATAGTACATTCACATACGTGCCGGATGAGATTAATTTCCGTGCAGAGACATGTGTTGTCAACTCACACGCCGAAAGTTTCATCAAACGCTGATTTTCCGTGCTTGGAACGCTGCCGGCAATCTCCCCTACCAGCGATTGTTAGCATCTCTCTCACTCTCAGTCCCTCAACGCTTGTGGCAATTAACTCTTGTCTTGGTTTCTCCTTGAAAAACTTGTGTGACTACGTCATGATTACGTATGATTAATACGTAATTTTCATGATTTATTTGTCATTGTCTCTACAATGATCGCGTTGTACTATGTAACAAGCATCTTATGCGAGTATGTGTTATATTTATTTATTCTATTACAATTAAGAAGTAATTATTGTTTTCACGATATTTCTCTTTACTAAATGGAAAGAAAGCTTAATCAATCTTGGATCACAATCACTGAGAATACTTCTGTAGTACGACGGTAAAAAGAATAAATTTATTTCTGAAGTAAAAGAGAATGATATAAAAATATATTTTTCTGGCACTCACATGGCAGTTGTGTATAAAATAGCATAAGTAATTAAAATTTGTATATGTAAAATATGATTTAAAAAATATGTATAAGATACATATATATTGCATAATGTAATCTCTGATCACTTTACATAGCTTTTCACACTAAAACTCCCGATTGTTTGTCCTTCTCATGTAAATTTGTTATGACTCATGAATTGCCAAAGGTGAGAAAATCTTCACTTTGGTCTTCTTGCTCAATCAATTTGCTATGAATATCCCATAAATTCTACAAAAAAAGATGATAAACTGTAAATTTCATTAAAATCTAGAATTCTTACAATTTTTTTACAATAAATTTACACAATGAAAATAAGAAAATGTGAAATTAGTATTTTATCTAATTCTATTTAGGTCCTTTTTGTAGAAAAAAATTATATTTTTTATAGGAAGGAAAATGGATATGTATAATATTACTCTATAATATAATCTTCATAGAATTTTGATTTTGAATATAAAAATCATGGAGATAACTACCGCTTCAATTGTTTTGCATTGTACGGCGGGGGATTGCATTTCCATCTTCCTCAATCAATTTGCGATGCACATCACTGAGCGCCTAAATAGCATACAAATTGAATACGAGACGCAATTTCAATCGACATCTACTTAACGACTAAAAAAGTGCCAAGTCAGCGTGTGACGAGGTAAACGAGATTACCTTGAAGTATTTAACCGTTTTTACACGTAACTCCAGAGTTGCGTCTTCATCACAGATTATGAGTGTGCGAGGATGTTGTTGAAACGCAGATACCGTCCACATATGGTTAATGCCTTCCTCTATGGCCTTGTAAAGAGCAAAAGCTTTGTGAGATCCAGTGATAAGAATCATCACTTCCTTAGCATCCATTACGGTACCGACTCCTACAGTTAGTGCCTGCTTTGGTACTTTGTTAATATCATTTCCGAAAAATCTCGCATTAGCTTCCAAAGTATCTTGCGCAAGAGTTTTTACTCTTGTGCGAGAAGCTAACGATGAACCAGGCTCATTGAAAGCTATGTGTCCGTCTGGTCCAATACCTATAATTTTAAAAGTTATTTGTGAACAACTTTTACATTGTTTACATTTTACACAAATTTACAAACTTGTCACATCTAAAAATCTTTTGTGTTTAAACTTAATGAATACTGTTTTACCTCCAATGAATAATTCTATTCCACCAGCCTCTTTGATCTTTTCTTCGAAATTATCGCATTCTTTTTTAAGATCCGTCGCATTTCCATCAAGTATATGTACGTTCTCCGGGTCGATATCTATATGTTTGAAGAAATTGTTGTACATATAATAGTGATAAGATTCAGGATGATCTCTCGGTAAATCAACGTACTCATCCATATTGAATGTCTTAACATACTTGAAGGAAATTTTGCCTTGTTGGTAATATTCTATAAGCTTTTTATACATTCCCAAAGGTGTCCCTCCTAGATTGAAAGGAAACAAAAAAGATTAGGATGAAAAAAAAAATAAATATAATGTGTCAATATCACATAATTAGTAAACATAGGTTTATAACTAGATTATCTTTTATTATACAGGTAGTATGTACCTGTAGGGAGACCAAGAACGAAATACTTGTCTTTGTCAGGATTAAAATCGTTGATTCTTTTTAAAACATACTTTGCAGACCACTCCGCGACATAGTCCACATTCTCGCAAATTACAAGACGCATAATAAATATATTAAATATACTATTATGCACACTGTAACATAAATAGATACACAGTTAGTACTATTTTAATATTAAATTAATTGTTGTCAAATCTATTCATGCAAGATACGTTAATTATACTGAAATTTATGTTCTACTTTTCTCAAAAGTGTTAATAAAATAAACAGCAAAAGAATGACCTCTGACAAAAGAGGAAATTCATGTTTGATTGTCTGAAAAAGATAATCTTTATGCATTGCAGACGTTCTCATTATTATAAGTCGGTTACTACGATAAATATCACCTCAGTAGTTAAATAAGACACCCGCCCCAGATAGTTGGGAGATTCCAAGTTCAAATCCTTATTGAGATGATATTTTTCGCAACAAATTCTTTACAGTGATTTAAACAGGATATTTATTAGCATCAAAGTCGAAAGATGTAAATCGATTAATCAATTTAAGTATGTGACTTTCAATTTAAGCATGTGACTATTTCAATGAAGAGCTGTGTTTTAAGATAAATAATCGGCTGAGTTGATAAAAGTACATAATATTCACAAAAATATTATTAGGTTATCAAGATCCTCCGCTTGGGTCCAATATTTCTCTAGTTAAATTGTTAAACTATAGATTTGTCTATATGTATTATCACACACAAAAGTTACCTCTCTCTCCTTCTCCCTCTCTCTCTCTAACAAATTAATCATATAAAAAAAACATTTGTAGGTTTATTTAAAAGAAATGCGAACCATTAGTTTAATCCAAAATACAAGAGGTACTATACAAAATGTACGTACATTATAAGTGAAACTAATAACCAGGCTTTTATCTACAGCAAGAGTTATTTGCACATTCATATCTCAAAGATAAACTCGTGACATTACCCATTTATCTTATAATGCATAAGCACTTCAAAATAATTGTGTGTCCTCTGTAGGTTCATGTAAATTGTAAAACACACTTTTCAAACACATTAAGTACATTAATCTATATTAATCTGTATTTACATTCTATTCTTATCTTTCCACAAAATTAGTCTTCGATTAATCTCGAGTTTTTGCAGATCATCAGCAAAAACTGTAAATAATACCTTCGTACAGTCTCGTAATCAAAATGATAAAAGGATACGTAGGTATCAGAGTATTCAAAATTTTTATAGGCGTACACCCATGTTATCTCGCTTATCACCTTCCAACCTGATCGCGGACGCGCAGTCTTTCCTCCCGAGAGTTGGTGTTGACCCACCGTGAATTAATCGCGTACGGAGGACAAATGATCGAGCTGTTATGCTAATAACTTTCCTGCTTTCGTCGTGTCAAAGGAGCAGAAATTCCTCAATAGAGAATATCATTCGACAGAAACCGTGTCATACGTAGGAGTTTGGAGGTACACGAACCTGCTGGACGAATCGCTCGACGAGTCAGCTGTCCCACTGGTCGATCACTGAATCAGCTGACTGGCGCTCGTTAACCTAATCTTGTGTCTTGCTCGACCTCCCCTCAAATGTGGACTGTGGCGATCCGCCTGTTCTTTTTCGGGTCAGCTCATCATCTTACGTGATTCCTTATCGCAGTTATAATAGATAAGAGTGCGAAGCGCCGTGCCACAATTTTGGTAATACTGAAGGAGAGATTGTTCCTCACCGTTTTCGTTGTAACTGCACTATATTATGTATTTTGGCCTGTAAAATACGAATATGAAAGTTAAAATCGTCGCTCTTTATTGGCAAAAAAGTTATAACGTGCTTAAAACCTTAGAACATATACTACTGGAAGGAGCATAGGCCTATAATCCCTGTACATTCAAGCTGGCTCAGAGAAGATTGACAAGGATGGAGATACAATGCGCCTAATCAGCAATGCGCATGCTCCGACAAATAAAAGTGTCGATACGCGCGGGGGCTGCGGGATGATGAAAAGGCGACATATGATCACATCCTATTGCGAATAACAAGAGTCTTCAAATATTAGATTATAAAAGTGGTGGTTCGTGAGATGTATTGCTACATTTGCAAAGAACGAGATAAGGCATCTACCTATCACGTGTAAGTATAACTTATTCATTATTAAAATCTTCAACTGGTAAAGTGAGTTTTGAGGTTATATTTGATAAGTTTTATTTCATTATTTCTAGCTACTTTTTATAAAAATAAATTAGAAACAACGGTAATTCTTCAGAGTAACTACAGCAGCACCAAATTCAATAAAATTTGGTATATCGACGTGTTTTTGCACGAAACTCACGAATCTGGCCGTAAAAATTGTCGCTCTGCTCTGCGAAGCGAGATATTAATAGTTAAAGTTCGCGACTCGCTAGGTTAAGAAACCTGTCATATCGACGATGCACGGACTGACTGAGCATGCGCAGTGACGAAACGCAGGTCAGCTGACCATGTAACGTCATAAGTCCGCGAAATTGAAAAAGGATACGAGGTCAATCGCGTGGAGGCAGTGTAAAATATACGTGTGGAAAGTTGCTAACCCATGTGGAACCGAATTTTTACTGACCGCCACGCGTAGCCGCGCGCTTCGCGCGCGGATTAAAATTATAACTAACTCGCTGCGTGGAGGCGTAGCCAACAATGTAGAACTCGACTCTCTCACCGCCTCAACCCCCATCCCTCCCCCCCCGCTTCGCGGGGGGCGGGGGCGGGGGAGGCGGCGAACGCAGTAGAATAATCATATTGTACAAGTCACATCATATGTACAAGTTATACTTGTACAAATTCAAATAAGCCTAACATTGTTGTTGCGAATTTCCTGCAAACTTTCATATGATTATTCTACTGCGTTCGCCGCCTCCCCCGCCCCCGCCCCCCGCGAAGCGGGGGGGGAGGGATGGGGGTTGAGGCGGTGAGAGAGTCGAGTTCTACATTGTTGGCTACGCCTCCACGCAGCGAGTTAGTTATAATTTTAATCCGCGCGCGAAGCGCGCGGCTACGCGTGGCGGCCAGTAAAAATTCGGTTCCACATGGGTTAGCAACTTTCCACGCGTATATTTTACACTGCCTCCACGCGATTGACCTCGTATTCTTTTTCAATTTCGCGGACTTATTTCGCGTTACATGGTCAGCTGACCTGCGTTTCGTCACTGCGCATGCTCAGTTAGTCCGTGCATCGTCGATATGACAGGTTTCTTAACCTAGCGAGTCGCGAACTTTAACTATTAATATCTCGCTTCGCAGAGCAGAGCGACAATTTTTACGGCCAGATTCGTGAGTTTCGTGCAAAAACACGTCAATATACCAAATTTTATTGAATTTGGTGCTGCTGTAGTTACTCTGAAGAATTACCGAAACAACTAATAAATTTAAAAAAAAACAAATGTCTGGGATTAGTGGCCTAGTTTACATCGTGCACTTGATACGCGTATCAAGTAGTATATTTGAGCTGATCAGCTAATAGCTGAATCAATGTACATTACTATTTGATACGCGTATCAAGTCCACGATGTAAACGTAGCCAGTATGTATGACGAATAAAATAATATATGGAATGATTACAGATTTCCGAAGAACCCTGAAATCCGCACAAAATGGTTAGCAGCGTTTGGATTAAAGGAAAAGAAAAACTACAAAAGACACAAGGATAACTACATAAGATACACAAATATACAAAATTAATATTATTTAATAATCAATAAATATAATATATATTGTTATTAATTTAAATACTTTACTTGCCGCATTTTATTTTTGACTCACACTTCCTTCCCGCAGATTACGTACGAATCGGTTTTATTTGTCTGGAGCATGCGCATTGCCGACTAGGCGCATTATATATCCATCCTTGTCAATCTTCTCTGAGCCAACTTTTCAAGCCTATGCTCCTTCCAGTAGTATATGTTCTAAGCTTAAAACTAACAGTTGTGGGCTAGGAAATCTGTCATACCGATGATGTACAGACAATGGCTGTATTCCGAAATGCATTGCCAGTACTGGAATTCTATAGTATACGTAACATGAACTATAGATTTTCAATGGGTCTGTTCTTTTTAGCTGCACTGCTGAACTGGTGCAATAAGTTAGAGTGAAAAAATATATATTTGTCTCATTCTAACTTGTTGCACCAGTTCAGCAGTGCAGCTAAAAAGAACAGACCCAATACTGGCAGTGAATTTCGGAACGCAGCTAGTGTAGACTGTCTGAGCATGCGCAGCGATGTAAAAGTGGGGTGCACCCATAGACGTATAATAAATAGACTGCGCGTTCCCTATTCTGCCCTATTAAAAAAATGTCCTCACTTTAGAAAGAGACTGATGTTGAATAGTAATGCGTTCAGCAGCAGAGCAGATCAGTGAGCGATCAGTGATTATTGGTCCTTTCTATTAGATCCCGAAATCTAGACCAATCATGTTGACGCATTAAAAAGAATTACTCAACAGTTGTACAACAGTTGCGTTTGCTGAACGCGATCAGTTTTCCTGAATATAAACCCTATTGGCCGCAACCAATATAAACAATCGTTCCGTTTTTTATGGTAACATATTACACTTTCTACACTTGAAATGAATATCTTTGTACAATTAGAAGAGAAAGAGAAGAAAGAATGAAGAGGCCAAAAAGTTCAAATAAAGTAAGTAAACAGGCTGTGTTCCGAAATTCATTGCCAGTACTGGAAAACTATAGTTCGCGTCACGTATATTATAGGTTTTCAGTGCTGGCAGTGAATTTCGGAACACGGCCACAGTTAGAATAGAAAGAGAAGAAAAGCGTAAAACTCAAAAAGTTTTAATGATATAAATATATAATTACAAAAAAAAAACAAAAAGGAACGACGAAAAGTCCAAAAGGTTCACAAAATCTAAAGTAAGATCCGTTTGTTCGAGTTACACTCTCTGTAGCCTCTTTCCTTTTCCTTCCAAAATATCTGCACCATCATCTGTTCTGTGCAGAAAGTGCAGAGAGTAAATGAAATATCCGAAGTTAAGGTTAGGTTTCTCATTCTGGCGGGAAGCGGTATATTGACTTTTGTTGCGATCAGTACGTTTTCCAATCGAATCTCCAAGATGCCCGATGTCACAATTAACGATATCGTCGTCAGCTTCCCCTTTAAACCGTATCCTGTGCAAGAGGAGTATATGAGAAAGGTGATAGAATGTCTGCAAAACAGCCAACACGGTGTCTTAGAGTCGCCGACAGGTACATCCATGTGCGTTGACTAATTAAGAAAAAGAGAAAAAATAAATAACATTTGAAAGAAATTTTAATTTGAGACTTCATTAAAAAAAAATAAAAATATAATTTATTTTAAACATTTATTTCCAACATGGAAAAAATTGTTTAACTTGAAAAAGTTAAAAAAACTTAACCTTTAGATTAATACATTTTTCCTTCCATTTCTTTCCTCTTTATTAAATGAATTTGATTTAATCACTATTAAATTTATTTCACCAACTTCTAAACAGATTCGTAGCTAACTGATGCTACAATGGTCATTTTTAGTGATTGAAAAACACTGTATGTTTAATAATTATAAAATAATATAATATCAAAAAATTTAAGAATTATTTATTCATTTACAATAAGATATAATAATTACTCTTTTTATTTTTGTTTGCTTTTAACAATTTTAATACATAGTTTAAAGTTTTTAAATTTTTATTGGAGGTAAAAGAGAAGTGGAAGAAACTATGAAATACATCTGAAAGTTATATGGTTGTTAGAGTTAAATAAATACAAGTTATAATGTGTATATATATATATATATATATATATATATATATATATATACATAAATATACATAAATATTCTACAGGTACAGGAAAGACTCTAAGCCTTTTGTGTTCCTCATTAAGCTGGTTGTTGACAAAAAAAGCTCAGTTACAAGCGCAAGTAATAGCAGGTGCAATAGAAAAGAAAGACTTTGGTGGACATTTTTTAAAACATTTAACCAGTGGACTTGAGAAAGCAGCAGGAGTACCGGACAATGTTCAAAGTTTTGGCTGGGCTATGCCCAAAATCATTTATGCATCTCGGACGCATTCTCAATTATCTCAAGCTATGTATGAATTGAAGAAGACATCGTACAAGCATGTGGCCACCACTGTGTTGGGATCTCGAGATCAGCTGTGTATTCATCCGGAAGTTTCTAAAGAGACAAGTACTTTTAACAAGATACACATGTGCCATTCTAAAGTAAAATCAAGAACTTGTTTTTATTTTAATAATGTAGAAGCCAGGTAATATTTCAATGATTCTTTAATCAAAATAGAGTAAGCAAGTAATGGATATATTATATCAAATTTAATGTTCTTTAGAAAAGATGATCCTGTCTTTAAACAGGAGGTGCTAGACATAGAGGATTTAGTTAAAGTCGGACAGAAGCACAAATGTTGCCCATATTTTTTGGCAAAAGAATTGAAGCAGAATGCAGATATTGTTTTCATGCCTTATAATTATCTACTCGACCCAAAGACACGAAGGTCGCAGGGTATAGATTTACAAAATACTGTAGTTTTGTTGGATGAAGCTCACAATGTTGAAAAAGTTTGTGAAGAAGCAGCATCGTTACAGGTATAGAAAGACAAGTTGTTTCAATCTTCACTCTTTATATATTCTAATTAATTATTGTATGTATCTGTATAGATAAGCAGTACAGATGTTGCAATGTGTATCGATGAAGTAACTACAGTAATGCAAGACATGGCTAAGGATGAGCAGAATGACTTTCTATCAGAAAATAATGTTCAGAAAGATTTTACAGCAGAAGATCTATGTATCTTGAAAGTAATGTTTTTGGAACTAGAAAAAGCAATCGACTCTATTGAATTAAAAAACCGTAGTGAAGGAGACACTTTTCCTGGTGGATTTATTTTTGAACTACTTGAGAAAGTTGAAGTAGGGAACTTTTAATCTTAAATGAATTTATATATATATATATACACACACACACATACATGTGGTTACCTGTGGTTATAATGTAATATTTTTGTAACAGTTAACACATGGTAGAGAACAAATTGTGATAGAGAAGCTAGAAAAGGTTATTTTATATCTGACAACTACCAGCACTTCACCATTTGCAAGGAAAGGGAATGCACTGCAAAAGTTTAGTGATTTACTAAGGACTGCTTTCAATAGCAGTGCCTCTGTTGCACGTCACAGGGAAAAAGTGGAACGTTGCTACAAAGTCCACATACAGATGGAAGAGCAAAAGAAGAATTACAAGAATGACGTCTGGGAGAGCAAAAAGACAACAAAAACAGATGGAAAACTTATTAGTTACTGGTGTTTCAGTCCTGGTTTTGGGTATAACTTGCCTGATGAAAGAATACATTATTTAATTAATGTAATGTCTTATAACAAATTTAACAATATAACATATTTAACAGTATGCAACAAATGGTGGAGCAAGGGATACGTTCGGTAGTGCTCACAAGCGGCACGTTGTCTCCGTTAAAACCGTTCATCTCGGAACTCGGTATACCAATTGCAGTCCAGTTGGAAAATCCGCATATAGTGACAAAAGAACAAGTATGTGTTGGCATTCTTAGTCAAGGACCAGATAATCATTCGCTCAATTCGTCTTACAACACAAGGTAAATGTTATTGAATATTGATAAGATAAATAACGGTTTGAATAAATTTTTTTTCTATTATTATATTTTCACAGAAATGATCCAAAATATATTGCGTCTCTAGGAAGAACAGTGTATAACTTCAGTTGCATTGTCCCTCATGGGTTGTTAATATTCTTTCCTTCGTATCCAATCATGAAGAAATGCAGGGATGAATGGCAGAATATTGGTTTGTGGACGCAGATTGCTGAGCGTAAGGTAAGAAATATTTAGCATGTTCATTGCACAGTGATATATTTTATAATGTATAAATTAATTATATAAATTAATTATAAATTAATTACTGGATAATAGCCTATTTATGTAGAGCCCAACTCTAAAGAGGGATTTGTTAATGTGATGAATGAGTATTACCAAAAAATTAGAGACCCATCTTGTAAGGGGGCTGTTTTTATGGCAGTGTGCAGAGGAAAAGTTAGTGAAGGTCTGGACTTCGCTAATGCAAATGGTAGGGCTGTATTAATCATTGGTCTTCCATTTCCGCCCTTAAAGGATCCACGAGTCATGCTGAAGCAAAGATATTTGGAAGAAATAAGGACTACGGAAAAAGAAGTAAAAATTATACCTTATATTTTAACTTTGTTAAGATAGTGATGATAAGATCTAATGAGATTAATGAATGAATTTAATATTCAGAGCCTAACTGGGCAAGAATGGTATCAACTTGAAGCATCCCGAGCTGTTAATCAAGCTATTGGCAGAATAATAAGACACAAAAGTGATTATGGTGCTGTAGTGTTATGTGATTGTAGATTTGAAAATCCAAACTTTAAAAGACAATTGTCTGCTTGGCTTAGACCGTACGTAAAAAAGTTTACGAATTTTGGGATGATCACGAAAGAGTTACGAGAATTTTTTAGGAATGCGGAAAGTACAGTAAGTTTTTATCTAAATTAAATGCAATTAAAATGTAATTAATGATATAACATGATTTTAACTCACCAATAATTGTAGCTGCCGCAACCTAACATCACTCTTGCACAATATGGAAACATTGATGACATATCACTACCTGCTGTGGGTGCTACCTTTGAAACAACGGTATCTCACTCTCTCAGACAAAAGGCGCAGAATAATTTTGCAACACAAGAGTCAACTAAGAATAGTTTTAACATAGATATGTATTTAGATGAAAATGCAAAAGACAAACAATTAACAAAACCACAATCTATAATCAATTTTAGTACTTGTAAATTAAAAAACAATGAAAGTACATGCGAATTAGCAAAGTATCAATTCGAAGAACCAGTTGCAAAAAGAAGAAAAATTAATATCATATCATCTGGAGTCGATTCGTATTTTTCCGTTCCTTCAACCTCTTCAACAGTTCCCGAGAGTGATTCCACGCAAAGTTTCGTACAAAACGATAAAAATATGAGTAAAGATGATAAAAAGGCAATAGGAAAACAATATTTGAAGGATGTAAGTACAAAATTTAATTACCTTTATGTAAAAATTATGCTATTTAAATGGATATAACACTCACAGGTAAAACGGGCATTATCAGCGAATGATTATAAAATATTTGCACTAATGATACAAAGTTATACGCAAAGTGGTAATTTTGATGAGTTATTAAAGACATTGTCAAGTTTATTTTCACCATCTGGACAGCTACAGCACTTGTTTATAGGTAAGTCTTCTGCATATCCATAAATTGAGGAGATGAGACTATAAGAAAAACATAAAATTAGGAATAAAAACAGATTAAAACAAAATATTTTTATTTTTAGGATTTCAAAGTTTTCTAAAGAAACAACATGTGGCAACCTTTGAGAATTATATAAAGAATTTTAAAGAATAAAGTTGTCTTAATGTTACAACTTGAAGTAAAGAATCATGGATGCCATAAATGTGTATCTGTATTAGTTTAATTTAACTTAAATTAATATATTAATTTTTTAATAGAAACTAAAAAGCTAAAAGCCTGCTTAGTAATATTTTTATTTAAATTTACAAAATCGATTAAACTATTCATACTGAGTGTAAAAATGATGCACATATTGTTACAGTGAGATCGGAAGAAGTTTGAAAAGTATGATAGAACCAATTCAATTTTTTTTATTTTTGTTATCATAGTATAAAATTGGCCGATTAAAAATATCAGTATTGTAATCATGAACATACTTACATGCATATTTTACATATATTTATTATACATGATAAATTTTTTTAATTAAATATACTAATTTATTATTTAAAAAGTTGTTAAAAAATATGAGGAAAGAAAGACATCATATACTATTAATTTAATAGTATAATTTTTTAATGGTGAGTCAATGTTATTTATACTTAACATATACATCCTGTAACATATTTAAAAAAAAAGAAAAATTACTATTTAATATAACATTAATGATCATGATTAATGATCGTCGCAATCGTGAAAGATAGTAAAAAATACAGGTATTTTTTCTATATTATTAATCATGTAATATGCAATTTGTGAATATTGTCCATTATAAAATTAAATGGACATAAATATGAAAATTTATATACACTCATATCTCGATATAGTTTCAATGTAAGTGCTAAAAAATAAAAAAATTCTATCATTAAAAAGAGATGTATAGCGTGATCTATTGAAAGGAACTCAATGCTACCAGATGATCTCAGTATAACGTGCGTTTCGAAAACGAGCATAACGAGATCCGAGTGTATTAACATCATTTATATTAACATTATTTATTCATTTTTACAATTCCATGGTGTGTGTTCCATGTATCTCTTTATTATTGTCAACGTCGCTTTTCGCAAGCGCGTTTGCAACAATATCTTGATAATACTCGCAAAATACGCTGCGATTATGCGAAACAAGTATCACAAATCGAGCAGCAATGGCCGTTAACTCCTCTTGCAGCGAGGAGAGACCCGGTGGTACTTGTTGGGGTGCAGTAGATTGCGATTGAATGATTTTCTGTAGGAACTGTCTAATACGTAGACCTAAAACGACATATTTTTTAGTCAAAAGTACTAATTAGAGTTATTTTTATACTTACTGACGAGATATCTGATCTTATGTTTTGTATCTATAAGATCGGCTATTTGACCTTCTAATAGCGTTTCTAATTCTGGTGACAACTCAGGAGCGTCGATTTCCCGTAATGTTGTTTTCACATCTGTTTTTATTTGTAGTATAATATTTGGCATTACAGCTTCTAGATCTCTGTAACAAAAGTAAAACTCATTATTAATAATTTTGAATGTGATATAAATTAATGATGAGCCATATACACAAATATGAAGAACCATATAACGTAATAGATAAAAAATATATTATAACTTATTTTCAGTTACAATTTGACATACTTGTTCGAATGTACAGAATCCAAAAGTACATTTAAATGTTCCTTAATATTCTTCTTAAAGCTCGAGATCCCATGAATTGGTGTACCAATTGTATTATTAATCAATAATATCACAGAACCAATGACGCTCAATCTGCTGGTTATGTCACGCAATTCCAAAAGTCTTCCTTGATCCAACATTAATGTCTAAAAAAAATAATTGTTGTTAATAAATTGTTTGTAATAAATTTATCGAATACAACATAAAGTCTTATGTTTCGCGAGCGATAAGATATTCCCATACCTCAGCATCTGGATTAAAATCCCATTCTAGAAGATCGAGATACGCTTCTGTCAATAAAGAATGAGTAATTTGTCTTACATTATTAGTGCCGGTACTCGATGAGTCTGTGACTTTCTCTGGATTGAAATGTCTCAGTAACCATCTTTCTGTGTATTGTAAGCCGTTCGAATTAATTTTTAAAAATTCGGCAAACTTTGCTCGCTCATACTCGATACTCGAAGCAATGATATTTGGCCTCATCATTGTAATAGTAAAATTTGCTAAATCCAATCTCATTAACTGCAATAATTCCATGACGCCCTTGAACATTTCAACAACATCTACCTGCTGCGATAGCTCTCTAACTTTCTCGTCTCTTACTGGCGCGCATATTTTACCCATAATAGAGATTATGTATTGCCCGTAATGATGAAAATCTAATACACCTTTTTCCGCTTGTTGCTTGATCAAATCTAAATCAAGCACTTCTCTAATATTTTCTTTGATCCTTGAATTTTGCAGTGGTACGAGTTCGTCCAGTGACTGAAACAAGTATAGAAAAACATTACTTATTACATATTGTTTGACACTTTTTTCTGTTGTCAAAGAATAAAAGAGAATCATTACTTCTTTAATTTCTTTCATTAAAACCAATGCATGCGAGTAATCTGGTGGATCTTCGGCCAACTGCTCTGCTAATAGATTCCAAAAAGCTTTGTGCATTATTTCTTTTACTCGCCTATGAAAACTACCATCTTCTGGCTCCAATTTTCGCAACTGAAAATTCTTATCTACTGCGATTTCGTGTGCTAAGGCCATATTTTTCATTCCGTTGGCAGCTTTTACAATTTCATCGAAAGACACGAATTTGGGTGGTGACGCTCCTGTTAATCCACCCATCATAAAATTTGATGTTGATTGCCTGCGTTGATGCAAAAGAACAAATTGTATAAAATAACAATCTTTTCATATGAAATATTAATCGTAATAACTTATGTATAATTACAAAGTGTTGCTTTTTTACGTTTATTTATTTTCAGATTCTATCACGGTATTGCTTTTGTTATCTATATATTAGTGCAGATTGTAACTACATACCTATTTTGAACTTCATTTTGCGCACTTGTATGTACATTAGTATTATCACAGGTTGATGTACTAGCGTCATCATTTGTGTTATGTTTTTGTTCATCCTCATTCTCCATTTTTTGATTGCTGTATTATCATAATAACAAGCGTCAAGTTTTCTAAGTACAGTTATTTATAAAGTGAAAAATAAATAAAAAATTGGGATGTATGTGTGTGTGTGTGTGTGTGTGTGGAGGGGAAGGTGAGAAAAAGGATACTCCAAACCTCGAAATTGAAATTCGGAAAGATTTCGAATTTCGAGAACTCGGAACTTTGCACTATTTTTATGATTCGAAACTCGCGAAACCTGAAGTGAACGCGAAGATTTTGATTGACTAAATATTTTCCTAAATAGTTCAGTGACGATGATAGATAAATATCAAATTTTTTAATTTTTATTCAGTTTTAGTTATTCATCCTAAAATAAAAGAATTTTTATGTAATTATTTAATAAATAAATTTAATAAATTAATTATATTTAATAAAAATTTACTTGGTTTTCTGAAAAAAAAGATTGAGTTTTTAATTTCTAGCAAAATCTTTTTTCTAAAAAATTAGCATCGGAGAATTTTGAGTTTCGAAATTTTCGAGATCTCATAAAGTTTCGGATTCGTATTTTGAGGATCGAAAAATCAGATTTTGACTCATCTATCATAAAAAATAAATTCAATATGACCTCAATATGATTGTTACAATAACAAGAAATAGGAGTTTATATTTATAAAAGTTATCTTACGATAATGTAATATAGATTATTGATCATTATATTTAATTAAACATCTAAATTGACTATTCACGTTTAACTAAAGGATAATGTTTATCAATATAATACAACATTCTTATTTATATTATTGATTAAAATTACCTTACGTAATATAATATAGCGACTGTTATATTTAGCTAAATTGACTGTAACGTTTAGGTAAATGATATAATTTTTTTAATCAAAAATATAAATTCTATTTTATATTATATCTGTTTCTAATTCTATTTTGTATTATTGATAAAAATTATCTCACAATAATATAATATAACTTATTGACTGTTAAATTTGGCCAGATACATAAAATTGTTTTGTAATCAGTAACAAATCAGTAGTAACAGTGATATTTTACAAGTACATTATTTATAAGATTAAAAAAGCAGAAAGACCAATTTAGGGGTAAAAAATTTGTAATATAATTTGTTAACTGTTACATTTAGCTAAATGTTTATAACATTTACATGACAATATTTGATATGTAAAATCCTTTCAATAACAACAAAATAATACTAGCAACACTTTATGTTATTTATACAATAGAAAATAAATACAAAGATAATTAATTAAATAATTTAATTAAAAAATTTGAAATAATCCTGAAATAAAAATATAGCTTGTGGACCGTTTTATTTAACTAATTGTCACAGACGGCAACATTAAATCTTAAAATTTTTCACGACGAATAATAAATAACAGCAAGATACTGTAAACACTCTGAGTTGTTATCAGACAAAGATGAACTATAATATAGCAGGAATGAAATTTGACACTTTCATAAATCTCAATTTGCGACTAAATAAAAGACAGCAAAGAATTACATCCCATATTACTCCAACATTAAGCAAACTTTATTCCTGATAAAGCATTTTCCATAATTACTTCACAGATTGAAAGATAAATTGTAAAAATGATAACATGATAATGAATTGGTCACTAACACAATGATAATTAATAATGTCACATTAAATCAAGAACCTCTTAAGACTTCGTTTCTAAAAAAAAAAGCTTGAAATTTGCAAAATTCTGTTCGTAGGACAAAGAAAAGAAGTAATGGCCTGAGTATGATGTAAACAAAGCGACGTACCTGTCCGGCATTGTGCTGAATGTCGATGTGTATGTGTGTATACGTATATATAATTTAAAAGACTAGTCGTAGCATAATGATTCACACACAGGTTTGGCTGTTGGTCCGACTTTAAATGCGCCTCAAGACGAGAAGTAGGTCAGCTGTAACTATAAAAAGAATGTCCGTGATGGAATTTGCGAAGCTGTATTTCCTCGCAAAGTGTCCTTACCCGAGAAAGTGTGATCGCGCAGGTTAATTGCGCGACGCGGTCGCCACAAGAGGCGTCCTGTCCTTCGCTCCGTATAGCCCTCAAGCTCACCGGCACATCGGATCTGTCTGCGAACGCGCGTGCTCGCCGACCATCCAGACCAGCATCCCGCGATGATCTGCGAACGAATTTGGAAACAGCTGTGAGAGACCGCGCACCTACAACATTTCGGACTTGTCAGATTCGGCCGGAAGTGTCGCGCGGCGCCACGCCGCGTGCGTTCAAACGTCCTCCAAAACTGTTTCTTTGTGTTCTTTTCTCCGTAAAGAAATGAATATTTTATTGCTAAATTTGAGGAAAAATACGCAAAAGAATTCGGATTCGTTCGTTTTTACGCTTCCTTGCACCGTTTCCTACCTTAGACGAAACATGTTTGGAGGGACAAAGAAAACAAAGAGATGTACAAGTGCAATGAAAACAAGAAGAAAAGAAACTATATCGAATTAGTTTAAAAAGTAAAATAAAAATTCCTGGGTGAAAGAGGAGAAAGAAAAAAATAAATGTAAAAAATATAACTGATTTAAATTCATAACAAATAAAATAATTAAAGTTGTACACAATAGACTTTTAGTAAAAATACTTTCCTCAAATTTATTTCGATCTTTTATTAGAGGTACTTCGACCAAACTCCGATTAATTTCAGTGATTCTTATCAAATAATATCATTATATTATTACTACATTATTTTGTTAACACGAATAGAATTATTATTTGATCGTTTAATATGTGGAGAAAAACAATTCCATCAATGACGACAAATTATAGAGAAGTTATAAATAGATAGAAACCTTGCCTTATTTTAAATTAATCATTAAATAAGTCAAATTTGGTTACTCTTAGATAATTTTTCATTTCTAACATATATTTTATCATATAATTACATATTATATATTTTATATTTTATGTTATACTCTTGTACTTGCACACATATAGAGTTATAGTGTATATTAATATACATTAATAAAGATTAATATATATTATTAATATTGAAAATATTACTTGTAACGTCGTTATTTTTTGCCGTTACTTTTTTCCAGTAACAAATTAACAACAGCATTTAAATTATAGCACTATAAATATCTGTATCTATTTATATTAGATTTAGATTAGATTAAAAATTTATATTATAATAAATTAATAATTTAATAAATTAATTATATTATTTAATAAATTATTACAATTTAATAATTTAATATTAAGGAAAAAATAATAAGTAAAGTAACAACTCGTTAGTTTTTTTTTTATATAAATAAAAGTAATGATATATATAAAATGATTGTTACTGTTATTCAAAGCTATTATTATCTTTTAGTTACTTTTTCTTAATATTAATAAAATAAAATTAAATATAAAATATTAGCACTTTGAGTTCTTTTTTTAATTAATTTATAAATATAATATAAATAGATACACACAGATACATAGTGTTATACAATTTAAGCGCTGTTAAGTAATGTAAAATAACAACGTTATAACTTCCCCTGTGTGTGCGTGTGTGTGTGTGTGTGTGTGTATATGTGTCAATACAGTGACAATGAGTCTAAAGTACTCATATCATTTTAAAATATAAAAAATGTCTCAGTAGATTTATTTACTTTTTTAATTTTAAAAAGATGAAATGCAACGACATACCTTTTGTAAAATGAAACGCTCGGCTCGATTCCGGAACGACGGATGAAAGCGGATGCGTTTTGTATGCGGTTTAAATGGAATCAAAATGGCTTTGTTATACAAGTTACTCTAATTGGTAGTGTGACTCACTGTCGTCTACCTTGAATTCGCGCCAAGGTAAAGTCAAGTGTTTTTTATCCTTTTTCACGAATAAAGCAAACACTGGGAATGGTAAAAACACATTAGAGTACAATACATTCACTTGTGACAATTTCTAATTTTATTTTACATATAAATCCCAACACATCCCTTTTTTAAAAGAGAACTATAAAATCTAAAGATATTCACGTATCATCATAATCGCTGTAACAAAAACGCAATATTTTAAAAATTATTAGAACAATGCTCAATTTTTCTCAAATATAGCGTACTCGTTTCGTTCGTAAAAAGACACTGTTGATATATTATAGCTTTATAAAATACCTACACCTTTGTAAAATAGTATTAGTATTATAAAATGGTAACTTTAGAATGTCGATTAAAAGCAGCATAGAAAGAAATATTTTCGGTAAAAATCTGAAAAACATTCCGATTAATAAAAAGTGTTATGTATTTAATATTTAATACATATTTGTTGCATAGCAGGATACATTATAAAACGAAAGAGAGACGAATACATCCTCTTCAAAGATTGGCCGATTTTCCCAAAACATTGATATGCACTCCGCATTTGCGCAAGCCGTCCGTCAATCTGTGAGCGAAATCGACATCCACGCGAGCAAAGTTTCGCACGGCCCGTTCAACGATGAATGTCGAGGCGTCACGCAGGCTGTCAACCATGTTCTGCACCATTCTCTCTCTGGCTGGTTCGTCAAGAGTCTTCTTCCAGAAGGTACTGGCCTGACCAAAATCATCCTCATCCACGGGATCGTGGCGATCCACATGTCCGGTCACATGGAATGATGGCGGACGAACGGCTGGACATTCCTTCAGTTCAGAAAAGCTGTTTGGATGATAATTCGGTGCGCCACCATGATTGTATATCGGCATGCTACCATCCCGTTGGAAATGCATTGCGGAAATCGTCTAAAAAATCAGTATTTGCAATTGAGAAACTTATATATCAATAAATATTGTATCTTTATTAATTAATAATTATTATACCTATTATTGTATCTATTATTAATCGTAAATGTAACATTAGTATTATAAATAGTTTATGTAATATATAAACAGTGCTATGTATTAAAATATAGTATAATTAAATATTAAATAATTGTACTACATTTGAATAACAATCTATAATAGTTTTAATCACGCAGGATATTACTTAAGTGTTAAATACTTAAGTAATATCTGATTTTTATTATAAATTGATTGTTAAATAATATTGTGTAGACATGACAGATTTTAACCTTTTTAAATTAATATTATATATATATATATATATATATATATATATATACTATATATATATATATATAGTATATATATATATATATAAATAATTAACACCTATTTAAAGACCACCCTAGTATATATATATATATATATATACTAGGGTGGTCTTTAAATAGGGTGTTGGTGAATTTTTACTGTGCCACCCCCTAAATTTACTCAAAATAATTTTTAAAAAATTTGTAAAGTTCAATGGGATACTCTAACTTTAAAGCGCCCCCAAGAGACTTGCTTTTTCCCATTTAAATTACACACAGATTTATCATTGCTAAGTAATTTATTTTTTTTACTGACTATTAATTTGTTGTAAAAATTCTAATTTCTTGACCATCATCAGCGTACATATTATGCACCGAGAAAATGCAGTGATTCGGGAGCATGTACTGGAGGTAAGCCTTGAATATTTAATAGTTAAATATTTTTCGCAGAACAATCATCAGTACAAAAGTTAAATATATGTATAATAACATATAATAATATTATATGTTTAAGTTAATAATAATAATAAAGTTAAATATGATAAATTTTACTTTCGTCAGGCGCCGCAGATACAATTGTAATTTTGCGTTATTAAATTGTGATAACTTTTTTTCTAGAAGCCGTAGAGGATTGAAATTTCATGCTACATTGTTTATTTAAATTATATAGACCAAATAAAAAAATATATCTCTACTTCCTCCCGAGAGGAATAGAGGATAAGGGTTGGACTTATTTACTGTAAAATTATGCCGCCTGACGACGACGCTGCTTTAAGATAAGATCATCATGTACTATAAAAAGTTAAAAGCAAAATTTTCCCTAAAATTGTAGTATTTTTACCTGATGATGATCAAGAAATCAGAATTTTTAACAAAATAATAGTCAGTAAAAAAAATAAATTACTTAGCAATGATGAATTTGTGTGTAATTTAAATGGAAAAAAGTAAGCCTCTTGGGGGGCGGTTTAAAGTTGGAGTATCCCATTGAACTTTATACAAATTTTTTTTTTTATTATTTTGAGTAAATTTAGGAGATAGCACAGTAAAAATTCATCAACACTCTATTTAAGAACCCTAATATATACTTATAAAATATTATAAAAAATAAATAATTATAATAATAAATAAAGTATAATAAATGAAGTTATACATTATTAAAATTAATTTTTTATTATGAATGAGAAGTATGAATAAGAATGATTGAAAACTATATTATGTGAGTAAAAGTTTATATATATATATATATATTTTTTTAAGAGAGATTAGCTGACAAAATATCAGGCTATAGATCCCAGACAATACATATGCCAAAACTATCTTAAAGACTGAAATGTTACACAATGTTACCTTGTACGGACAATTCACTGGTAACTGGAGATGATTTGGACCCAGGCGATGTCTATGAGTGTCGCCGTAGGCAAACAGACGACCTTGCAGCATCTTATCGGGACTCGGCTCGATACCAGGTACCATATGTGCCGGATCGAAGGCCATTTGCTCCACATCGGCAAAGTAGTTCTCAGGATTGCGATCCAGTACCAATTTGCCCACTTGTATCAGCGGATATTCATCGTGCGGCCATATCTATAAAAAAACTTTGTATAGTTTTTCGAAGAACATCTGCTGAGCTAGAATCGAATGGATTAGAGAATAATTACCTTCGTCAAGTCAAACGGATTCCATTGGACAGTTTTTGCTTGTTCAGCAGTCATCACTTGGATATAGAGCGTCCAAGAAGGATATTGACCCTTAGCAATAGCATTGTAGAGATCTCTGATCGAGTAATCAGGATCGGAAGCGCTGAGCTCAGCGGCTTTTTTCGATAAAATATTCTTGATCCCTTGATTAGTCTGAAATCATTAAATATTTATAATGGAACAATTATCATGAATAGATTAAATAATACTTTTTAAGTACTTTTTCGTGATTCTGATATAAAACAGACCTTGTAGTGGAATTTGCAATAAACCATTTCATTTTTGTTGTTCACCAGCTTGAATGTATGTGAACCGTAGCCATTCATAAAGCGATATCCATCGGGAATGCCACGATCGCCGAAGAGAAACATAACTTGATGCGTTGTCTCGGGCCTGAGGGAAATAAAGTCCCAGAACATGTCAGCATCCTAAAAAAAGGTGTATTGATATAGACTTTACATATATAAGTTTTTATAATGTAAGAAATATATTTTACATGTTATTTAACTATAGAAACAGCGTTAAACTGTAATTTGTAAATAATAATTGTAAATTTGATCGAACCTTTAGGTGAGTGGCCGGATTCCTCTTCTGCGTGTGTATGAAACTCGGGAAGAAAAGAGGGTCTTTGATAAAGAAAATTGGTGTATTGTTACCCACAAGATCCCAGATACCTTCCTCAGTGTAGAATTTTACAGCGAATCCACGTGGATCTCTAAGAAAAACAACAGTATGTATATATATGGTGTAACCATAGGCGTCGCTAGAATTTTTTCTAGGGAGGGGGCATGATCTAAAATATTTTTCGAATTAACATATATATATGTAATTTTAAATTAATACACCTCTTAGTTATAAAAGCTTTCTCACCGCGACAAGGTAGGTGCAAATCGTTTTGAATTTGGATTTGATTTATTTGTGATGTTGGTTCTTATTTATTTGTGATTTGGTTCTCAATTATTTCTCTGATTCAGGGGGGGGCAAATGCCCTATCTTGCCCCCCCCCCCCCCCCCCCGACGACGCCTATGGGTGTAACATGATTCACAAGAATCGCGCGTCGCTTTTCTGTACTACTGAATTGTACTTCGCTAATGCAACGAATTCAAGTGAAATATATGTGATAAAAATGGGCGAGCTGAGCGAAGTACAATTCAGCAGTACAGAAAAGCGACGCGCGATTCTTGTGAATCATGTTACACCATATTGAACGATAGAAAGTTACTCTGTTGCAAAAAAGTAGAATGTGATATTTGCGTTGTAGATACACATGTAACTAACTATAGGCGACACAAAGACAATTCATGCGTATGTATTCTCTACCAAGAAAGGTATTGCAAACATTTATAGTAAATACAACAGTATTTATCTCAATATCTCATCAAAATAACTATTAATAATATTATATATATAACGTTTTACTTAAAATATGTACTTATGTATGTTAATAACTTCATATGTGTGTTTTCCAGTTATTCCAGTTTCCAGTAGACAGAAATTGATATACGTTGGACGTGCAAAAAGATAAATAAGATAATAAAGATAAAAAAAGATAATAAAGTGAGAGACTCCTTCGGACATTCATTAAATCATCCGTGTCAAAGTTAAATAATATTCTATCATACAGCGTCTTCTTTATTTATTACCTGACAGTGTCGGCAGAACCGCTTTCACCACCAACGGTAGAGAATCTCACAGCGATGGGAGTCTTCTTTCCGATACTAGAAAATACTTTGGCTTTAGAATATTTGGTGATGTCGTGGGTAACTTCAAAGTAGCCAAACGCACCTAAAAAAAAAATTATAAAATTAATAATTATAGAAATAATAAAAATATATAGTACCTATATACATAGTCGTGCTATAAATACTGTCCACAAAAAAAATAGATTGATTTCATATATATATTTATTGAATAATCAATCATAATATAAAAATAATCATAACTATTAAAAATATCCATTTTTTTATTTTACAAATTTTTTTCAAACGATCGAGGTTCCAACTCTCACAGCAGAATCGATACTACTGTCTTCATCAAATCAACCTTAAGAACTTAATTTTTTCGTCTAAATTTTAGAAGAACTCTGAATATCATCAAAAAATATCCAAATTCTAAAGATTAGTTTAGATGAAGGCAAGGTCAATATTCTGATATTTTGCGTGCATCATGAGAGTTTGAAACTTGATCGTTTGAAGAGATTTGTGAAGACAAAAGGTATTAATAGTTATGATATTTTTATATTATAATCAATTCAATATGTATACATTTTATGCTTTTTATTTCAGTTATGAAAAAAAACCTATTTTTTAATGAACAGAATTTATAGTACGATTATGTACATGTTGAGTATAATGATAAAATGTATAACACGCTTTAAATATCAAGAAGTAGAAAACGCACCAGCTCCTTTTGCATGCACAACTCGTTCGGGAATTCTTTCTCTAGCGAAATGCGACATTTCATCCAAGTAAACGAAGTCTTGCAGCAACATAGGCCCACGGGGACCAACCGTGAGGCTGGCCTTCTTCTCGCAGATAGGAGCTCCATTGGCCGTTAATAATACGAGTGGCTCATCCTATAAAAAAATAAATTGAGAATTATAAATACTCGACTAATTATGCACCTGATAAATTTGTTTCTAGTGCGATTCTTATAATATAATGTTACGGCAAGATCCGTTAACTGTGATATACAACAAATATACGAGCAATTTCATTAAATCCTTGGTACCATGAGAGTCATATAATCCTATTAAATTTATTCAAATAAAAATATAATAATTTTTTAATCATGTCCTTTTGTGTATATAAGATTTTATTTTTTATATTTTACTAATAAATTACCGCAATATTTTTTATGTTATTAGGTCTAAGAGATTTTATGGTGCTTGTCAAATTTTAATTACTATGCGCGTATAGTATAATTAAACAACTTAATTCTTTTAAAAGCTAGCTCTCACATTTTGGAAAAATCTAAAAATAGACTGACCAATACAAGTTGGCAAGCGCAGATATTCGTACGACTATGCAATACTATCAATGTTGCAAATAAACTACTCTTTAAAAACTAAAATGTAAGTAAAATATAGTGAATATATAGTGGCAACTGAGTTTTATCGTCTCCACACTTGTCGGTTCGTAGTCTGTCTACCCACATTAATCATTTTAACAACCATATAAAGACTCCGTTACACAGTCGGAAGTTTTCCTGCATGTCTGCTTTTTTTTCCAAAAGGGAGAAACCTCGACCTTCATCACCATTTATTTTGTTAACAGACAATCTGGGAGCGAGCAAAAGCTTTTTCTACGATAAACATCGCGATAAAATCCTAATTCAATAGAAATAATCTGGTTGTACGGAATCCCCAAGTGGCAATTTTCGAAATCTTATCTGTCATCTAAGAGCCAGCGATCCACTTCACCGCTTCGTACAACAATTATCATCCATAACTAAAATAGCAGCAGTGATATAATCGCTGTACTCTGTTACTCGCAACGTTATCGTTTCCCTTTTTTTCTTTCTTTAGTTGCAAAATACTAGTCACGGCGAAAAAATTGGCGTAAGCTACTCATCGAAAGTCTGTGGATAATTGATTATAGAACATATTAAGCGTAAACAATATTCTAAGAAGTAGGTTACATAATACTTCGAGAATGTTTTTATAATTTTCTGATATATATCTCTCTATAATAATAGTAATAGATATTTTTGGCAGCCAAATCATATTGTCACAAAAACACCATTCTTTTTGTGGCATACTTAACGAGACTTTGCAAACTAATAGTTTACAAAATATAATTATTGTAAAATGTTGTATGTGTAGTCTGTCTCTTTTCTATGATTAATTCATTAGAGCAACAGTGATATGTTATGATACGTTATTTTTTAGAGATATCCTTATAATGTATCTATTAATTAAAGTATAATATGTATATTAATCCTGACTGAGATGATATTTTTTGCAATATTTTTTTCTTTTTTTAGAAGTTTCAAATGTAAGACTTAACGTCAAAAATTAAATCGTTTAACCGATTTAAAATATGTGGATTTCACTTCTCAAGCAAAGACTGTGTTTTAAGACCGGCAAAGCAAGTTAGCGCGCAGTCTATAAATTGAGAAAAGTATATAACATTCACATAAATAATGTTAATATATCAAGATCTTAGCTGCAATTGAATATGGAATTGCGAATTATATTTTAGTGTTGTTATGTAATATATTAATTCTATCTAATTAGGGGTGCAAAAGTTTCCACTCGTTTTTAAGGCAATGTTTTTTAATGTCTTATAAATAATATTTATATATAAATAATAATATTATATATTTAATATCTTATGAATAATATTTTTAATCAATATATTTTCCGGCATTTTCTACTATTTTTGGTCATCTTTTAAAATAAATACTATGCAAAAGATAAATACCATGATATAAGAAGTCTTTATTCTTGAAATGAATGAAATCATCGATGAATTTTCTCAACATTGTGAAATGTTACATGGAACGAAATAAGTGGATGTCCGATGAGGCAATATCTGGAGAGTGGCAGATACGGCGAATGTGGCGGGATTTCCCATTGCAATTTCATAGTTTCCCAGGTCGTCAATGCAATCTGAGCATTGTCGTATATGAAAATCTTATTTTATTTTATCGCAAAATATGACCGTTCATCAATTGCTCCTTCAATTGTTTCAATTGTCTCAATTGTCGACTATGGTCGTCTTCCGAAATGCTGGAAATACTGACAGTACTACTGAAATTAGTCTTTCAGTCATTCCGAAATTGTTAGTAAACTGTGACAGCAATAAAAATTGCATTTACAGTATCACACAGTATTACAGGTGACAACCCGACATAAAGTGGATATAACTTATTTACAGGTGACAAACTCGACACAAAGTGGATATAACTTATTTACGGAGAGCGTGTGGTAAAATCATGAAAAAAGCGTAATTGTAATTAGTATAAAAAGTATTGCAAATTTTTTTGAAAATTATTGTCAAAATTCTTCAGATGACGAAGATTTTATTTTAAATAATGTTAAGGTAATACAGAACAAAGGTCGGTGGTGTTAAGACCACATGTAAAAAATTATATTGAAAATGTTGCTTCACGGTTGAATACTTCTATAAAACAGCCAGCCGCTATATGCATTATTGAATTTGTACTACTTCCAAAGTCAACAATCCTTAGGATTTACTTTTATTAAAAAGATAGTAATTATTACTCTGTAATTATTACTCTCTTGCAAAAAGATAGTAATTATTACTCTGTTGAAAACAATTTCGGGAACACAAAACAACAGTACTTTCAGCGCATTTCGGAAGACGACTTGTATGTATTCCGCGGTGACAACGGTTTGGACTGGTTTTAACAGCTCGTAATACAGGACTCTTTGCATATTCCAGCAGATACACAGAAGTACCTTATGGAAATCACCATTTTTAAAGCGTTGAAACCACTCGCACATGAACCTTCGGCTATTATCTTCACAACATAAGTATTGCAAATTATTCTGGTTACTTCAGCAGCTATTTTGCACTGATATAAGAAAAGCAATGACAAATATGCGTTTTTTTATCGACTTTCATTTTCAGCGAATTATGATTAATCAACAGATGACTTATGCGAATACCATATGGCTTTTTGTACAGGTTGACTAATATTGACACACACATATATATATATATATATCAATATGTTACATAACCAAACAAAAATGCGCCACAACTTTGATTTAAATAGTTCATAGCACTATTTGTACATAAAAATTTTTACATACTCCTAATAATAATTGTGTTATATATACCTATGTATTCATCATATGATATGTATATTAACATTGTAACAACTAATAACAGTGCTAATAACAAACAATACTACCAGTAATACTAATAGCACTAAACATCATATTAATAAGAGTGCTAGTAGTACTAACCATGTTACTCTTTACGCTCTCCATTAGAAATTTGCCTGTCTCATAAATACAAAAGATGTAGATATTAAATGCGTTTTAAATATTGTAAATATACATTATACATACAATTTATATTATACATTTAACAACACAATATCTTTACAGATATTAAATGTGTTTTAAATATTGTAAATATACATTGTACATATAATTTATATTATATATTTAAAATACAATATCTTTTATTGCATGATTTATTCAACAATAAATAATATTAATAATATTATTATTACCACTGGCTAAAAGTCTAAGAAATAAATCCGTTTTATCATTTCAGGAAGTCATGCTCAAGGACATCAAGGCATTAGTTTCTATTCTTATACTAGTTGATCAGCGGAACGCTTGTTAATATGCAAAGATATTAACCATTTTGCAAAAAATGGTTGGATCTAACCATTTCACAGGTCTGAGATTGACAACGAGCGCCGGATGTACCAGCGCCTGAGAACTTCTTTCTAACATGACACAGCATAAGTATATTGTTTTTAAATCGTCGTCATTGACTCGGTACACTACGATTCGCTGCTAGAATATAAAATACGTGTGGATAAGCGCATTTTTGTTTTTCAAATGTTCCCGGACAGACCTCACCTAATCATTATATAACGAGGTGTACCGATAAAGCGATTTGATAATCTAATCGTCCATTTTATTTATTTACTCTGATAGATGTGATTATAAAAAAACATCGTTCGCTTGAACATTATTTAACTTATCTGCACTCATCACGCCACAGTGACGCAGCTTTACCTCTTATTTTCTTAACCGTATCTACATCTTATTAAAACATATAATTTACTTCGCAAGACATATATCGTTCTAAATTGAAAAAAATTCACTGACGACTATCGATTCTTAATCATATCTATAGATTTGAACAGTCGTAATTTCTTGATTAAAGGTCCGAAGATCGTGAAAGAATGTTAACGCAGAGAAATCTCAAGTACGTGTATGACGATAAATTATGATTGCATGCAAGTGCATCGTAAACACTTTAAATGTTTTAGTAATTCTTGCTTTTTTATGATCTCAAGTAATGTAAATCTTTGACTATCAAGAATGTCCCCTAGCTTCGGAGCCTTGTGGAAGAAAGACATGTATAAATATTTCGTAAAGTTTTCGAATCCAAGGACTTCAATTTCAAAAATTCTTGCAAAAACGCATCCATCGAAACAATAGTCCAAGAGCCCATGACATGAATTTGGGTAGGTGTTTTAGGCAACTTGAAATTATAAAAAAAAGTAAATTTGAATGTGTGCGATTACGGAATGAAGAGTCTGGCAAAAAGTTTGCGGTTATTTTGCAACTGCGCAGCCTAGTACATTTAAAAAAAAAAAGCCTCAAAAAATATACTTTTGGCAAAATAAAATTTAGTTATTTTTTAACTTTAGCACCTATAGAAATAAAAAATCAAAATGCCAGACGTTTTGAATGGTTCTGAAATATAGCCAGATTGCCCCAAAGATCGCCACGACACTAAACTCACAAGTCACGTGACCCCTCATCAACCAATCAGAATTCGGCAAGCGAAGGGCTCCCGGTACTGCGAGGGACTGCTGATAAACTTTCTCTCTCAAACGTATGCCCACGCATAAGACTTTTTCGTCGCTCTCATGCAAAAACTTTAAACGCGTATGTCAAATATTTAAAACCGTGATTTGTCTGGCTTCTTAATAAATATTTTTTATTTTAATTAATAAACGTCCTATAAAAATTTCAGATTGCCTAAAGTATATTTTTTGCGTTTATTAAAAAATCATCTTTGGGGCAATCTGGCTATATTTCAGAACCATTCAAAACGTCTGGCATTTTGATTTTTTATTTCTATAGGTGCTAAAGTTAAAAAATAACTAAATTTTATTTTGCCAAAAGTATATTTTTTGAGGCTTTTTTTTTTTAAATGTACTAGGCTGCGCAGTTGCAAAATAACCGCAAACTTTTTGCCAGACTCTTCATTCCGTAATCGCACACATTCAAATTTACTTTTTTTTATAATTTCAAGTTGCCTAAAACACCTACCCAAATTCATGTCATGGGCTCTTGGACTACAAGATTTTGCGACGTGTGCTAAGTTTGCACTCCAACATTAAAATTCTATAGTTCCGAATAGAAGTTTCAGCTTCCTTTTAAGATTAAGAGATTAAGAGTTTCCTATAGTTTTTATAAAAAGAGTTCTATTAATTTAAAAAATGGAATGCTAACTTCTTATCAAAATTACAGATTGAAACGATTTAGTAGCTTTATTTTGCGAATATCTAAAGTTCCTGATTAAAAGGAAAATTTTCGATTGATAAAAAAAATTAAAAATTTTAAATCTGATTTGGAAATACGATAATTCTGAGACATTTTTAATGTTATTTTATTTATTCCAGAGAGTTTTGGATTTAAAATCATTTAAACTCAAAAATAAAAAAGTTTTAGACTTAAACGAAGTTTCAAAAATTGCACATACCAATTACACATCTATCTTCTTACCTCGTCATCCGATCGCTTTAAGACTTAAAACGCCCTAAGACTTTTCAACAAAACTCGTCGAAAACTGTCCAAAATTCCAATCAAAACTACTCAAAATTTCAAAAAATTTTTAACTTTGCAAAGTACTTACAATTAATATACAGGTCTAAAAGTTAAGGAAATGTAAAAGTATAAATAAAATGTAGAAGCACAACATACTGTACATAAATAAATATGTATTTAACACAGAGTATAACATAATAATATACGTATATAAAAATACATAGGAAAAGATGTATTTTAGGTATATGTGTTTTAAATACATATACGAAAAACAATACATATAACAATATATAAAGAAAAATACATGTATAAATAATACAAATAAGTAGTAAGTAGTAGTATATGTATGTAAGTATGTATGTAAATATATTTAAAATAATCGCATTGTGTAGAAAAAAACTACGTGTATGCTTAGCATTATGTTTATAGAAATCTATTAAATAATCAATTACAGTTAACATTAAAAAATTTTACATATCGCATACCTAGCATTCATGTATACCAAAATCTTAAATTTTAGATGCTGAAAGTCTAGAACATTTTTATTTTTGGGTCTAAATAATTTTTATTATAGAATATAAAATTTTCTATTATTAATATATTTTATATGCAATCTATAATGCATGTTTTTATAAGTTATAATATATTTTAAACAACAATCTAAAATGATTACAATTAATAGTTTTCCGCATCATCCATGAGGTACTATTATTGATGCGTTTTTTTTCAAGTGGTTTCCCCAGTAGGCCTATTCCACTAAAAGATAATTAAGTTAATGAAACACGTGGCTTGGCAGAAAAACAATATTTTATCGTAAGATATATAAAAACGGTGTAATAGTAATTATGTAATAGTATAATAATCCTACTCTGGATTATTCGAAGAATGGATAAAAAAGATATGTGCAACCTTTTAATGAGATATGGTAGTAAAATCGTGTAAATAATTTTAAAAAATTACATTAAAATTTTTATACAAATTGGTTTCGATTTTATTCTGCTTTTTTTCGTTTTTATCTTACGATAAAATATTGTTTTTCTGCTAAGTCACGTATTTCAGTAACTTAATTATCTTTTACTTCAGAAATCACTTTAAAAAACACATCAATAATAGTACCTCATGGGTGATGCGGAAAACTATTAATTGTAATCATTTTAGATTGTTGTTTAAAATATATTATAACTTATAAAAACATGCATTATAGATTGCATATAAAATATATTAATAATAGAAATTTTTATATTCCATTATTTATATAATTCCATTATTTAAAAATTAAAATTAACAAGGACGATTTAGCGGAAAATACGCCCCAGCCTATCTTTTATATAGGAACGTTCCTGAGGCATAGGAGCGTCATAGGAGCGACTGGCGGCTCGGCCGTCGAGCCTTCCACGATAGTGGGGGAGCGCTAGGTGGCTACTTTCCCCACCGTTTCGGAATCGGGCCGAAATGTGTAAAGTTTTCCGCGAGCACTGATTTAATTGAATTCTTATGATATATATAAAAGATATGACTATTAAAGTGCGTTACAAACTAAGTTTTATCATTTTTTTTATATATAATGATTAATATTTTAATATGTATTATACTCGTATGTATGAATATATATACATATTCCACGTATATTTTTTGTATTATATTCTCAATTATTCTAAAATACAAAAATATACGTCTAACATCCAAATTTCTTCAAATAAATAAACTGTATGTACTATGTATATATCGATTTCTATATTGATAGTTTTCTTATGTGTTTTCACCTTTTGAGTCTCAGATAAATATGACCTAGAGAAGTTGACGTTCAGTGTTTCATCGGACATTTTTAGAACACCAATAACGTTTAAAGCAGAATTAATATTTTTCAAAACGGAATAAATTTCTAAACTTCTAAATTTCTTTCGGATACGAAAGACTTGAAACTGTGTTATCATTCGATCATAATATCTCGGTTAGAATTATATCGATAATAAATCAACTCAAATATCAATAATAAAATCAATAATAAAATTTACCGCAATTTTGCTGTAAATGCGATACCACAAGTTCGTTTTGCAAGTCAAAATAACTATATATATATATATATATATATATATATATATATATATATACTTGCATACAATATAGCAAATCCTTTCTTGCACAATGTATGGAAATTGAAGAATATCATTAATCACGATCAATTTATAGACATATTTAATTTATAGCTGGAAGTTTCGAAATACATAATTTCAACTGTATAGTAAATTAAATGTATTCCTATATTTTAAAATATATAATAATCATTGTATATTAATTAAATAATTTTCATTGTATTTAGTACTGCGCTTTTTAACTATTTAGTCTTGATTCGATTTACTTCGATTTACGCTGTCAATTTGTTGCGTGTTTTTATTAGTATTTCTTCGTATAAACTTAAAAATGGCATAATAAAAATTCTAAACAGAAATAACATTTCCGATAATACGTGAATTCACCTTATTCTCTATATTATAGAAAAAAAAATCATATATAATGTTATTTTTAAAAAGTCAAAGTAGCTTTGTTATTATTTTATTTAAAAAATTGTGAATTTTTAGATCGCAAGTTATAGTTTGCGTAGAATAAATATTTTCCTTATAATCTTTTTTTTACTGTCGCAAATGTCACAAAAATCGTGCGAACCATTACGAAGAACAACCTGTATATTTCATGAAAATATATGATAATAAGATTATGAATGTTAGTTACATGGGAACGTTCATATCTTATGTAAATATTAGCCAATTGTCATAATATTCATGATTATTGCGCGTGTGCACATCGATCTCACACATTTTGATGGAAACTTCGATCGTGTACTTTGAATCTTCTGATAGCTACACTAGGTACGTATCATTATCGTGCACATTTACTTTTCAGTACAAGCTCACAATGGACGTCGGTGTGCATATATTTCCAATATAATGAAATCATGATAAACATATTGTACTTTGCGTATGTCGAAGAGAAGCAAGATCGTGATATTCACGTTTTTAGTAGAAACACTATAACATCTATTTCTACCAATGTAGATTTTAATTTCGGGGGTATTTTTTTCTAGTTTTAAAAATTAGAAAAAACCTATTGCCTATTTCCATCATTGTAGATTAACTCTAATCTCGGTTTAACTTACGCTTTATCTTTTTCTCGTTCTAAAAATTATACCGAGATAGCGGTAGAGTTATTCTACATTAGTAGAAATGGGCGTATATAAACTAAAGTAAACTGGGATTAAACTAAATGGACATATGGTAAATTAAATGTAAATGAAGAAATGGGCATAAGAATTGTGATTTTAAACGATTTCAAACTTTTTCACGGACGAACCTAACCTAACCGAATCCATGAAAAAAATTTTAAAAATTATCGCAGATATTTAATCACGGATATTTCGGTATAATCAATAACGCAAACTTCAACCAATCCTTATCGTAAAGATTACAGAATCAACAGAAACATTTGCTGATTTATAATTATAGATATCAAAATAGATATCAAAATTTTGTGAAACCTATAGGGCTTTTCAAAGAATTAATTCAGGATATAAAGGATATAAAGGATAGCATTGATCTCGATTGCAAAAATTAAAATTATATTATTAAAATTATATTACAAATTATAAAAATATGAAATAATGAAGGATTTGTGCCATATAAGATAGTATAAAATCTTCGTTCCCTGATATAACATTTGATATGAGATTGCGAGTCATGTGTTTTATCTAGCAAAGATTTTATTTATGCAAGAGATACGAGGTGAAGTAACAAAAACAAGTTAACAGCTTTGTTTTTTAATTTAATGTTTTTCGCGAGTATAAACTTAAGATAAATGAATAATAAATAATAAAAATGAATGAATGAATGGTAATGAATTTTTTATAGAGTAACTGACCAAAGTACAAAAATTGATAGGTTGAATTTTTAAAGTATTTGTTTCTTTTTTGAATATTTAAAGTGAATATTTAAAGAGTAAGTGGCTTCAAAAACATAGTTTGTGCTGAATTTAAAAATTTCGATGCGCAAAATAAGGGCATATGTATTCGAATGAATAAAACGCGACAATTTGTCGTTAATATAGTTTCAATCGATATTCCTTAGAATAGAATACAATTCGCAGTACTAATTGAATGAAATTTCCATCAAACAATTTTTTTCTTCTATTTGTTAACATATATCGTGATAAGATGTCGCAACTATGTCATGCGTGTCATGTCTGACATTTCGGTGAACAACCTATATGTAGGATAATGTATCCATCGATCATATTTATGATTTTATCTAATGCGACTGTCCTATTATACTTGTTGACATGTCTTTTGCATGTCACAACGTTCTGTCCAGTGCGAGTGTTATATAATAGTACCAGTTAGTAATATTGTTGCAGTAAATGTAATGTGCAACGTTTGCAAATAAACATACACCGGATTTTAAATGCTTTAAGAGTTGGCATTTAATCACTTATTAAAACATAAATGTGGAAAATGTACATCTACACCTTTATATAATTCGATATTTAAACTCACACATGTATATGCAAAGTCACAGAGTGATTAATTCCAGCAATTAATTCAGTTGGCAGAATGATTTAAGCTCTACTTCTATTATTTCCATAGTTCACAGGTGATTAGATCCAGATAATGCTCGATATCAATACTTATATAACTTTGCTAATCGCAAAATCTGTCTCTGTTGTAAGATATATACATTGTTAACAAAGTAAATTATTGTTAAGTAATTAGTTAATAATTGTTAAGTAAATTAAATTATTGTTAGAGTAATTAAATTATGTAAATTAAATTATTTATATGTCAATTTATCAAGCAAACACATAACTCGATTTATCAAGCTTATCCTCTTTCGTTTTTTTTTTGTTAACGCGTTCTCGTATTATTAATTTGTATCTTACAATTTTACATGTCTAAAAATGTAAAGTGCTTCAAAAATATCATAAATCGGATCATATATAAAACATCATAATAATAATGTTTTTCATCACGATAATAACGTCTGGATAATTTTGCAAGATGTCTCTTCGACGTCATAATGTTCTCTGGGAATTGCAAAAATTCTACAATACGTGAAGAAAGAAGTAAGAATAGTTGTAGAAGAGAAATACTAAATAAATACTAAATAGTATTCTTCTCTTCTACAATAAATAAATAAATAAGAAAAATAAAAATAAATAAATACTAAATAAGAAGAAAGCATAAAAACCAAGCATAAAAACGTAAGGATTGAGGTAAGAGCAAAGTACAAAAATAATTTATCCCGCTTACGTCTTTAATTCCTTTACATCAGAAATATTTCTTTTAAGGCTTGTCTACAATACGCGGAATAAAAGTAGAAGTAAGAGTATGAGTATAAGAATAAAAAAATTAATTATTTTTATTTCTTACTCCAACTTTAGTTCCTACACTTTCTCGGCGAATCAGAGCACAGTCGACCAGTGCTACAAATATTTTAAAAATTACGCCTGTACTTTAACTTCCTTAAGGTTACTGATCCACCGAAAAGTTATGATAAGATAAACAAGCAAGGTTACTTTTTAGCCAAGCAACGTTATTATAGACGAACTTTCATATCTACTTTTATATCTCTTTTATATCGTAAACAAGTTAAGAAATATATCCGAGTCATTCTCATTTAAATAATCATTGACGAATGTCTATTTCTACCAGTGTAGATGAACTTTAATCTTGGTTTAACTAACTTTTTCTAATTCTTAAAACTAGAAAAAGATGCATGCAAAGTGACGTTAAGAAAGTTAAGATACACTCTGAAATAATTAGCCTTATTTTGATTTTTGAGGACGAGCAATAATTAATCTTGCATGACGTGACAAGAATTGAGCACCACTGCAAATTGCGCGGTATATATAGGCGAGAGAAACGGGTTCTCCTTACCTTGTGTTTTTTCTTGTAATCATTCAGCTGTTCTGAGGTGGGATCCCTCTGGCTGGCCATCTTGTCAAGCGATCTCTCGCAATTACCGTAAAATCGTCCAATCGAGAATATGTGAGATGCGGAGTCGAATACGACACAATTTAAAGGCACAAACAAGTCTCCCAGTGTTTTGCGGCGACTGGCCGGTTGTGGTGGCGGCAGTCTGCTTTTATTACGTCCGTGCCGGAAAGCAGCAGACGAGAATGATAAGTGGGAGGCGCAACCAACTTCATCGCGGAGAAGTGGCGGGATCATTCGAAAAAGCCGGCACAAATCCGAACACGCTCTCGGCATACTTCAGCATGAACCGTCGCACGATTCTACTTCCTAGGGCTGTGTGTTCATAGTTCAATTTTAAGTATAACCCAACGAGAAATGATTCGTCGAAACGATGTCGAATCGAATTAAAGATTAATTAAGTTTAAATATATTTAAAAATAAAGCAAACAGAAAAATATAGCTTATAACAGAAAAATATAATCTATTATTTGCAAGTTATTGGTAGCGCATAAAATTATACCTGCTTCACTGCGAGTTTACAGTAGCGCTCAAAAGTATTTTGACAAGGACAATAATTGAGCTAATGTAATACAAATAAAGACACAAATATACAACTATTTTTTATTGGAAGAAACTTGATTTGTCTACATATTTTTGTAAAAGAAATTGTAGTTTGATAACAAAATTACAAAACCAAGCTAGAAATAAAGAACATGATTGATCAAAAGTATTTTGATACTGTAATTAAATAAAAAATTTTAACGCTTAAACATCATCTTTATTTTTAAATAAATCAATATTTAGTAGCATATCCATTAGCCTTTATGACAGCATTGCAACGAGCCGGCATCGAGTCGACTAACTTCTGTATTCGATCCAAAGGAATTTTTTCCCACTTCTCCTTAAGAGCTAAAGAATTAAAGAATTAAAGAAAAAGAAAAAAAAAGAATAAAGAATTAAAGAATTAAAGAATTTCTTGTTGTCAAAATACTTTTGAGCGCTACTGTATGTATATTACGTCTCTAATTACCATCTATACTCATCTACTCGACTGTCAAGTCCGCGTTGACAGTGACTTCAACACAAGAATTGCATTCCATAAAAATATGCGCGATATGCGCGATATCCCAAGAAGAACAGTCAGTCAAAATAATGTCAATTGACGTCATATATATTTGACCGAACCATGATCAAAACATAGCATTTTTTGTCATAACTTACAAGTAACCCTACCCAAGTGTAAATCACCGATTTTTCTGCAACTTGGCATGGTATTAAAACATCGAAAAATATTTGACACGTATTTTTTTATATCGGCCCGTTTTGCATTTTAAGGGTAGAAAACACCCTTTTTCAATAAAAGGGGATGAAATAAATATCTCAAAAAGTACTTATTATATTTTCATGAAACCTGTTACTCGGGGGTTTTCGAGGTCGCTGATTACGAAAATGATGTCAGATTTTCAAAATTCAAAATGGCGGATCCAATATGGCGGACAAAAAACTAAAAATCAATCGAACTTTCATGAAATTTGTCACTCGGTGGTTCTAGAGATCGCTGATTACGAAAATCATGTCAGATTTTCAAAATTCAAAGTGGCTGATCCAATATGGCGGACGAAAGATTAAAAATCAATCGAATTTACTTGGAATTCATTATTCAAGGGTTATCGGGGTCGCTGATTACGAAAATGATATCAGAGTTTCAAAATTCAAAATAGCAAATCCAGTATGGCAGACGGAAAAACTAAAAAATAATCCAATTTGTTTGAAACGTATTAAGGAGGGTTGATACCCTAAAATCTGTTCATCGACAAATATTTTTTTTATAATGCATTTGCGCACTTAAATATCATTTCTAACGAGATTGCTGAAAGGATAGAGGCCCCTTTTTGAAAAAAAAAAACTGTTAAACCAGCATTACTGTTTTTTTTTTCATTATATGTTTAATAAATAAAAGTTACAAACTAAATTTGGGGAATTTAATTCAGAGAATTTGTAGAGAATCAAATTCTTAAGAAATTCAGCAAACTTTCATTGAAATTCGTTAATTATTAAAAATGTTAACATTTTTTTAAAGAAGAAAATTTCAGTAGTAAATAAAAAGTATTAATAGAATGAATTTTGGCGATTTAATATTTTTTTTCAGGAAAAAGAGACCTTTTTCCCTTCATCCCCTTCATCGTTAAAAGTGATTTATTGCTATGTGTTTCAAGTCACGAATGAAATTATTTGAAGGATGCAATTTGATTGATTTTTAATTTTTTTATCCGCCATATTGTATCCGCCATTTTGAATTTTGAAAATCTGACATGATTTTCGTAATCAGCAATCTCTAGAACCACCGAGTGACAAATTTCATGAAAGTTCGATTGATTTTTAGTTTTTTGTCCGCCATATTGGATCCGCCATTTTGAATTTTGAAAATCTGACATCATTTTCGTAATCAGCGACCTCGAAAACCCCCGAGTAACAGGTTTCATGAAAATATAATAAGTACTTTTTGAGATATTTATTTCATCCCCTTTTATTGAAAAAGGGTGTTTTCTACCCTTAAAATGCAAAACGGGCCGATATAAAAAAATACGTGTCAAATATTTTTCGATGTTTTAATACCATGCCAAATTGCAGAAAAATCGGTGATTTACACTTGGGTAGGGTTACTTGTTAGTTAATATGACGTCAAATTGACATTATTTTGACAGTAGGTAGTTAATAATTAATATGTATAGATCTATACATGCAACATACTGAGATGTATATTCTGTGTGTGTGAGACTGATAATATTATAATATCTGTATAATATCTATTCTATAAGAAATATCTTAGCGTTTACAACGGACATTAGTTTATTTTGAAAATATTCTGCAGATATCTACCGCTATTTTAGATATCTCAATAATATTCTGATTTCCCGACAAGATATCCTACTGATATTACGGAGATCCACTTTTATTGTGTGGGTTCCGAACAATTTATTAGTACCTTGAATAAGTTCTCGCTGTTTTTTCGTGAAAATTAATGCTTTATTTAAAAAAAAAAAACAGGAAAAAACACTCCTAATGATTCTGCAAGTTCAGTTAGCGTCTGACATGAGTCTTCATGAAGTAATGCCTCCAATTCTTCGTCTTCAAACTTTTTCGGTGCGCCAGAGCGTTCTTTATCTTCAACATCAAAATCATTATTTTTGAAGCGTCTAAACCAATCTCTGCATGTTGTTTCCGACAGAGCATGGTCGCCGTAAGTCTCAACAAGAATTCTGTGTGCTTCAGCTGCAGATTTTTTTTGAATAAAGTAGTGCAGTAAAATTCCCCGCAAATACTCTTTTTTTGGCACAAAACTCGACATGTTTAACACTATGAAAAAAAAAGTTGTTTACACTTTGGCGCAATGACATACACTGAATTTCAAGCTTGCTTATAGTACTTCCCTATAGATGCGTTACCATCTTAAATTACATGCACGCAGTTCTGGTAACATCATCTGTTGGAAAACAGCGAGAAATTATTCAAGGTCCTAATAAAAAAAAATGAAAAAACTGACATCCAATTTCGAAGATAATGAAGTAAAAATTATTGAACTTACATCAAGTGATATATATATAACGAGTGAGCGCTCGTTAAACGCTTTGGATAGAGGTCTGTGTACAATAGAAAAAAACTTTGAAATTAAATATCTCATTAAATATCTTCTAAATGTCAGATTGAGTTTAAATTTTCAGGAAAGTTAAAGAACATTATTAACTACCTACTGTCAACATTTGAAATGATTCCTAAGATTCCTTAACGTGTTTGCTGCTCGTTGTTCTTCGCTCTACCAGACTTAGTTATCTTTGCTTGTCTAAAATGTAGAAAAAGAAATATGCGCGCAAGACATATTTATAATAATTTATAATATAAATATGTATTTATAATATAAATATTACGCGCATATTTCTTTTTCTACATTTTACACAATCAAAGATAAGACTAATTGTAAGTCTGGCAGAGCGAACAACAGCGAACAGTAAACACGTTAACTTGCGCGTCCACATCGCACACGAATTGATGTATCACCTCATGAGAGAATCGTGTCAAATCGAACGTTCTATTCACATTCGTGTATGCATATTCTGCTGAATGGTAACAATGTTCGCGTTCATTGTTCGTTCGCTAAGCATAAACAGCTTTAAATATAAGACGGATATTATCGTCAATCTTATTTCGCGGAAATGGAAAAATACTCTTTCTATTCTCCATACTATTCTCGTATACTTATTCCGTCGACTCTAATGTTCTTATTAAAAGATTTTTGACGAAAATATATGTCGAGGTTTAGTAAATCTTTTTACACGACTTTTACACGTACTGTCTGGATATAACGACAGGTTAAATAATACACAAAGAACGTGCACTTATGCGAGAAATGAATGTAACACGATGATAAAAAGTGTACCTTAAAATATATACTGATCAGATTATCATTGTTCGTCCAGAATATCATTAAAGATAACAAAATTATTTACGAGTCCAAGCACATCCAAGCACGAGTCCAAGCGGACAGCTTGACAGTTTACTGCAGTTACAAGGTTACATTTTGTTCAGTAAAACACACACACACACACACATTTATTTATATAAATATAAATATAAATATATATTAAGAGAAATATTTTATAAAATTAGGAAACCAAACAAGAAGTATGATATGATAAAACGAGTTATTCTTATTATGATGAAAATAAGTTAAATGATACTATGTATTAATCACAATACAATTAATTAAATGTTATTCTTTTTCTTTAAAAAAAAGGACAGTGTTTGCATGCATTAATCCGTACAGAATTACTAGGGAAGATCGGTGGCAAGTGATTTAGTTCCATAACTTCGTTTATTAATGCCGTTACAACGCCACCTGAGCCAGGTACAATTCCGAGCTCGACATTAAAAGCCGGCTCGCACAATAATGCGCAGCCCTCTTATCACACGTATCTAAAAATTGCCTAAATCGCGCCGCATCACTGGGAATTTACAAAATTTTATTTCAATCCGGATATCAGTTGGCTCGACCGAGAGCTAAAAAGGGCAAAACATTCCTCTTCGAAGCATAATTCTCGTTGTTAATAATACAAACAACATTATCGGATCGCCGTTCCACTTCTTTGGTAGCGTACTGAGGGTAAGCTAAAGTATGCAGGAAAGAACAAGTCTTACGTATTTATAAAGTAACTCTGTCCGAAAAAGGTAATTAAATAACGGATCTAATACAACGACGCTATATAAATATCTTATTGTTATTTACATCATTGGCGAGTTGCTCCTAATAATCGTGTAAACCACTACATTTCGCCGAGCACGATCTAATGATGCTCGATCGAGGCGAGAGAAGAGAGAAATATATATAATAATTATATGTATGTATATATTATTATTATGTTCGCGCGCGACACGATGTATACGAATAAAATCGATTAGGTCTGGAAAATAATATACTCTTCAACGGAAAATTATTATATTACGCCTAGGAATTTGCCTGAGTTTGCACGCATTTTATTATATATCCTCTGCGTACTGCGTGTATAACGGCGACTGAGGAATATTCTCGCGGCAGGTACATAACGCGAAGTACTTCAAACGAATGTTTTTTTTTTTTTTATTGTAGCAATGTGGCAACGGCAGCTTCAAAACTCATCTCATCCCGTATTATAATGTCATCATCGCATTATCACAATGGTTAATGGTTGAAACGCTACTACTTCGCCATCACGTAAAACGTGATATTGTAAAAATGAAAACTCGTCGTGAGAATGTGCCTTCGGTACATATCACTTGAACAATTTGATCTTACGTACGCAAGTTTAAGTTAAAAAATCCGCGGCTCAATGGAAAAATGAGAGATGATTAACATAAGAATTAAGAATAATGACTTGCATCGATAAAATTTATACCTTGCAAAAATTCTGCCCGCATGCATGCAAGAAACGTCACTTGATAAGTACGCCTCTGCTATGGAAGAATATTGCGATAGCTGATGTGTGATTCAGAAAAACATGATTTGATACCATCATCTCCGCCCTACTAATATGAAAAATCGTGATAATTACTTTGAGAATTATTAACTCTGCTATGATCGTTATATTAATATATCTAGATGTAGATAGCACACATTAGTTCGCAGCAACGAGAATCGCTCGCTCGAGTACCAGCGATTCACAATCCATAATTCAATAATCCATATTTCGATGATCTGGTGATCTATCGACGACACATGTAATATCACGCTGCAAGCTGAACCATTTAGCAAGTCACTCTTATCCATCTCATTCATAGGCTAGCCATTGATTGGCATTGGCAAGGGACATTGCACTTGCCACACGATCAGATGACTTTGTTCACCGTGTTCTTCGTTGCTGACCGTAGTATTCGATCGGTCCATGCTCTCCTCCGTCTCTTCTCCATCACCTGGAAGAAAAATAGTTAGAACGTAATTAATAGCGAATAGATATCCCCAAATGAAAGAAAACAGGCATAAGTCGCGTTTTCTACAAAACAATGCATGATAGATGGGAAAGCCCAACCCCCAGAGAATAAGATATATGACATATCGCTTTTAAGAAGTCAGAATATTAAATTCTTCTTTCGTATCTTATTCTTGAACTTTGATTTGCATATGTGATAAATACGCAAGCAATCTGTAGAAATTCGAAATACCCAATAGTTATATGTGTATGTAGTATATATGTATATATATTCAATATGCAGAGATTAGAAATGATTGTTGTTAGTTGAACTTTTTCTACCGTGCAATAGTGAGAAATATTGATCTGTTAGTAAAGAATCGAGTAATAGTGACATTCGTCAAGACAGAGAAATGCTCATTTAAATTGAGACATAGAAATCGATCAGGCTTCTTGCTTCTCTCTGGGGGCATACCTGACCATCTGCCACACAATTAGGTGTGTTGCCACATCACTCTCGTCTTCAGCTTCGTCTGCTAAAATTGCAATAACTTGTTAAACTCAAATTTAAATCATAACTTAAATAAATCTTTATAAATTTTTATATAAAAAGATAATAATGAAAATTTATTGTCTTTAATAATGGTTGCATTTTTTCAAAGTTTATTTAATATTTGTAATTAAGACAACATACCTTGCAAACCATTATAAAAATTTGCTTACCAACTCTGAAATCGATGTAACCCTCACCGCCCGAGAGAACAAGCATCGCAGGTTGCGTTCCATCCGTTATCGCGCTCTGACCGCCATGACCTAGAAACGATTTGATTTAAAGTTATTAATCTCTAAAGAAAAATCTCATTTGAGAGAAAAATAATTATCGTTAATTATAAATAATATCATTTCAAAACCCACCAGGTACAGCGACGAACATCTTTACAGCATCTCTATGCCCGTGAAAACTAAGCTGCGCATGAGCCATGCTACAATAAGGTATGAAACTTCCCGGTGTGACGCCTCGTTCCGATGCGAAGATCCTGACGCCGACTCCCGGGGCATCGCTTTTGTTGTTACTTGTCTGCACTCTGGATACCGCCATTGAACCACCCGCACCTGCAGCATCACGGTGTGTTACAGAGAGTTGAAGAGTGCCAGTGAATGAAGATATACTGTTTCTTCACTTACTCTCCGACAACGGTACCGAGATTATTACTCCGTTACCAGTACCAATCCACAGCCTGTTCGAGGAAATGAGTAGAGCGGTAATACGCACAAAGGAGAATCCAAGCTTTCCTGTGCCAAGCATCTTGCTGACGTACGGCTCTATGTCGACATCTTGAAGATGCTGATAGGTGTGAGCATGATAGAGTCTTAACGTCGAGTCGAGCCTGATGCTGACCCACACACCATCACCCAGCCACGCCAGTTGTCGCACTTGAGATTCTCTGCGAGGATGCGCATCCACTGTGCACTAAAAAGTAGAAATTTTATCGACTTATTAAACTTAATCTGTATCTTTTTTTCGTACTAAGATATCAGATTCTTTTAAAAACTATCTCAATTCTGTACCTCAAGTGTCATCGAAATAGGATCGATCACGTGAATCTTGTTTCTGTATCCACACCACACTGTTTTTCCGCTAACTGCAGTCATGCATCTAATGGAATGTTGAGGGCTACCAAGGGTGATCACGTGATATTGAGACAAATCCCATTGCCCATCCGCACCTCTGCGGAATATCGTTACAGTTCCATCCGCTAAAGCGACCAGAACTCGACCCTGCACATGTCTAATGAGAAAAGAGACATCTGTTAATCTCTCATCAGCAAGATCTTCCAATTAGGATCATAGCGCCAAATCCTTGCTTAAACTCTCGCTTAAGTTTCCTTTTTTGTATGCTACGGTCCTTACTCAAAAGAACTACGTACACAATAGCTAACGCTGCATCCTTCAGCTTCACGGAGTGCAGACACACCGACCATTTAGCAACGGCCGAATGAACAAAAACCGCGCCATTTTGAGCTCCGAGCCACATGGTCGGTTGTATGGACGACATCTTCTCGATGGATGTCCCTTCAGTAATCTCCTCCCTCGCCTCTTCGTTCACAACGTCTTTATCGTTCGATCGCGAAAGATGCGCCTCGGCATTACATCGCACAAAGTTTACTTTTCCCAAATTTGCCGTCTCGCTATCTATACTTTCCAGACTTTGCGGCTCGTTCGTAGAGTTTTGATCCGTCTCAGCAGACTTCTCGGTATTCTCGTTGGCCTGATCCTCCGATTGATTGTCAGATTCGCTTTTATTTTTATCGACGGCGGTTTCGACGTCTTGATGATTTCTCTGGTCGTTCTGCTCGTCGTTCTCGTTCGCATTCGTAATATCTTCACAGGCACCGTTGTTGTTTTCACTGTCGTTCGCCGTACCATTCGCCGAATTGCGGATTGAATTCTCGTTCGAAGATTGCGCGTAATCACTTTCTTTGGCACCGGGCACGCTCGCGATGCAGAGCAGATGTCCCTGACAAACGTTGAACACCTCCAGAACGTCCGCTGGATTATTCGCATCTATCACTGTGACCTTGGACATTTTTTGCGTCGAGGTGCAGATCCAGACGAGCGAGCTGAGCTGTTGCTCCCACCGTTCTGCTTCGAGCCGTCGATTTTCGTTCTCCTGAAGTTCCTTGTCCAGGTGTTCAACAGCATCTTCAGCCTCAGTTTTCGCGTTGCTCGTTTCTTGGGCCTCGGCTGCGTAGAAAACACTTCCGCCGACCATGCAGCCACCGTCACGCGTTTTACCACTGCTCAGGTTTACACCGGCACCGCACCAAATCTGACAAAATCGATAACAGATTCGTGTATCTTAATCAAGAAACAGAATAATATAACAGGACAATATACCTTCATGCCTGGTTCGGTTTCTTGCAGCGGTCGACAATATACCGGAACTGGAACGGGAGGTTGCCTGACGGGAGCGCTTGGCTTGCCTGGTAAACTCCATCCGTAAGCTTGCAGACGGCCATCCTCTTTTTTAACGTGCGCCCGCACCTGACGATATTGTTCTCTTCGCTCGCTTGCGCGTCTCGCTACGAGCTTCTCGGATGATCTGTAAAGATGACATGAACGATTACGTTAATTATCATACGCTCACGAGTGAGAGGGCAAAAGATCGTGGCAACTTTTCCGAGTTAGCAATTGATAAACTGTGACTGTTGATTGTCCGTCCAACCATTCATTTCACCACATACATCCTCTGACCATTTTGGTTCCATCTCCACCGATTCTCACAGTCGACAATAGTCTCATTCTTGTAAATTTACTGACATATAGGATACGTATGTCGGATGCGGATATATCTACGGATTCTCTATCGTACTTCTTAAAGTCTGATGTTGAAGCGGAAAGTTAGAAGTAAAGCGGAACAGATTTACCTGCTGACCAATAAGTACCCCACCCGAAGCCAGAAAAACCAGGTATCTCTTGACAACGCCACGAGGGAGAGGCAAGGACGAAACCCGAACAACAAAAAGACCAAAAGCGCAGTAACAAGAGTGAAATAAAGGCCAAGTTTATAACGTAATCAAAACTTTATTTCTTTCGATCAATAATGATCGCATGTTATTATTTTCCAGAAATTGTACAAATTCGTATTTACAAAATTGTATTTCTTTTTCTTTTTAACATGTAAACATGTCATTATAAAAAATTGATCTATCTATCTAATGGTTTGATTAGTGTAACTCTTGCATTTTTATAAGCAACGTATACATCATCGTAATATACAAACCATGCTAAAACTTTACAATAAAATTTAATTAATGGATAATTTGGTAAAAGAATTTAAAAGTAGAATTAAATATATAGTAATCAAAACAGAACATGAGAAGAATAATCTTGATGCATCACAAAACGTTACATTGTTTTCACTTTGATGATATGCCCCGATAAAATTTTCTTCTCTGGATCCTTATCAAAAGCTCAAAAAGATTATAGAATGAAGCGAAGATTGGTTATATACATCAATTATGCGCGCAAACTCGTCAGTAAACAGGCTAAGATTATTCAGAAAAGACTCACGTCTTTTTAGCAATTGAGACTAATATCGTGAATCGTGACAAAAGATTATGGATCCCAACTGACCAAAGAGGATTCTAATCTGCAAAGATGAGCAATTCATACTAAATTTCTTTCCCATGATTCAACCCCACATGAATTATGAAATAGCATTACCTTTTGTATGTTTGTCACTATGGTTTTCATAATAAAGAATACGCGTTGAATTACAGCCTGTATATAACATTACGTATTCGAGAAATATTCTCCTTGGAAAAGAATGAACTCAAGCTCGTTAAATAATGATCAGGTCAGAAAAAAGTGTAAAATGACAAATAAAATGAAAAAACTAACTAATAGATCAAGATTAAACAGGTTTCGATCAAGTTGACGTAACAACATAGCTACGTGCATAATAAAATTTGATTGATTTCTCACATAGTGTCTCCTTGGTCGAGAAAATCTTGGCGACTTTTCAACGTACGTCTACGCATGGCATCCAGTGGCGGTGCTGGGACGACCTGATTCGCTGGTGCACTGTACCGTACATGCGGCAACGTGTGTGTGGAACGCATTAACGTCCCTCGATCGGCCGGACCTGTGAAGAGGTTGCTAAAACTGAAACGAAAAGGATGGATTAAGTCCCCCTTTAGTCTATTTCTTTCCGTTTCCGTTCGATGAATACGTATCGATAGACATACAATTTCCATACTGAACCCTTCCCACCCGAGATGCTAGAAGGATCGGTCTTGCTGGCTCTTATCATTTCCGTCCACCTGACAGCCTCTTGAAGCTCCATAAACCGTTCTTTATATTGATTTCGTTCCATGAGCACTCTTGCCATCTCCACGCGTGTAAATCGTTTTCTCTGAGACAGAGGTACATCCTCCTCATCGTCGCTTTTTGTAGTTTTAGCTGCCGCTTCTGCTTCTTCCTTGACCTTCTTCAGTTCTTCCTCGAGAGCAGCAATTCGTTGTCGCAATCGTTCACGCGCTTGCTGTAAACCTCGAACCTCCTCTCGTAATATTTCTTGCTCACTGGAATGTTAGTTTCTAATAATATCTAGAAAGTACATCAGTTGTGATAAAAAGAATATAATAATGACATACCTCGTCAATTCATCCACTTTGACAATTAGATCATCCTTGACAACGTTAAGTGCGTTTCTACAAAAAAATATCTAATGTTAGACTGTTAAGATACATAATAATAGATGTGTTATTTTTATTAATAAAATGAAAAACTTACTTTGTTGCTAGCAATTCATTGTTCTCCATAATAAGATTTTCTACTTCCTTTCCCATGCCTATAAAAAATATATTAGATATAATGTATGATAATAGACAAATATGTAACAATACAATTTTTTTATAAAAACAAATGCATTACTTAAATATTGTTTTTCTTTACTGTTTTATTGAGATTTATATTTAAACAATTCCTATTTTTTAATAACAACACATGCACAGCAGATCATTATAAGAGAAATAAGAAGCAACATCCGTTGTAAAAGAATTTCTAATTTTTATTCATAAGTAGTTACTATAAAGCAAATTTGAAAATAATTGTCAACAGATCTTAATTAGATCAGATGTTAATCAGATGATTATTGAAAAAATGCATATCGTACATCGTATATTGTGTAAAAATATATGAATAGCATATCTTACCGAAGAAGTTGTCATTGACTGCATAGTTAGTATCATGCGATCGTGTGTTGGAAGTACGACACGAGCCAGTACGAGCCGATGCGGTAACAAACAATGAAACACGATACGAAGATAATATAAGTTAAGGAAACTGTTAACTCAAAAGATGGATGAATGAATGAATATTGCAAAAGTATGTATGTCAAACGTACCTGATGAAGCATATTCTCCAGGATGTACTAAGCTTCCTAGAATCAATCAAATGTGTCGATTTAGTTTTTCAAAACAGATAGAAAAACGCTTTAAGATAATATTTCTGCAACGTGAATGTACCAGTGATATCTGCGCCTTCGTCCATTTCGCCTAGCGCATCCGCGTCTTGGAAACTTAGTTCTTGATATAACGTATTGCCGCTTCGTTGCTCTCTTTCGGTTCTGCTTCTACCTCCTGGCGTAGTCGCTAACTTCTCTATACTTGCGGTCGGCGTCGTTGGCGTTATTAAAGTTGGTGGTACTTCCGTCTCTGGACTTTCGTCTACAAAAATATATATATATATTCTTAATTTAGAATCTTTTTAGAATATTGCAAAAAAGTCTATAAGATCCTATCAAATGCAACATACGTCTAGATATAGCTGTAGTCTTATTCTCTTGTAATGGTTGATCAGTTAGTTGGCTTTTGTCAGATGTTTCGATAGCGGCTTCGCTGCTACTATCCAACATTTCGGTTCTCAAGTTAGCGACATTTGGTACAATATCCTCTTGAACATCTTCGGAATTTATGCTAGCTTCCAAACTTTGAAAACCATAACTAAGTGGTCCGGAACTACGTGACATATGAGCAAGTCCAAGGGAAGGTAACCGTGATGGTGCACGACTGGCAGACACGCTGCTCTCCAGTCTTTCTGTGCTACCAACCAGCATTTTGGTCCTCTCCATGTAATCAACATGAGTCTTAAATAATTCCGTATATCTATCGTGCAGCCGGGAATATTCGCGTTTCAATTCAGCTTCCTTCTCCTCAAGCCGACCAACTAAGAAAAAAATTTTAAATAATCAATGATATATATGATCTGTATATTCTATTTGAAGTAGTTCTGGGTATAAAACGTTCACATTTTCAAAACATATAGTAAACAATATTTAACACACGCAAGAAATCTTCAATTTCAAATAATCATTTACTTTAAATAACAAGCATAAAAACAAAAGTAAATAACGATTTATTATAAAGGTTTCTTTCAATTTCCTGATTTTATTATAAAGCGTCAAATGATAAATATACAATGTCGTAAATGAATGTCTATATGATGTCCTATATGAAATAATAGAATATATAATATAATATATGATATATAATATATGAAATCATAAAATGTAAAAATAACAAATATATCAGAAAACAATTAGAAAACCTGCACCCTATGTTTCTCACACAACCCCTATCACAAAGTGAGAGTATACGAATAAATATAAATAACATAAAATAAAAGAACAAAATCTTCTACTCTACTGTAGAGGGAAGAACTGTGAATGGGTAGACTGGAAGCGCCAATGGCATTTGTACCGTGATCGTGAGAGTTCTTAGTCTTCAGTTCCAGCATTCTTACGATAGATTCCAAGCTATCAATCTTTGACAGAAGCTCCTTTCTCTCATCCTCGGACACATCTTCCAATTCGAGAAGTTTCTAACATAAACATATTTACATTACATTACAGCATAATTGTTGTTATTATTATTATTACGTGCACTCAAAATTTATAGATTTAAGATAGAGTATGAGCAAAAAAGATGAGCAATTACCTGATCTGATGCTTTTCTCAACTGCTTCTCTCTTTCGTACTGCGTGACAAGCTGCTCATTGTCTTCTCTTAATAACTCTAGTTCGACTTCACGTTCTTGATTTTCAGTGTATGATACATCCAGACATTCTAACACATTGACTAGCAGAGGCATTAAATCTTTTACTACATCTTCGTCGTATCTTGCTATCATCTTCTCGAACTCTTGATAGATGCTGCCTGCTAAAGACTGTACTTTCTCCGACATAACAACATGGCTATCCTCGTGCGTGCCGTAGACCGTTTCTTGATCCATTTTGATCAATGTCTTTCTCTCTCTATATATATATATATATCTATCTATATACCTAATAATAATAATAATTAAATTAATAATAATAATTAAAAAATGTAGTATTGTATATCATTATGATAAGATAGAAGATGTCCAGACTGATTTTTAATAACATTAAATGTGATATTAAATTCTCGACATGACTTTGCACAAAGAACATTGGAAGTTTCTAAGTTTTTTACTTTTAATTACTTGATTTTTTCTTAGCAAGAGTACAATTATGCTTATTGCAAACCAGACGTTTACGATGAACATATAAAGCAAATTTTGAGTTTTTATGAATATCTATCGGTCACTATTACACATTTTAACTTGTTTACACTGAAGATGGGTTAATAACAGAACGTATGTTAAGTTTTTATTTGTAATATAATAAAATACCCCATGAATAGATTCGATAATATTTCATTTCTAAAAATATCTATCGACGTTAGTAGCAAGTAAATGATTCAAGTACAATCTGTAGGCATAAAATATGAGGACAATCCAAATAGCTAACTTATTAAAAAACATTTTGCAAAGTCTCTATCTAATAAATTTTGTTGACAAAATACCAATGTAAAGATTTAGTAGAATTTGCTAACAGATATGGCAAATTGACTATAGAAACTGAGAAAAATCTGTCATTCCATAATCATTTTAAATAATATTATTATTTTAAATGATATATTCTGTTTGAATGATTAAAAAATGATATGATTTTGCTTTGTTTCTGCTGGCAATTTGTTGTCAGATTATGATAGATTGACAAAGCACGAGCTTAATTAGCAAATGTAATGATAAAAATTTGCTGTAATATTCTGCTCAAATCTACAAGCAAATTGTTAATATTTTCAGATAGCTAAATTTGCTAAAAATAGACTTTGCAAAAGGTCTGCTACAAATTTCAGTAATGAATGTCAACAGAAATATAACAGAATCTGTTAATAGAGTGTAATAGAGTGTACTAGTAGATTAACCTTAGAAATTGAAAAAATCTGTCATCTCATAATCATTTAAATGACCCATTCAATTTAAATGATTACAAAATGACATGATTCTGCTCCCTGTTGCTTTTCTGCTGGCAATCGGATTATGTTAGCATAGCAGGAGCTTAATGAAGATGTAGTTGATGGAAATCTGCTGCGACAGTCTACTCTCTGCAAGCAAATTGCTGTTGTTTTTCTGCTGGCAACCGGATTATATTAGCAAGCTAGCACGAGCCTAATGCAGACGTAGTTGATGGAAATCTGCTGCGACAGTCTACTATCTGCAAGCAAATTGCAGAGGTGCTACTAACATTTTACTTTCAAGGAAAAGGAGATGAATTCCTCAATATCCTAAGACACCTTGCAACGTCTGGTCACAAAAAAACAAGCATAAAAACATAAATGATTTGCTATTTATCGCACTACTCAACTCTTTGGACTCGGACAGTTACGTTGCACTTTTCACAGCCAATTAAACGAATCCCGAGCCACGGGACGTCGTCGAGGGCGTTAAAGGGCGCAGAGGGGCGCGCGTCTCCGAGCGTGGACCATCAAGCACGTCGGTCGGCGTGCCGTCCTCTCGCCGGACCTGTGATTCACCGCAATCGACGTTCGTCGTTCAGGCGCATAGCTCCGTTTATAACCTGCGTGCGACACTAACGTAGTGTCGCGCGGGGAGGCGCGCTCCAGCAGCCTCGTGTCGTTTCGCTACGCGAGGATCGACGAACGGCGAGCTCGACGCACGGTGTCTCATCGCATCATCTACGTGTCGCCGTCGTCCTCGTCGTCGTCCCTGCCTCCTCCCTCTCTCCGCTCCTTTGTCGTAGACTGATAGATAGCTCGCCACCTCGTGCGCCACTCGCACACGCGCACGTAACGTGACCTAACAAACGAACGAACGGGACGGATTATCAACGATCGCGCGTGACGTTTCGCAACCACCGCCGCGCAACATCGCGCTTTTTTTCTTTGAGCTTCCGCGAGCAGCCGACCACTGCGTCGCGCGGAGACGAGATGAGCCTCTCGACTGCGTCTTTCCGTCCGTCTCGTTCTCTTCTCCCGCGTAATCAGCACGAACTTCAGAGAGCGCGAACTTCAGAGCGCGACTGTCAATCGACGATGACACGATCGGTCTTCACACCACGCGGATCCTTCTGGCCATCTGCGGTCCTTTCCGATTGCAACGTGCTTGGAGGTAGATGCACCACGTCCCGTCCGCGATCCGCGACGACGTTGCCTTCGACTGCCCCTTTGACTGCCTTCGCCTACTCTCGGTTCACTTCCGCTAGATGGCAGTGACGTCACTCGACGGCCGATGGCTGCCATCTCGCTCGGACAGGCAGCTGACAAGGTCCGTAGATGGAGGAACGGACTGGGTAAGGTCCTCGCATCCACTTCACCCGATTTGGCACGAAAATGGCGGCGACTGTGACTCAGCAGAGGGTCGATTGTGTATCATGTTACTTGGGTGAAAATTATAAAAGTGAGTAAGTTATGTGATACACAATCGACCCCCTGATTAACCAAATAATGTCAATTTAAATACAAATTAATTGTTCTCGTTTCATGTATAGGTTATGTTAGGACGTGTTTTACTCTCTCACACGACTAATAGCTATATTAGTATACACCAACACAAACTCGCAGGCTCAAAAATGGCGACCATGCGAAGACCTTATCCAGTCCGTTCCTCCATCTACAGACTTTGGCAGCTGATAGCGCGCTTATCACTGACCGACACGAATTTACGTGGCGGAATCGAACACTACCACTGGCTGTCCGATCGCGCCGACGCATTGTGAGATCTAACATCGATTAAGGATGTTCTGAATAACGCAGCTATTGTAATATTGGCAATGACCTGAAATTTACATTGTTTCTATTTCTTATCTAAACTCGAATGCAAAACCTGAAGCAGATTCTCTAATCGCTTCACGAGTTATTCAACTTTTAATTTCGCACGAGTTCTTATATTCTCATTTATATGAACGAAATTATAAAGAAGCATCACCCAAGTAGAACAGAAAGTCAAAATAAGATCAATTTTATGTTATATTGATCAATTTACATCATGTTTTGGTCATGATTTGATCAATGTGATCGTCAAATTGACATTATTTTTTTTACTTTCTGCTCTACTTGTGCATTGACAGTATTTTGAAACTTTGTTTGAGTCAATTAAATATTAAACGGTGTTTCTAAAAAGGGCTGATATCGATTCACTAATTTATTCTCGAGTTATTAATTATGCCAAATTTTGAAAATGTGCTACAATATACTATTGAATATTATGTTAATCATATTTTTTAAATATATCATGTATTTTAAGTAAAATTCGGTGTGTGGTATGCATTAAATAATATTAATGCACGAAAGACTTTTTCATTTTTTGCAGTTGGTATCAAGGCTTAAAAGTTTTTTTGTTGACAATCACAAAATTCGCAAAATATGCACATATATTTATTTGTAGTGCCAGATGTCATATTAACTAGTTATTATTTAAATGCTTTACACGATAAAAGTGCATGGGGTGCATATCTTAAACCAAGAAAGTATAGAATTCTATCATTTAAAGTATTAAATTAAAGTAACTTTTGTTGGGACTGTACAGTCAGAACATCCTTAAGACCGGTACTTTTAGTCTGTTCCTCTTTCAAGACCATCTTAAATAATGTCTTAAGATGTTAATACGGCTCTGCGATTGGCTTATAACATCTTAAGACTATAATTAAGATGGTCTTAGACATAAGAACGGATTATGAATACTGATAAGAATCTTTTTCCTTACGTAGCATACGAGAGCATTAAGATAGGTAAAAGATGGGAATGGATTTTTGATCGGTCCGAATGCCAGACACACGAATGTAATGAACACATTACAATTTATATTTGTGATTATATTGTGTACATTTGTGATTATATTGTGTAACTTAGTTTTCTGTATCTGCCAAAAAAAGAGATAAAGAAAGGTGTTCTCATATTATATATCGCACAAATGTCAAAGAAGAAAAATTTATATGTAAACAAATTACATGTTCAATATCGTGCCATCACATTATACTATTATATTACATAACGTGATGTCAATAAATTCATCCAACATGATATATAGCAATCCAATTACATACAATTTGAAGTGTGACAGCAATATAATAATTTCAATTGATCTAAATAAAATATTAATCAAAGTATCTACGAAATCCGCCACTACCGTTCCAATTTCTACCTCGACTTTGTGGACCGCTCATGCCGTAGCCTCCCCCTCTGTTGCCGAAGCCTCCTCCTCTATTGCCGTGATATCCTCTTCTGTATCCACCGCGATTACCACTGAAATCACCACCTCCGCTGTAGGACTCGCTATTTGAGATCGTGCCACGAAAACCACCGCTTCCGCGCATTAATTTTGGAGGTGTATTGTAATTTGAGCGATAGACAGTTGCGTGTCCCCGTGGTCGAGATTGGAAACCACCGCTTGTTATCTGCTCCAACTCGTGACGACAAGCGTTCATGCTACATAATGCCTTGATCACACTCAACACCTGGTGAGCAAAGATTAGGATATAGGTTTTCTCTCATCAGCACATCGAAATTTATGTAACAAATGTTGCAGAAAAAGAGGAGAGAGAAGAGAAGCAAGAGAGAAAGCTTTACTTCAAGTATAACAAAAAAAAACGTTACGTTAATGCAAAAGGTTTTGTCTGTCGGGTAAAACAAAAATAGCGAAATTCTCGTCACTGGTTTCAAAACATTGCTTTTTCAACAATTAATAAAAGTATTTTTATTTAGAAATTTTTTAATCTTTTTTATTATAGAATTCTGGATTTTTTCGTTTAATATAAAATTTAATAGAAAATTGACAAAAAATCTTTTGCACCAAAATACATGTATGAACTCCACAAAATAATTTAAAATAATTAAAGACTAAGTAGATGTAAATATGTCGAATGATTTTCTCGAGTTGAGAAGATATTTTCACTTTAAAAAAAGAATTTCAAATTTGATTTATACCTTTTCTTCGGTTGGGCTTAACTCTAGAATTGTTTCTGGATCTTTGGATGCTCGAACTACAAGACTCTCCAGAGCAGGTCGCAGGGCGACTATGGCCGCTGCGTGTTGCGGATTCATGTCCAAGTTGATCCAATTGTCCAGTCTAATCACACCGTCCACGTACTCCACTTTACGCGATCCGAACAGCAACAGATGTATAGGTGACACCATGGTCATTTGCTTGCAGGACACGGCTCTCGTGCGGATCTAATAAAACGAGACGGAGAAAGGATTACCGGAATTCAAGATAGAGAAATGAAGAAATGTTAAAAGATTTACCTTTTCACCAAACACGAAGAACGGAAACGGAAAGTTCTGTTCGAAGTTACTGCAGTTCACCGATGTCTTATGAATCAATGCGGCCTTCGATTCCGTGGTGAGAACCTTTCGCTTCTCCTTGTGATAGCACACGTTGGGGTACAGGCCCATGCACAATAACGCGGTGATGGTGTCAAGACGCGGGTCCGCGACCGCTTGATAATTCAACGGGGTCGGGCACAGAGTCTCCTCGGGAAAACCAGCACTTTGCAGCAACGCTTGTAGTTGATTCTACATAATGGAATACTAGAGGTCATCATCGATTCAGTGTAGGCTATATACCAGATATCGCGAATTCTATCAACCTTAGCTTCCCAAGTTATTCGTAAAGTTGGTAGACTCAAGCTTTTTGAGTCACAGAACGTTTGTTCCGCCCATTCGCCGCCAGCCCTCGCGTCTTCCCACGCTTGAAAAGCATGGAACATGGCGACGTGATCACTGTACCTCGCACCGGCAAACCACTTTTGCTGATTAGTCAGCCTTTTCATATCCGGGCCCATGTTGTATACTTCAGGAAAAGTAGTGCTGTTCGCAGCCATCGTCGAGAGCGCGTCGCCCACGCGAAACATGCATCCTAGGATCATCATTTTTCCCAGCCTCGGTTCTATGGGTAAACGCGCCAGAATCTTGCCAAGAGGCGTTAATTCGTCGTTCTTATCCAAGCACTTCATTTCTGCGTGACATATATAGATACAAAGTTGTATAATCTCTGTAAATTAATTGATCATAGAAAAAGATAAAAGATACAAACCTCTCAAGACGACTTCTGCTTCAATCACAGCATCGATGGGAGGCGGCTCGATTGCCTTCGACAAGAATTGACCAATGTTACCTAGTCTTAACAGCTTGATGCTCAACGCCAGCTCGTGCAGAGGCGTCCTGAACATTTCCGGTGTCATGTGTTCGTCCATTTTCTGGAATCGGGCTTTCGAACACAGATGAAAACAAAAGCCGACTCTAACGCGACCCGCTCTACCCTTGCGTTGTTCTAAATTCGTTTTACTAGCCCAAACAGTCGCGTAATTGGTCATATTATTATGCGAAGTAAATAGTTTCATTTTGGCCTTGCAAGAATCTATAACGTAGACGACATCATTGATTGTGATCGAAGTTTCCGCAATATTCGTAGATAAGATAATCTTCGTTACGTATGACGGTACGGGATCAAAGACTTTACGCTGATCTTCTCTCGGTAATTGCGAGTGTAGCGGGATAATGAGATAAGACGTTCCACCAAAGACAGGATGTTGCTGAAGATGTTTCATTAATGCGAATATCAAGTTCCAGCCAGGGAGGAAAATCAGTACGGCACCTGGGCAATCCTGTTTCTTGATGTACATAAGTAGCGCCTCTATTAACTCAAAGCTTATCTCTTTCTCCGTCAGTTGTGCCATAGCGTTCCTCGTTTCGATAGAGTAATTATTACCGATAACCTTATTCAGATTTTCCTCTGGCTCTGCATCTATCATTGGCAAATCTTCCGAATCTTTAGATTTACGTTTCCCGGAACTTGTAGGAGGAACAAAATTCGTTAGTTGTATACAGTCCTCCAAGAAATATTGCTGGACCGGATATGATCTGCCGGGAATCTCCACCACGGGGCAATTGTTGAAGTACTCGCTGAACAGCGTCGTATCAATCGTAGCCGACATGAGAATGATCCTGAGATCGGGATAGAGATGGATCATATCTCTGAGTACCACCATGATGAAATCCGAATTGACATCACGCTCGTGAATCTCGTCAACGATAACGTGCGACACACCCCTAAGACCACCTTCCAATTTTCTCAAGAGTACACCCACGGTGCAAAACATTATACTGGCATAGGGTCTCGGCAGGATTGACTCAAATCGCACGGAATATCCGACCGATTGTCCTAGAGTCTCGCATCTCTCGATGGCGACTCGGTCAGCCACAGACACAGCCGAGATTCTTCTGGGTTGAGTGACAACTATACTGCAATATGCACCCTGACCAGATGCGATATAATCATCCAAGATGAACTGACAAACCTGCGTAGTTTTACCACATCCCGTATTTCCGCGTATGATAATGATCGGATTTTCATTAACTGCGTTCATGATCTCGTTTTTTTTTGTGAAAACAGGCAAAGTAGATCTTTCCTTCATGCTCGCTTGTAAACTGGAATCCTGCTGCAACTTCTCGCGTTGCTCATTCATCAAATCTTCCGACAATTGATCGAGAGATATTGTTGCCAATGGTCCTTCATCTATATTGCATCCGGTCCATGGATGCCAATTCGCCTGAGGTGGCGACCAGCTTACAAAACCAGCGGGTTGTGGTACAGAAGATATAAAATCGTCCAAAACTTGATTCGTCAACAAAGATACGCCAGTAGTTGACGTACTATTTTCAACTTGCGCAAGGGCACTATCTTTTGTTTTATTTAATGCTGATAATAGCTATATTTTAAATAAATATAATTTAATTTTATTATAAATTTGATTAGATATTTTGATACATCCGTTTATACAAATAAATATAAAAAAGAATAACAGAAATGACCTGTACCTGTTCAATATCAATTGGTTTTATATCCAAACTTATTAAGACGTCATGAATCTGATTTTCCAGCTCTGGTGAAATTTTCACAGGATAAGGTTTCATCTGTTCAGCATCCTTATTCTTTTTTAGTGTACCACTAAACGCTTCAATAACACCTAGATGATACAGTTGACGAACAATGGACAAAGCACAGCTTTTTGAAGCCGTTTGTTTATTTGATCCAGTTTCACGGCCAGTTATACCTGAAATATGTTGAGAAACATTAGAAAATTACATTCTTCCTACGTGATATGGCTAGGTACTTTTTAATAAATAGAAATCAATATACTTCGTTCAAGTTGCTTGATATAAAGCGTCATCTCTGCCATAAAACTCCTATAAAAGATAATTTCTATTAGATATTATAAAAGATATTATATATTAGTGCAATTAATAATTAAGGGAACAATGTGAAAGAAATACACATGTTAAATACAATTTGAACAAGAAAAAGCTATAGTAAATAATATGATATTTACTACTATAAATTAAAAAAATACGTTGATACTAAAATAAAATTGTGTATCATTTTATTTATTGAAAAGTCAATACAAGTATACATAATGTATATTTTATTGTCAGGGATCTCTTAAATTTGTGGAATATAAAATAATTAATTAAAAATAATTTACTTCTGGAAATAAGCATCTATCTCAAAGCTAAGCTTTTTGTTCCACTTATTCCCTCAATTAATCATAATCAATAACAACTTACCACTTGAAGATATCACAGACGACCACATTGGAGTACATTGAAAAAAAGTTTTCTTTGTGTTGCACCAAAACCATTATTAAATCATTTTAATAAAAGTTTTGGTTTAACGCCATTGTTTGTGCACAAGAGAGTCGATGTCGAGAGCCGAATCCACTCTCTTGCATCAGTTTTAACATGAGCAAGCAATATACTCCAAAATGGCCTTGTTAAATCTCAAATGGCAACAATAATTGGCAAGCAATTGTTCAGAACAGCAAATTCTTATGAATTGAGTTATACATTGTATATTACAATGCCAATCCAATGTGTTAGAAAAATTCCATTGCAAGACTCCATACCTCGTATGATCCGGACCGACCGGAGTATATTTGTAATCAGCATTAATTTTGTTAGTTTGCATAAACTGATGAAGCTTAGATTTGGCATTTTCTATCGTCCAATTCCCATGTATTCCGGAATTTACGTCGACATCTTCGGCATCCTCCACTTTCTTTTGATCAGCCAGCCTATCCATATACGTATAGTTACTTTGCCCTCGTTCATTGTATGGTCTGTAGGCTTGGCCAATATCGTTCGGTCCCATTCCCCCTTGGAACACCGATCTTGTCGGCATCAAAGCTTCAGTCTTGATATCATCTTGTGCCATTGCTGGCAGTGTCGTAGCATCCTTTGGTACGTCATTTGCGTTCACACGATTTGTACGCACTAAGTAGTTGACATAATCTTTTGCAGCGTTTCCTTGCGCATCCTTCTTGTTAGTCGAATTTCCTGCTCCGACATAGTCAAAGCCTGGTACTCGCAGTTCGCAGAGAAAACGTTGCCTATGTTTCGGCCCTGCGAGATGTGAAAATCGTACCGTCAAATTTCAACGGGTTAACACAGACGATGTATTATTTACCTGTTGGTCTAACATCAAACTGCGGTTCTTTCCCATTCTTTGCACACCACTGGTGGAAGAAAGATTTTATATCGCCCATTTTCTTTCGTCACTATCTTCAAATGTTAGTGTTCCTATAGTATACAAAGGAATAATAAATATTAACAGTAAGCGTTTCGCGCTTACATTTTCACTCCAAGAAGAACGACAGTGAATACGATGTACAACATTTATGAGTTGGAGTAACTAACCCAACCTAACCTAACACACATAATCCTAGAGCGCGCCGCAATTTCAAAACTGCAATCTTTCTACAATTTCATATCGGGTAGACGCTTCTCTTCCCCCCTTTATTCCAGTCTTCACGGAATTCTCATTATTATTCAGCCGCGTTCTAGAGATTTACAGAGAGAGAGACGATTAGACGAATAATTATTCTCGAGGGTATAGAATTTTTAAGGCCGAGACACAATGAAAAGCACAAGGAATAGCACAGGCTCCAACTTACTGGAAAGCCGTGTATGGACTCACTACGAAAATTCCATTCCTCTTGCCTGTTCCTTATTCCTATGTTTTCATTGTGTCTCAGCATCCAATCGGAATTTTCAATGCTGCTTAAAGCGTCTACAATACGTAGAGTAAGTTGCACCAACGTCATTTTAGTTTTAAGCGAGACTTAAACATATGTTTGTCTTTATTTATTTAGAAAGAGAGATAAAGATAGATATATATTTAAATCTCGTTTATATAAAACTAAAATGACGTTGGTGCAACCGGGCCTTATTGCAGATCCGGAAATTAAATTAAAATGGCTGTTTACTTAATTATGACTGGTCATTTTTTTCCCTTATCTCTTATTGCTTAAGTTTTTCATGTGCCCTTACAGCTTTCAATAATAATATGTATTTTTAAGATTATTTTTTTGAAAATATAATTTTTAACAATTTTGAGGTAATTATATAAAAATAGTAGCGAAATAGTGCTATAGCCCTTACAGTTTTCAATATATATTTTTAAGATTATTTTTTTGAAAATATAATTTTTAACAATTTTGAGATAATTATATAAAAATAGTAGCAAAATAGTGCTATGGCCCTTACAGCTTTCAATAATAATATGTATTTTTAAGATTATTTTTTGAAAATATAATTTTTAACAATTTTGAGGGAATTATATAAAAATAGTAGCGAAATAGTGCTATGGCTCTTACAGCTTTCAATAATATGTATTTTTAAGATTATTTTTTGAAAATATAATTTTTAACAATTTTGAGGTAATTATATAAAAATAGCGACCGTGGTGCAGTGTGATACGTGCTATGCTAATGAGCCGAAGATCCTGGTTCAAATCGAACCGAACTGTCAGATTTTATTCGACTGTTGCTCCACTATCGATCGCCACCCTTCTGCCCTGAGCGTCATCAGCAGAGTAGAATGGGAAAACCTGTCCCCAAAGGAAAAAAAAGCAAGTAGTCGCAAACACGCGAGGCAAACGCGGCATTTTAATGCAAACCCCTTCCACCATGGCATGTCGATGGGACATGGAAGTAACTGGGAAAGGTCTATGTCCAGGAGTGGATGACGAAGGGCTATAGATAGATAATATAAAAAATTGTCATAAATCTTGAAAGAGCATTTACAATGTATAGACTTTGCAGTCTTTTTTGTAAGTTACAAAAATATTATTCCACTTAAAAGTACATTAAAATTTATGGAGAAATATTCATACATTAGTTTGATAAATCATAGATGTGTGACAATAATAATAATAATAATAAACATTTAATGTACTTAATACACTACAGCTGCGAATAAAAATTGCATCGATTACACTACTACTTTACTGTTCAGTAAAAGAAAAATATAAGTGATGTGCCTTTTCCTAACACATATATTTATTAAGTAACTTAAATTAATCTCGATTGTGTATTTGGAAATAGACAGATTTTAGTGTTCCAATTTGCTTTCCGAGTAGTAAAGTATATCGATTTGTGTATTGTCCTACATGTAATAAAATTTGAAATTTGAAAGACAAATCTTCAGCACGATTGGAGAGGATTTCGTTGAAATTATACTTTCTAAATCATTCTCGCAGGCGAGAAAGTTTGTTGTGTCGTATTAAAAATTTACTATTTTGTTTAAAAGATGAATGGCAAGTTACTCGGCGCCGTTGCTAATTTTGGGGTGTTAATGACTCTAGGGCTATGCGGCGTTTTACGTGCGGAGCTGGGTGTAACGGGCGTTGTTACATGTATCGTAGAAAGATGTTTCCTTAGTGGTTTCATGGGCGTTCGTACCGGTGTCTTGTTGATATTGACTTTATTGGAACTCTTCAGTATCTGCTCCGGCAACATTGAGCTGTGCAATTCTTCCCTGTTTGTCATATGGCCCTGGAACTGATTATACGTCGTATCTACGATGCTGTTACTGGGCGACAGTGATTCCTTCTTTCTTTGTCCGCCTTTGGGAGATCTGCCAGTCTTCTGAATTTTGGGAAATTTGCCACTCCTTCGGACCTTGGATACGGTGATAGTGGGCTTGTTCTTATCGCCGTTTTTATTTCTACGTTTTATTGACGAATTGGGAGACGGACTGAACAATTTGCGTTTTGAAAGCCCTATCGTTGGGCCCCTATGAATGCTCAAATGGGACATACCCGGTGTTCGCTTAGAACTGTTTAAAGGTGATTTTTTAATCGATCTATCTTTCGCCTCTTTCCTAGCTTTCTTCATTGTTTCCTTCTCGAGATTGATACTTTCCCAAGTTTCTGCTAAAACATTTTCTAACGATGTACCATTAATGGTAAACATCTGATTGTGCTTAGTCTCGTATTCGTCGATCAACTGCTTTAATTCCGCTTCTATCTTGGGCAACTTTTTTTGTATCACCTTACGCTCTTTCTCTTCCATCAGCAATTGGCCCCCACGATTATGATAGCGATCGGGATTGTTTGCTCGCTGGAGTAATTCTTTTATTTTCATTATCAAGTTTTCGCGTTGCTGCAGAAGTTCGAATATCGTTTGGTTATCATTGTAAAATTTGCGCAGCCTTTCTACTTCTAACTCGTGCAATGTCAACAGATCCTCTGTGAATGTGTTAGAATAAAATGGCGCAAATGTATTTCTTTCTGCTTCAGAGTACTTGCATAAATCCCATAAATTTCGTAATTCGTATCTGATTTGTGTAACATACTTCAAAATATTCTCCTTCCTTTTCTCTTTACAACGCTTTATCTCTGCACTAAAGGCATTTACAGTATTGGTACTATAATCAGAGTGTCTTTCAAGGAACGATTGACAAATTTCAGCAGGTTCATCAAGATACTTCCACAGTGCCAATAAATCTTCCTTCATTTTTTCGACGAAGCACTTTGTATCTTTTACTTGAAGACTCAACTCATCTCTGAGTTCTCTCAACTTTGTCATATTGCTTGCATTCAGCACAAATTCTTCAGGATTGTTACAGATTAACTCTTGAAACGACGATGATGGAGATATATCTAAGTCACCCATCATCTTCATTATGGAACAACGTATGTCTGTAAAAACACCTTCCAAACGAACTTTCTTACTCTCCTGTTTCTGCAGATGAAGCCTAAAACTCTCAAGATCCTGCTCAGTGAGCAAAACATTCGCAGCGATGCTCAGTGTCTCACAGCCAAGCTTCTTACATATATCATGTTCCTTCGTCAACAACTCCTTCAGAATCGTCATACGTTCCTTCTTCATACGTTCTAAATTTTGCAGATCTGTTTGAAGCATCTGTTCAACTTTGCACAAAGGGACCTGATCATATGTTTTGGGTATCATATCCATATGCAGTTCCGCATATAATGACGTTATTTGCTCTAACAGATCCTTTATGTTATCAAACAACCGTTGCTTCTTTGATTGTGCTTCACCCACCATCTCACTTAACAGAAACTTTATGTGATCGTGCGCTTGGTCATAATACATCGATCGCATGTCCTTGGTACACCCGATGTCTTCCCAAGTACGCTGCAGCTCGTCGAGTGCACTTTCGAGCTCCACAATTACTTTTTGCACGACAGGCTTCCATTCCGGTTCATCAGCCATCACTCCCACGTTGTTATTTTCTTTGAGAAATAATAATATTGCAAGTTAAAAGCACGACTACTCTAGATTGTGTATCGTCAGATACGTACCTCGATTCCTAAAGTGTAAAGTGTCAATCTATTGCACGAAAGAAATTCACATACGTCACTCTCCTCGGGAAGCGACGCCACAACAAGAACATGCCGTTACCTTTTTAAATTTAAACGGTCTGATGCGTGTTGCCCGTAGCGTGTCCCGTACCGATGTGTTCCAAAACTCAACAAAAAGCACTTTACACCTCGTGAGTGTAAAGGTGCAATTTCACGCAGCGAGTAAAAGCTGGCGTTTTACCCCCACTTCATCAATTTTCGACAGAGATGACTAAGGGTGCTTTCCAGCCATAGACTTATACTAATAGACTGCGCGTCCAGATAGGGCGCAGTGAATACAACACCAAGGACAGAGATATAGCGAGAGTGAGGCTCTCTCTGTTACTCTTCGCTAAGAGTGGGGAGAACACATTCCCCTCATCCGTTCGCCTGTAGAAGGGGAAACTCTTCCCCTCATTTCCCTTATTTCCCCCACTAACACGCCTGTTAGACAAAGACACACTCACTCTTGCTATTGCCCTCTCACTTTCGTGTAGTATTCAATTCCTCTCACGGAAGACGCAGTCTAATAGTATAAGTCTATGTTTCCAGCAAGCGACACAGGCGACACAGTGCGACACTGTGTCCATTAGTGTGAGTGAGATATACTGAGTGTGTCTCACTCACACTAGTGGACACTGTGTCGCACTGTGTCGCCTGTGTCGCTTGCTGGAAAGCACCCTAAGATGGCTGCATTCAACGAATAGACGCTGAAAGTTCTCGACTCGTCGAACTTTCAGCGTCTATTCGCTGAATGCAGCCATCTTAGTCATCTCTGTCGAAAATCGTTGTATCGCTGTATAGTGTATGTGACGCGAACTATAGATTTTCAGTACTGGCAGTGAATATCGGAACGCAGCCAATAGGAGGCGAAAGCGAACAGCGTTTAACACTGGTTTGCTTTGCGGTGGAGTGGGGATAAACGCTAGCTTTTATTCGCTCCATGAAAAGGCAAGAGGCGAAAGCGAATAGCTTTTTATCGCTGCCTTGCGTGGCGGTGGAGAGGAGGTAAAACGCCAGCTTTTACTCGCTGCGTGAAATTGCACCTTAAGAAAAGTGTAGCTGGAAAGACAACTAAAGGCCCGTCTACAATGGCAGTAAGCAGTAGAGAGTAAAGGCCATCGCACACAACTTCCATAACTGTAAGCATAAGACGTAACGTAAGAATTAGCCAATGAATGAGCGTATAGGTCAAGGTTCCATTGGTCTATACGTTCATTCATTGGCTAATTCTTACGTTACGTCTTATGCTTACAGTTATGGAAGTTGTGTGCGATGGCCTTAAGGCGGGGAGCACAGACTTTTGCATAATGCATAATACACATGCATAAGAAATTCGATTGGTCGAATTCCTTATGCACATGCTAACGGACCAATCAAATTTCTTATGCATATGCGTTATGCGTTATGCAATGGTCTGTGCTCCCCGCTTAAGGGTGCAATCACATGGTGCGTGATGCGTCATGCGGGATAGAGCGTCCGTCATAGAAACAGCCAATCAGAGCTATTCCGCATAACGCATCCCGTACGAGTTGTGTGTGTGATTGGCTGTTTCTATGACGGACGCTCTATCCCGCATGACGCATCACGCACCATGTGACTGTACCCTAAGGAGTAAGGGCTATCGCACACAAAATGCATAGCGTTGCATAAACATAACATAAGACCGCTGGACCAATGCGCATCTTATGTAAATCAATATGGCGACTTTTTTCTAGGTGTTTATTGGTCCAGCGGTCTTATGTTATGTTTATGCAACTCTATGCATTTTGTGTGCGATAGCCCTAAGGCGGGGAGCACAGACCATTGCATAACGCATAACGCATATGCATAAGAAATTTGATTGGTCCGTTAGCATGTGCATAAGGAATTCGACCAATCGAATTTCTTATGCATATGTATTATGCATTATGCAAAAGTCTGTGTTTCCCGCTTAAGAAATAAGATTTGACAAATTAAAACCGGCAGTAACGAAAATGGGCAAATCCCATTTCGTACTCCTTACCTCTTCTAAAGCGAATAGACCAATCATATTCGATTATTCTTTTCTAAATTCAACTATGATTGGTTTATTCGCTTACGACTTGCGACTAACGACTCATTGTAGAATAGACCTAAACCCCATTCTACAATAGCAGTAAGCAATACAGAGTAAGGAGTAAGAAATAAAATTTGACGAATTAAAAACCGACAGTAATGAAAATGGAAAAATCACATTTCGTACTCCTTACTTCTTACTCCTTACTCTGTACTGCTTACTGCCATTGCAGAATAGGCTTAATGCGCCGTCTACAATGGCAGTAAGCGGTACAGAGCATAGGGGTAAGGGTGCCGTCACATGGTGCGTGATGCGTCATGCGGGATAGAGCGACCAATCGGAAGTTGGCGCCGAAACTACTATAAAAAAAAAAAAAACAAAAAATGATTGCTCTCGAATTGCTCCTTCGATATATGCAATTGCTCCACTTAATTAATTAGTGGTAATAAAGTAATTAAAGAAAAACAGTCACTAATTAACAATTAGCAAATACCCTTATTAAAACTTTTTTTTTTTTAAATCGGTTACTACCAAACGATTGCTCCTTAATCGCTCTATTCATTTCCATTCTTAGATTATTCATTTTTGTTGATTTATTAATATAAAATTCAATAAATGTTAATTACGCGATTACCAAAAAGGTAATACTTAAGAATACGGGCTTTCGCACCGTTGTCGTTGAAATTTCATTATATTGCGTATTTTGGTCCGTAAAACACGAATATGAAAGTTAAAAACGTCGCTCTATTCGTCGCTCGCTGTTATAACGTGTTGAAAATTGACAATTTCGGGGTTATGAAACCTGTCATACCGACGATGTACAGACTGTCTGAGCATGCGCAGTGATGTAATGCAGATCAGCTGACCATGTCAGCGTCAAAAGTGCGCGAAATTGAAAATGGATACAAATTAAGTCAAATGCGTGGGGGGTCCAGGGGGCGAAGCCCCCTGGTTTGGGGGTCGGGAGGGCGAAGCCTCCCACTAATCACGAAACGACTTCTGTTACTTTAAAAAATTTGCCGTCGCGTTCGATTTATCGCGGATATCTTTTGAATTACTGTGTATTGTTGAAATTGAAACGTCATTCGATTGAAATGTACCGAATAGATCGGTGAGATTTCTGCGCGAGGTAGGACGCTTCTACTCGCGAATCACCACGCGTCCCCTCACCTTGCGTCAGGGGTCTGTGCTAATCTTTTCGGTTTCTATCATTTTTAGTATAACGTAGACTCATCGATTTAGTAAGGCGAAGATTTATTTCACAAATCATTCAAATTTTGTAATCATAAAATACATATCAGATTAAAAATGTGGTGTAAAAGTGTTTAGAAAAAAGTCACGTGACGATGAAGAAGGCTACTTTTATTAACTTTTAATTTGTTTTTGCATTTTGGACAATGAATTTCACCAAGTATTAAAGAATTTTCGATTAAAAACTCAATCAATTTTTATTTAATATTTTTATTTAATATGTATTTTATTTAATATTTTATTTAATATTTTATGTATTTTATATGTTGATGTTTTATATTGATTTTATATGATATTTAATATGTTTTATGATTTTATTATTTAATAAACTATGTGCACAAAATTTGAATGATTTGTGAAATAAATCTTCGCCTTACGAGGATTGCGTTCTGATATTTACTGCTAGTACTGAAAATCTATAGTATACGTGACGTAAACTATAGATTTTTAGTACTGGCAGTGAATATCGGAACGCAGCCTAAATCGATGAGTCTACGTTATACTAAAAATGATTGAAACCGAAAAGATTAACACAGACCCTGACGCAAGGTGAGGGGACGCGTGGTGAAACGTCGCGAGTAGAAACGTCCTACCTTGTATAGAAATCTCACCGATCTATTCGTTATCTTTCAATCGAACGACGTATCGATTTCAACGACACAAAGTAATCCCGAGACAAGAGATATCCGTGATAAATCATACGCGACGGTAAATTTCTTTTTGTAATAAAACCCGTTTCGTGTTAATGGGGGGGGGGGCTACGCCCACCCAACCCCCCAACCAGGGAGCTTTGCCCCCTGGACCTCCCACGCATTTGACTTAATTTGTATCCATTTTCAATTTCGCGCACTTTTGACGCTGACATGAGGTTTGTTCGCGTCGCTTGCCCCAACGTGCTCCTACTCGCTCCAATACGCTCCAAACTATAGTATTACGTTACGTATACTATAGATTGGAGCGTATTGGAGTGAGTAGGAGCATATTGGGGTATTGCGACGCGAACAAACCCATGGTCAGCTGATCTGCATTACATCACTGCGCATGCTCAGACAGTCTGTACATCGTCGGTATGACAGGTTTCATAACCCGGAAATTGTCAATTTTCAACACGTTATAACAGCGAGCGACAAATAGAGCGACGTTTTTAACTTTCATATTCGTGTTTTACGGACCAAAATACGCAATATAATGAAGTTTCAACGAAAACGGTGAGAAAGCCCGTATTCTGAAGTATTACCCTTTTTGGTAATCGCGTAATTAACATTTATTGAATTTTATATTAATAAATCAACAAAAATGAATAATCTAAGAATGGAAATGAATAGTAGTTTATAGTAGTTTCGGCGCCAACTTCCGATTGGTGATATATTAGAAGTAATTTTGCTTTCAATAGTTGGTGACACTGATCGCGTAATTAACATTTATTGAATTTTATATTAATAAATCAACAAAAATGAATAATCTAAGAATGGAAATGAATAGAGCGATTAAGGAGCAATCGTTTGGTAGTAACCGATTTAAAAAAAAAAGAGTTTTAATAAGGGTATTTGCTAATTGTTAATTAGTGACTGTTTTTTTTAATTACTTTATTACCACTAATTAATTAAGTGGAGCAATTGCATATATCGAAGGAGCAATTCGAGAGCAATCATTTTTTTTTTTTTTTTTTTTTTTATAGTAGTTTCGGCGCCAACTTCCGATTGGTGATAGAGCGTCTGTCATAAAAATACCTTAAGATGCAATTTCACGCAGCGTCAAAACGCTAGCGGCTCTCCCCACTCTGTGATACATTTCCCCTCAATAGAGTTGTCGACAAAACGCCAGCCGCTAAACTCCCGCTACTTTTTCATGGAGCGACAAATCGCTGGTCGCTGTGGATTTGTATTTTCTGTATTTTTTAAATTTTTTCTATAGATTTAATTCGTGTATAAAACTGACAATAAGGATACGTGTCAAAGTGCGTTTAAACTGTCGGAACAGTATTTTATCGACAACCTTACAAAATACATTGTCAGTAGCAGCTAAAGAAACGACGAATACTGGTGTTGTGTGCAATTATGCAAAAATTACAAGAAAATGAAAAGAAACCGTACAAGAAGAAACAATACTGGGTAGCACCATATCTAAAGAATCGTCCAGAGCACAGTTTTTATTATGTGTCAATTCCTAAACTGACCATAGAGAATGGAGTACGATTCCACAATTATTTCCGAATGTCCGCAACACAATTGGAGGAATTGTTATCTATTGTTGGATCGCTATTGATAAAAAAAATGTTATTCGAGAGCCCATACAACCGAAAGAACGTTTGATAATAACATTAAGGTTTGTAAATGTTAAAATTTAACATATTAATTTTTTGAAATTGTTGATACAACTGAAACGATTCAAACACATCTATTTTTCGCTCGAGTTGAGCCTCTCCGAACTTCAAGCGGCAAAACGACGCGTCGACCAAGGGCGCCAAAGTGGGGAGAGCCGCTAGCGTTTTGACGCTACGTGAAATTGTACCTTTAGGTGCGCAACTAAGTTCCCGCTGTTTGTCAATAGATGGCTCCAGCAGTAAGTGCTGGTCGATTTTGACATATCCAAAACGTAACGAGCCAAGCTTAGATATATGGTAAACAAACCGCTTTGACACGTTAGTGATTTTGTTTTGGCGTCATATACTTTTGGTTGTGTGAAAATGTCTGATTTTGTACCAAATAATCGTCATTTGCGGGAAGTGTTGATTTTCTTATTTTATTCGAAGAAAACGGCGGCTGAAGCGCATCGAGAGCTCCAAAAAGTTTACGGAGATGCTGCTCTAAGTAAAACAACGTGCCGTGATTGGTTCCTTCGCTTCAAAGACGGTGATTTCGATGTTGACCGTCCGCGTGAAGGAAGGCCAAAAACCTTCGAAGACGCTGAATTGGAGGCATTGCTCGATGAGGATCCATGCCAAACGCAAGAACAGCTTGCTTCAGCATTAGGAGTTACCCGCCAAGCCATTTCCAAGCGATTGCATGCGTTGGGAATGATTCAAAAGCAAGAAACTTGGGTTCCTTATGATTTGAAGCCAAGGGACGTTGAGCGTCGTTTTTTCGCCTGTGAACAACTGCTCCAGCGGCAAAAAAGGAAGGGTTTTCTTCATCGCATCGTGACGGGTGATGAAAAATGGATTCATTACAGCAACCCAAAGAAAAGAAAGTCATGGGGACTGCCCGGTCATGCTTCTACGTCGTCGGCTCGGCCGAATATTCACGCTGCGAAGGTTATGCTGTGTATTTGGTGGGACCAGGTCGGTGTTATTTATTATGAGCTGTTGAAACCGAACGAAACCATCACTGGGGAACGGTATCGAATTCAATTGATGCGTTTGAGCCGAGCATTGAAGGAAAAACGGCCACAATACGAGCAGAGGCACGAAAAAGTGATTCTATTGCATGACAACGCTCGGCCTCATGTTGCTAAACCCGTTAAAACCTACGTGGAAACGCTCAAATGGGAAGTCCTACCCCACCCGCCATATTCCCCAGATATTGCGCCGTCCGATTATTACTTGTTCCGTTCGATGGCACATGGTCTGGCTGATCAGCAGTTCCGCTCATATGAAGACATCAAAAAATGGCTTGATTCGTGGATAGCCTCAAAAGACGAACACTTTTACTGTAACGGTATTCGAGCTCTGCCAGAAAGATGGGAAAAAGTTGTAGCTAGCGATGGGCAATACTTTTAATGATTCATTTGTAACCATTTTTTTACAATAAAGTTGCATTTTCTTAAAAAAAACAGCGAGAACTTAGTTGCGCACCTAAGGTCAATCAGAGCTATTCCACATAACGCATCCCGTACGAGTTGAGTGTGTGATTGGCATATATGTAATACTCCTATATTGCTAGTTCCGTATCTTCCCAATGAGAGGATCGAGGCCCATAAAAGAGAGACGCACGATTTCCAAATATGGTCAGAAAACATTACCTGGTCGTGTCTGACTAACGCTGTTAGCGCATGCGCACAAAGCAGCTAAACCGTGAAACAGTGAGTGCGTAAGAGAGACAGACTATTATACGTCTGTACCGTAATGTTTGACCCGAAATCGGCACTCTATTAGCAATATAGGAGTATTACATATATGGTGATTGGCTACTTCTATGACGGATGCTCTATCCCGCATGACGCATCACGCACCATGTGACTGTACCCTAAGGGTGCAGTCACATGGTGCGTAATGCGTCATGCGGGATAGAGCGTCCGTCATAGAAACAGCCAATCAGAGCTATTCCGCATAACGCATCCCGTACGAGTTGTGTGTGTGATTGGCTGTTTCTATGACGGACGCTTTATCCCGCATGACGCATCACGCACCATGTGACTGTACCCTAAGGCTGAAATCACATGGTGCGGAATAGAAGTACGGAATAGAGAGTGCGTCATAGAAACAGTCAATGGCCTAAGGTTTGTTCGCGTCGCTTGTCCCAACATGCTCCTACTCGCTCCAATATGCTCCAAACTATAGTATTACGTCACGTATACTATAGATTGGAGCGTATTGGAGTGAGTAGGAGCATATTGGGGTATTGCGACGCGAACAAACCCCTAGTTTCCACCGAAGCACCTAATCTGGCGTAGAACCGAATTTGAGTCGATGGAAACACGATAGATTAACTCATTTCACTCCCGTTTCTTCTTCACTCCTATTTCACTTCCAGTGGAAACAGCATAATAATTTGTTCTGCACCGAAGTAGAATCGGATTGAAGACTTCGGTGGAAACTAGGCCAATCAGAGTTTTGCCGCAGTATCTACGACATTTTTTGCAAAACTCTGATTGGCTGCTTCTATGGCTGCGTTCAGCAGCAGAGCAGATCAGTGAGCGATCAGTGATTATTGGTCCTTTCTATTAGATCCCGAAATCTAGACCAATCATGTTGACGCATTAAAAAGAATTACTCAACAGTTGTACAACAGTTGCGTCTGCTGAACGCAACCAATAGGAGCTAGCGGTCTAGCGTATAATATAGAAGTCTGTGGTAGTGTCCTATAATCGGTGCTTTCCATCTAGCGACACAAGTCGACACAAGCATCATTCTATCTTTTTTTAACATTCATAAATAACAAAGATAGAATGACACTTGTGTCGACTTGTGTCGCTAGATGGAAAGCATCGAATAAGAGAAGCGCGATCTTGTTTCTACTTCCTGATTGGTCGATTGTAGCCGCCATGTTAGGCCGGAAGGTCCACGCAACATATATGTTGTGTTGTTTATATACAATTTAAATAAATGCACACTTGTAATCACGGTAAGTAGAAATGTTTTTCTCTTTTAAATAAGCAGGAGACTTCGTACTGATATGTAAAATCCTTATTTGTGCTCAACAGTACACATATATGCAACCTAACCTCTTCATTCGTGTATCGGATTCTCATCATAATTCGTCATTTTGCTCTATTTTACGGGCCTAAGATGGCGGCGGTTAGCAAGGTGGGGGTAGGGTTCTTCTCTTATTATAGGACTCTAGACGAGCGTACCCGACTTGTGTATCACGTGATCGTGGTTTACAAACGGCCGTTGTGACAAACTGTCCGAAAGCGTGTGCTCGCACGCACGCGATACACATCATAGAATTCACATGCGATAAAAAGGAAACGCTGCGTGACGCTTCTACAGGACGCATTCGTGGTAAGGTCTGATCTAGAGCCTTGAAATCGTCAGCCTTTAAAATGCGGCCCCGCAATTGTGTGTACCTGCGCGCGTGATGTGCCAGTACGTGTGAGCGTGCGCGACGTGTACGTGTACGTTTACGTGTACCGTTTTCTATGGAGATGTCACGTTTGCGCGATTGCCCTTGTTATTGACAAGTTACATTGGATCAAGGGACAATCGTTTACCTGCGATGCCTTAATTAAGGTTTATCTCTTTCGATTATTGTGGTGTTACAAGGTGTTCCAGGGTAGAAATGTGTAAGCTAGATGTGTAAATGAATAAGCGATGGAATGCATGTTTGTTGTCAAAATTGTAAGATGAAACAATCGATTCGCCAGTCCTCAGTTTTAAGACTTGCGGCTAAACAGCATTGTGGCAAACGATGAGAGTATTTGATTAAACGTAAAGATATATTTTATTATTATTTATTGCTATTTAAAAATATCTTTTATTTTGGGATGTTCTAAGTTTTATTACTCAGCTGTAAACAGAGCTAATGTATCTGTTTCTATCAATATTAACTTCAATCTTGGTTTAACTTTACTTTTTATTTTTTGCTGATTCATAAACTAGAAAAAGATAACAAGTAAGTTAAACTGAGGTTAAAGTTAATCTGTATTGGTAAAAGTAAACATATGACACAATGAGTAAGAATAGAATGGCATTGTATATATAATGTAAAAATTGTAAATTACTCTACAAAATATATGTAGTATAAAAATTGTAAGATATTTTGCATAAATTCGTGAATCCCCAATTCTGATTACATGATTTGCAACTGAACAGTGTTGTAAGTGACGAGATCATTTGATTAAACAAATATGTTATATCTTTGATCAAAAAAGGTTATCTTTCCTCTAATATTAATTCATATTTTTTGTATTGTGTTCAGGTGTTATTGCATTCCACTATAATTACATGTCCATTTATGAGGAACATGGATGGCAATAAGGTAGTTTTATGGGATGTTATCTATATAGTTCAAGAATGAGAATATGAAGAGTAGTGATCAAAAAGAGGAATCTGTTGATAAAAAAAGATATGTTTTCTTCTCGGATCCAGATGTTATTGCCAAACGCGCCGAGACTTCTGCTGTTGTGAGTGATTTTTACTTGTTATCTTTTTGCTTGCAAATGTAAAATTCCATATAGCTTTTTTATTGTAGACAGCACAGATTACTCGAGAACTTGAGGTACAACAAAAGACTTCTGAGGAGCAGTCATCCGACTTGCAAGGGCCTACAATTGGCACAAAGAGTTTAAAAAATTTACTATCCTATTACCCTGTACAGCCATATCCTTTTACGTTTATTAGTGCAGTAAAACAAAAACTCAATTTAGAAGATCATATTGATATTAGTACTAAAGTATATGACTCAAGTTCTCAAGCAAAGAACAGTTTGACTTCGATACTGAAAGGGTCTAGTACGCAAAGTTTGAATACACAGAATCAGATTGTAAAAATGGACTTCATTAAGCCGCTGAAAGTACCAGATCTGAAAATTTCTCCAAAAACGCTGGATTTTTCCAGTAGAGAAAATTCTGTTTCTTCAAAAGAGCTGCCTTTGACAAAGTCTGAAACAGCTGCAAAGGAATTTGCACATGACAGATCTGACAAAAGTCTAAGGACTGGTGAAAGGGTACAGAGAAAATTAGACTTTTTCAGATGGATCATTTATTAATTGTGAAAGCATAGAACCATTAAAAATACCAAATGTCTCCATAGCATCTAATTTAAGCAAGAAGAAAGAACACGTTAGAGACAGTTCTAGAGAAAAGGAAAATAGATCCAAGAGGATGAAAAGAGATGATTCTTCAGTAAAAAAGGACGAATCCGTGCAAGACCAAGTAAAACGCAGTCGAAGTCCAAGACGTGTCTCCAGAAAAGATGCCAGCGATATAGGTAACATAAAATTACCAAAGAATGAAAAACCATTCCATGTTGCAACAAAAAGTAATGACTTTTCGTTAGTAAAGTCAAAAGATAAAAATTTTGTAGTGTCCGTTGCTAAAAAGATGACAAAAGACAGAGGTCTTTAATGCACAGTCGGAATTAACAATAAAAGACAATCTGGAATCCATGATTCGATTATCTAGCACTGAATCACCAATTTTCCCATCTTGGAAAATGCTAGATAAAGTTACATTGAGAGATAATATGAGTGTTTTTATCTAGTACTGAAAATAAATCTAAAGATGCAAGCCATTATTTGAAACAAAAAGTCTGAAATAGAAGACTTTAAAATGATAAATCTGATTCAGATATTAGACAATTGAAAGACAAATTAAATACTATCTATAAGAACCCAAATAAAGAGAGGTCTGATAAAAATAAAATGTTTAATAGCAAGGCGAAGATAAACACAGCGTTACAATTCGGAATTAGAAGGTGTAGAATTAATGTCTGAAAACAAACAGTTCCAGGAGTCGTATAGGGGTGCTTATCTTATAATTCAACTCAGTCATCAAAAACAAGGATTTCGGAAGCAGCTATGGAAAAAAGTAAACAGGACATTGTTGATTCTTGCAGATCAACCAAAACCTTTCAGAAAAAATTTCAAATATACAGAACATTCCATGACACAATCATACAATTACAAGCATTAAAAGACGAGGAATCATGTTCCCAGAGCATTATTACAACTAAAGAAACAACTACCAACGATAATTCAAATGATGTAGATGATATATAGAGACATTGTTTGATCCTTAGAAAATCTCTCTCAGAGATGGTTATTCTAAACCAGAATTTCATAATTTAATGACGAAAGAAAAATGAATCTTGTGCTCAGATTCAAACGCAGGAGATATTTAATGCAAAGCAGTGATTCAGAAGTAGATGCAAGATGCCCAAAAGTATAAGCCAACAGTAAAATCTGAAAAAGAAGCAAGAGGAGGTACAATTGGTGAGTATAAATATATCGATATAAATATTGTCACATTTCGCTGACAAATATATTTTTAATAAAAAAGGTTAGTACATTGGCATTTCAAATACATCCAACAGCTTCGGTATATGCAATTTCAGGCAGAACTGCATCTTTACGATAATAGGTCTCCGACATGGGGGTAATGGATGTTGAAAGTGTCTGTACACAATACCAAATGCGAAATAAGAGCAAAAGCATCTGCAGAAAGTCGATGAAAAAGATGAAGAGATCGTGCCAATTGTAGGAGACTGTGTAGCTGCTGCAAAGTGATAACGATGCTGTTGAGAAAAGTAAGAAGTTTATTATCAGTAGATCTAAAATAAATATATATCAACCATTCTTTTACAGCAACATGCAATCCAACTGATTATATAAAAGGTTTATCGCCGAGTCTCTCGGTAAGCGACGAAGCGCATTTCAGTGAGGGAGCAGTATATCCAAACCAAGGCAACGTCGATGAGACGGGTTATGGATTTAGTATGGAAAGTTCAATAAAGCAGTGGTCAAAGTGGCGGAGGTACAAACGCAAACAGTGAATGATATAGCGACCCAAACGGACATATCCGCGGGATGAACGAAATGCGCAAAATAGATTGTCAGAAATCCAGAAAATGTGTGCGAACCATTTTTAAAGAAAAATGAGATTCTAGTTGTCCTTAGATTCGGCCCGAACAATCTGGAAATTTGGACCGAATAGAAGAGATATCACTGCCCAGCAAAATAAGGACCATGTCGGAGATTAGTTTGCACGAAACTACTCCTAATCGATAAAAACGGAAACCGAGATTAGTATCTCGACTCGAGGTGTAACATACTCGTTTAATAAGTATATAGATTCAGAGGTAGCATATTTGTTATATATGTGCGCTTGTATTTGTAATTAATGCACATTGATTGAATATTTTTGTATCTTTTTCAGATAAAGCACAACTCTGAGAGATGAGAATCAACGAAACTATCAAATCGAGGAGTTGTTCAAGTTTGAGAAAAACATTAAATGACACAAAACGAAGAAACTAGCACAGCTAGAAGAACAAAAACGTCCATTAAAAGATACTGGACAAGATAGTCGTTCTGTGAGAAAAAGAAAACAAAGAGCTTTGCTTTTAAAACTGCAACAAAGAAGGAAGAAATTCAAAAGGTGTGATATATAGTGGATATTTGTGTAACTATATATATTATATTTTCAATTTATTTATTTTTAAATTTTTCTGTTTATTAAACCAGATTAAAAAAAGTATTATATGAGATTACAAAGCCAGAACGAAAACGTATATTTACAAAAAAAAGCAGAAAGATATGTTTAATTTGCAAATGTCAACGAAAGAATATCTTGACGAAATTGAAAGGACCGCAAGACAGTCAATCTCGCCATTATCAGGTCTATGAAAGGTTACGATATACAGTAATAGCTCTATGAGTTCCTTGCTCGATTCGGATAAAATCTCACTACGATCGATCTCAGATCGACGCGCTTACAAGCATCTGAGAGCGATACATCCAAATTGCACAGAGTGGTTGAGGTCAACATATTAATAAGTTTAGCCGAAAGAAAAGAAAACAACACGTCCGCGACAAGACTCCACGATTTAGTTGATGGTAAGGAACAGGAGAAAAGTAAGAGACACACAAAGAAAAACAATATATGATAGAAATACGGTGCGATCTCGAAAATATGAAGAAAAGATGCCCAGAGCAGTTTTACGACAGAAGCAAAGAAACTCAACTGGACATGGAGTCAAAAACAATTCAAGGGTCATCCATGAAGATAAATATTCGGGTCTTGGAAAATCAGGATCAAATCAGACTGACACAATCCGAGATCAGAATGCATCGGTACCTGATTATATAAAATCTGAATCTGATATTACGTTAATTGGAAGAGCTGTCTAAAAAGATCAAGAATGATGTCGTTGAGTGGAAGTGTTATCTAAGAGTCAAGAGAACATCGCAAACAATAGATCCCTTCCATGCAGAAACAATTGCAGCAACTGCAAAGAAAAGAATTAACTTCTAACGCTGTAACTGCTAATAGTGAATCTAGAGGAAGAGATAGGGTGATAGTCCAAAGATACCGTTTCAAAGATGACGCATGATCCTGTTCAAGTATCGCAGACAGAGTAAGAACTCAAAAGAAAATTGACAAGTCTATATCCCGCAGAGGTGACAGGGACATAAAAATTTACAGCATAATGCCGAGTTGAAAACAAACTCCAAAGCGTAAGGAATTTAAGTATCAAGAAAACGAAATCATCTTCCAGTATATCAACAGAAAATATATTGCGATCCAAATCAACTCTCACATATCGGAAGAGCTTATTAGAAAGCATCATGATAAACAGACAAAGAGTAGAGACGAATTGCTGGCACAGTTAGATAACAACAAAGAAAATTCGATCTTAGGTGAATTAGATCTTAATGAAGAGAGCCAATCTCGCTTCAGGCACTCGTTAAGCATTCGAAAGGATTGTCAAGAACAAAGCTCGAAGTTATCGAACGAAACCAACGGAAACGGGGGAGAATGGGTTCCGCTCAAACTTCGAGCAGAAAGAATTTGAGAATAGTGAAAGTCCTTTCAGGAACAGGCAGAGACACTCAAAAACACGCATCCATGTCTCAAGTCTTGCACCGTTTCCACATCCACAGTTCTGAGAGAAAGCGGAAAAATCTGTCGAGATCCATAGTCGTTAGGTCATAAGACTAGACATTTGAACAGTAAGTGCACATGCATTCATCACGTGTTCTTTTCTGCTTTTATGTCACGAACAATTTCGGACACGACTATTCGGCGCCACACGCGGTATTATATATATTAAAATCCTGAAATCCACTAAAATCATGGGAGATCTAATAACATGGTATCTCCACGCGGTATCAAGTAAAGCATTGAAAAATAGATTCTCTGCAGAGGCAATCCGCATAACAGACTGCACATACATATTCTCGAAGTTGTACACTTTCCGTTCTCTTCCAGGATTTTGAACGCGCAGTAGCACTTGCTTTGCGTAGAACTGCGTCGAGGTGGATGGCTTGGCATGCAGGAGTTAAAACAGAAAGAAGGGACCATGTTACTCGTATGGAGCAAGCGGCATTTAAACTCCTCGTTGCGAGCAGCGTCTAATGTTTTGTATCAGCAAGGAGGGTAACAAATGCACGCCCATACATACATATACATCTATATGTGCATGTATACATGTATATCATATATATACCATACAGCCATGTATATATTATGTAACCAATAATAACATATATATGTATGTAGCACACATATATATACAAATACGCCTTATAAAAGTTAATTAACTTGTCGGTGGCGATGTGACACTCTTGGGTAAGAAATTTTTGAATTTGGTTATAAGCCAGAGACCTCCTTTGTGGATGTTATAATAACTATAACAATTGTTGTTTTATGACAATGAAGCTTTTGCATAATTTTCCAGGCTCTACAGTCGCAGTCGGAGGACGTCTGTGTTCTTTTA